>JACEFZ010000737.1:30000-365000 GCA_014155875.1 Cepaea nemoralis
AAGACAATGGTAACATAGCAGCCGAATGTGTCAAATTGCATTGGCTGAACTCACTAGCGAGAGAAGTGAAAGTGTCTTATGACGCCGCTAGCCTAGAAAAAATCACACTAACTTCTAACAAATTCTCCTCTACCGAATACGCTAAACGGTACATATGTTAAAAGGATAACCACACACTTTTACGACACTCTGAAAAATAACTAAAAGAGTTATGTAACATATGTTTTTTTTTTGTGTCAGAAGTCGGGGTGCACCACCGGTTAGATGAAAGTATTATTTACTGGCGTGCTACCCCAAATAGTCAGAAATTGACTAGGGACAAAATCTATATGGCTGAACTACAGATTAAGCCCTGAATATCCAACATACAGCTCCAAATGGCTCGTAAGAAAATTGAAATGAACAGTGCTGAATATTCGCCAAGGAATAGGAAGGAGAAGGTTAGCTAAGATAGATTTTTAAGTCTAAATTTAAGAGTAATTGACAACTATCCCAGTACAGGTTTTTTCCCCTGACTGTTCCCTTCCTTGGTGTGTAAGTAAACCCCCCCCCCCCCCCCCCCCCCCCCCCCCCCCCCCCCCCACCACCATGTACATACACAACACATATGCACAATTGGAATCAAAAAGTATAACGACTGAACTATGAGTTAAAATAAACTACAACATTTATTGGCTATCATTATTATTATACATCTTATGTTTTTCAAGATGATGATAACTAAATCCTATAAGTTGATGCACTACGGTAATCATGAAAGTGAAATGATTAATATAAAATACATAACTCTGAATCCTGTTTGGATCAGTGAGAGGTCCGCTAACAGCCGTTATGCTTCAATCAGAAATAGCCGTGGTCAGATCAGCGAACTCTCCAGTAGAAATAAAACAGCTTGCTGGTATTCTGACGCCTGTCAGTCCTGGCACTACCTAGTAGTCTCTAGTTCTTGAGATCTATACATAGGCGCTCTTATTGAGAGCTAGGAAGAAATCAAGAATATGTTATATCTAGTTCTACATCAGTGCAATCCTAAGTACTACATATATCCTAGCACACCTATATACAATGACCAGTCTGGCCAAGTTTATCTTCCAGCTCTACTGTGTTCACCATCCTCCTTCTCCCTCCATATCTCTTTCCTACGGTCTTAATCTGGGACGGGCTTTTCAATTGTCTCACACGCCTGTAATTATTACATTTATGCCGTCCCATGGCCATGTCGCTAATACTAACATTCTGGGTCGTACAGCCGCTCCGTCCAAAATACCTGAAAGGGCTAATCACCATAAACCCTATACCAGTTGTGGTTAATGTCTGTACCATTACACCTCTGCTTCCAACGCAATCGATGGCCAATGTGCCAATGCGCACACAATAGCATAATATCAATTTATTCTTAGTGAGTTAAATCAACATCAAATAAACCTAAGGTATGCGAATTCAAAATGGCATATAAGGTTATTCTTACATACATTGTATAATGCAAAAAAAGTACGTAATATCATTATCTTCAACAAACTTGGAAACATAGTTTCCATATATGTAACGGACCAAATAAATGTCTGCCGAGTGCATGTCCAGAGTATAACAACAATGATGCATACGGTAATTCAAATATATCAAATCTCCAATACTTTAACATAATAGCATAATGCATGATTAATTAGTAATAATATTGTATAGCTTTTTTATTTTTATTTTGTTGCGTATCCCTTACGGGACGTTGCAGTCAACACCAGCATTTTCAGCTGCTGTTGATGTACTAGGCAAGTGTTACGTTCAGTAGTTTGCCATTGCTTTCTGAACGAACGGCCCCTATACCTTTTTTCTAAAAAACCAGCACTGCCATGTTTCGAACCCGGGTATACGGGCTCACAAACTGTGTTCGCAAGCCCTTTAGCCACAGATGATATATACAACAAGTCTAATTGAAGTGACCATACAGAACAGCCATATTGCTGATCTGTCCGATTTAGTCACAAATTAGCCACTGCTGTGGTAAAATTAAACGCAATATAGTCAGTTGGCTATATTCTGTACAACAAATGCGCACACCAAAAGGTAACTAGGCTAGTTTACAAAGAAATGGCAAGCATCTGCTAAGACACATAAAAGTATACACTGAACTGAGAAATAATAGTGCACACTTGAGTATCCTGAGACAAGGATAATTCTTACAATAACCTAGGTCAGATATAGACTGAAAATCACTACATACATCTAAAATACTTAGATAAAGTTACTAAGAAATCTACATTTCTAGTGAAGTCTAGCAGACATATGACTACAGACATTGAAATGGTTGCCTACCTGTTTCGACTGATTTTCGTAACTAACATGACCAGGTTCCGATTCCGATTCCAATTCAAAAACAAAAATTCCAAATTCTACCTCGTCTAACCTGCTTCATCAGCTTGTGGTTATTGTTGAGGTACGTGGTTTATGTGGCTTATTAGCCCTAATTCTTGTCTTGTGAGTCCTATCTTGGACTGGTTACGTAGCGTTTATGTCTGTGACGTCAGCAGTGGTCGGCGGCTAACCTTTGTGCTCTTCTGTTGTTGTTGTTTTCTTTGTTGGTGTAGGCTCCTGGCTCGTCTGGCTTGCCTGGCTGAAGTCCTTATAAGGACTTTTTGTTATCCCACTACAGCTGGGAGATCGGTCGGCGGCTGTCCTTTGTGCATGTTTCCATTTGTTTTCTTTGTTGGTGCAGGCTCCTGGCTTGATTGGTTGCAGTCCTTAATAGGACTTTTTATTTGGTCTTTTTTCTCCTTTATTGTGTATTTTCTGTAGGAGCTTATCGGCGTTTTCATTTTCCTCCTTGTGCCTGTTTTCACTGTTGCGTTTGCGATACTGCTGCCTAAAGTTTTCTTACTCCGTAGTCAGCCATGGGACGGTTTTACCGTCATCTATATAGTACTCGAAGTCGTTCTCACAGTCGTAGTGTAAGACTGGGTATACCATCGGTTTCCCCCGGAGTTTCTTAGGCTTCTTCTTTTCTTTTTCTTCCCAGCACCTTCTGAATTCCTCGCGCATGAGTTCCTCCTTATCGACTGGGTATTCTGTGCCTCCTTTAGAAATCCGACGGTATAGTAGTTCCCTCTTGGGCGTTGTGGTTTGGCTGCTGGCTTCAGCTTGCGGTTCAGGCTCGGTCTCTTGGTTTTCTTCTTGCGGTTTCTCTGTGAGTTCTTGTGTGGCTTCTGTTAATTTGTTTCTTCTTCTTTGCGTTCATCCAGAGTGTTTTTTTCAGATGTGATTGCGGTGTGTCTGGTTAGGCACCCTTGGGTTGAAACCCTTAGGCCAACACATCCGACTTTTAGCGTGCATTTTTGACCAGGTTAGCATTCCTGGGTGACTCTCACTTTTGTGGTACTGTCCACCTCCCGGCTGGTCAAGTTGGAACAATCGGAGACTGCACGGTCCTCCCTCAAATGAAGGCAGGGACAGTCCATAGCATTTTCCGTCATCCTGGGTGGCTTCCATAATTGCAGAGCCGACACATAACGCTCTGGTGCTGGGCTCACCGAGGGAATCGTTACGTCCTGCTCATGGCTGCTTTGATTCCTCACTTCAATATATTGGGTATTTAGTTCGCCCCATGCCGTTCCCGCACAAACCAGACAGGTCTGCAGACGGTATCCACTCAGTGAGTTTTCGGACATGTGCTTGTCGTTGCGCCCGTCAGAGCTGTTCCAGGCACTACAGACATTCGGAAAACTACCTAGTCAGAGCTGTTCCGAACAAGAGCGGCATTCGGAAACTAGGTAGTCAGAGCTGTTCCTAGCACGAGAGACATTCGGACGAGACATTACACTCGGACGTAAATGCGTAGTGCCAATGTTTAGTTTGCCACCCGTAGGACGGCACTTCCGATTTCAGCAGGCATTTTTTAATGAGGTTAGCTTCCTCGGGTTTCGAGGCACGTTAGACTTATTGTTGTGATGTCGCCCACATCTCAGCTGGTCAAGATAGAACGATCATCGACATCACGGTTAACCCTCAAGGGAAGGCAGGGGCAGACCATGGGCATATCCAAGGCTATCCAAGGAGGCTTCCATAATTGCAGAGCCGGCACATATTGCTCTGAGACTGGGTTCACCCAAGGAGTTGCCACGTCCTGCTCATGGCTGCTTTAGTTCCTCACTTCCATGTGTTGGGCATCTCGCTTGCCACTGGTCGCTCAAGCACACACCACGAACGGTCAGACTGCGGGCGACATCCACTCGGTAAGCTTTTGACTTCGGACCACGCAATGGATTCGCTAGCTGTGCGTTCCATTTCGTGTTATTGAGACGTTTTTTTCACTTTTGTCTACACTCTATGTGTTAGATACAGACAGTTTTTGTAGCCATTTCATTCGACTGGGACACTTTCTGCATTTTTTTTATTCTCGCTCACGAGGTAGGCTACATGTGCTGCCGGCTCAGCACCTTACCTCCATGTAGAAGTGAGCGAGAAACGGTCAGGCCCTCTCATCCGGGAATCCGTCATATCCCCCAGCTGAGAGCCACACAGTATCAGAACTGGGCATGTAGCGTGCTCAGTATCAACCTCTATTTATCGGTAGGTGTGTATCGGCCCGGCTCTCAGATCCGCGAGTTTGTGGCTTAGAGGCGTTCAGCCACAGCCCTCGACAGAGAGCCTTAGAGTATTTTCCAGACCAAGGTCTTCTGCCTTCGTGTACCTGATTTAATCTTTTGACTGTTAGCCTCAGTCTACCTGCAGAGCAGCAGGTTGTGTCTCTCTTAGTCTGGCCCCTATCCCATAAGCTGTCCGATATGTAGTTTTCATCCATCGGCAAGCAGATGAGGTCAATGGGACACGCAAGCTCCCCCACCACGGCAAGGTGGAGACACATCGGGGGAGTGTTAATTTGTTTTGAAAGAGTTCCATTTCAGCTCTATGCAATTCTCTTTCGGTCTTGATCATTTGTAGGATTTCTTCGTTCTCCTTCTTCATCTCAGCCATGCGCTGAATCTCTTGTTTGATGTCGAGCTGGATTTCTTTCATGTCGGGCAGCAGCTTCTCATTATCGCTGGTCGGAGACGTCGTCAGCAGTGCCTTGACTTGCTTCTTCAACTCGTCTATCTGCTTTTGAAGTTGATCTCTTTCAGCTTGTGCTATACCCGTGGCTGTCTCGCCCCTCTGCATTGCTTCCTTGAATGGTGTCTTTGTGATGATGGCGATCTTTAAGACGTCTCTGTGTCTCTGCAGGTACGGACAGCCCAGGTATCTTGCTCCATGTTTGCCTAGACAGTTGGCGCACTTTCTTCTGTTGTTGGGTGCTCGGAAGTCCGTTTCCAGCTTGGCCAGCGGACACTCCTTGAAGGCGTGGTTGTCAAAGACTAAAATAGATAGGAGGGAAGACCACCCGGGATGAGTGGTCTACCTCAAGTAGATTAGAGGTAACCCAGTGCCCCTACATGAGGGCAGGGTAGGGGTAGGGAGTAGAGACGAAGGGGAACTGTCAAACAGTTCTCTCATGAGACACGGAGGTATCAACCAGAGAGTAAGCACTCTGGTCACGGTGTAATCACGCCAACATGATGGACACCAAGCACTAGAATGGAACTCAAGAGTAGACCACTACTCTAAGCGTGTTGAATGATGTAGCACGCAAAAGCCGAAGTGCGCACGAGGTCCTTCCGAGTACTGTGTAATCAGCACGCGGAGAATCATCAGACTGGGGACAGACTTCGTAGGGGACACATCGCTTAGCGTCGATGCGTATTTCTTTAGATGAGTAGATAGATTTAGCAGTAGGGCTAGGGACGACTAGTGATAGGAAATTCTGTGTATTCATGTGTGATTTATTAGAGACAGTTGTGTGCATTTATGTAATGTAAAGAGCCAGTGGCAATAAAATGTGTAATCAATTCCGCTCGTACGACTGACAAGTCTTTTTGTGTGGTGCGAGAGAAGTTTATCCCATAATGCCTGTAGCATCGCTTGATGACAGTGGTGATCGGCGCAGTATCGGCATATTTCCGTTTTACTGCGACACGTAGCTCTACTGTGGCCGGCCTTCTGACATCTGGAACATTGCGTGATTCTTGGGATGAATCTCTCTGGTTGCTGCATTCTCTTGTTGAATGAAACTGTGGTCGGCATCTCGCTGCCCTCCGATGTCACCACTGCCAAGGTTGTAGGTATCTTGGAGTAGGTGAGGAGCCGCTCCGCCTTCAAGAATCGGATGTGAAGATTCTCTTCACTTAGCTGCGTCAGGATTTCTTCATCTGTCAGCTCCACAGGAATCCGCTTAACAACCCATCGGACTGTTTTTGAGTCTGTGTTTCCGACTCTGGTGTCTTTCTCCTCCTTCTTCTCTGGATTTTCAACGTGACATTTTCCCGCTGATCAGGCTTCTTGACAGAATAATGCGACTTGACTTGTTAGCGCTCGCAGTGCGAATGACCCCATGACCAGGACTAACAGCCTAATATATATACTGAGTCAGGTAGACCTATTATCTCTTTGGCGCCTTTCTGTCTGGTTTACATGCCACCATTCACATTTCCCCAGAATTGCTTTAATTGCCTTCATCCGATCTGTTTCACACATCCCTACAGTGCAGACTCCCAGCATGTCCAGTCATAAATTATTTCTGAACTGGCCTTGACACCTTGCTCCTCTCTGTCTGGTACAAAGTCCACAGGCTTAGTGTTAATTGCCTCTGTCAGACACCCAACACCTAATTTCTGGATCAGAAGGCGGTAAACCATCTCGGTTGATCGGTTTTCCTGCATGGTGTCGTGTCAAAGGAACAATTAGGTTCTCATGGTCAGCTGCCAGTTTACAACTCTGTTGGTAAACCTGGGTTGCTTGCGTCATGCCTGATCGGGGGACGCAGAGGTGTTTCCAAGGCACCAGGGCCGGGTTATATACTGGCCAAGACCTATTGACGCGTCCTCGTCGAGCGTCCTGGGCAACAGGTCCCTTCGGGGTCCTGGCTAAAGTCAGTAGGATCACCGATTCCTCCGAAGTCGGAGAGTGTCTGCCTGTATGGCGAGGAACCACCAGTCTGCACACCATTAAGCCAGACAGGGGACAACGGATACTCACGCAAAACTCAGGTCCTGTATGACATCACACTGATGTTGGACAACAGGATGCCTTCATCCGACATACAGGACTTCGCGTTGGAGCTCAAGCCAACGAACACAAGCAAGCATGCCTGATCGGTTTTAATTACACAGTCCACTGAGTCTGCCCTCCAGTCTGGCTGGATTGATAACGTCTGGGGTTGACCTGTACTGGTGTCAAATTAAATTTCCCATACAGAAAGCCACTGTGGTGGTTTGTAATCTTGCGTCATGTGAGATGTCTTCTACATGCTTATAGAGAAAGCAATTCATTCTTCTGTTCTTTCTCTACATGGTCCATCAAAAGTGAACCGAAAATTGTTCTGGGATGTAAAGGCTGCATTTCACGACATTTTTCAAAGTCCTCTTCTTTCTGTTTCGCCTTTAAATTTGGTTTATATTTTTATTGTTTGGATACCCTAATATTTATTTGTGCCTTTTATTGCTTTGGATTTCTTCCATTCGTCGGTTATTGATATTTTTGGCCCAAGTATTTGGCAGAACTTTCTCCACCGGTGTTATTTTTGCTGTGGAAATTATTGTATTGGCACTGTGTCCACATATTCCTTGCGATTCTTCTCGGTTGGGGCCATTGTGTATTCTTGAGAGGGTATGCTTTAGATCGTCAACGAACACTGGTCATTCTTCCACTTCTCCATGTTGAGAGCGACTTTCTGCAAAGGATTATTTACATAGTGATGAGTGTCGTGACTTAATGTGCACTGTTGTATTTGCAATATTAGTCCCAATAATTCTACTTCAACCCGACAACTGTAAAAATATTCTCGGAAACTTTGTGAACATCTTTTACTCATCCAAGATGTTTCTTTTTTAACTTGAGTATGGAGGACAGTTTATGTTCTTTCTACCGTCTTTCTCCAGTGTGTAATATGCCTCTGTCACGCACAACATTGGGCATTTATATTATCTTAGAGCAGTACTTTGTATGTTTGATATTCTTTTAAAACAATTCTTTAAAGTCGAGAGGATCGACTTCATTGCCCCGGGCTTTATCCCATATGGCTCGGTATCTTTCGACAGGACGACCTGCTAAAAGCGTCGCACGAAGCACGAACTCCCTAGCTCCGGCAACGACACCCCAGGAGTCTCCAAGAAAAATGCACACGTGAACCGAAAGACGTAGCCAGGAATCGAACGTACAACCTTCGGAGCATGAGATAGACGGCTGGACCACGTCGTCACGGAGATCCCCCATGTTTTCTATTCGCCTTCATAAAGCAGTGCATTCAGTGTAGGCAGCCGTGAGTGCTTCTCTTCTGTTATTTTGTTTATGTACAGTGTGGGATTAAAATAAAAGGATTCGTGTACATCCATGTCTTACCCTAGTAGTGAAGTCAAAACAATTGGCAGGATCTCCCTTTCTCTCTCTCTCTCTCTCTCTCTCTCTCTCTCTCTCTCTCTCTCTCTCTCTCTCTCCTCTCTCTCTCTCTCTGTCTTTCTCTCTCTCTCTCTTTCTCTCTCACTATTTCTGTCTGTCTGTCTGTCTCTGTGTGTGTGTGTGTGTGTGTGTGTGTGTGTGTTTGGTGGTGGTGGCGGTGGCGCGGTGGCGGTGGTGGTGGTGGTGGTGGTGGGTTGGTGGGTGGTTCTTCTTCTTCTCTTCTTCTTCTTCTTCTTCTTCTTCTTCTTCTTCTTCTTCTTCTTCTTTTCTTCTTCTTCTTCTTCTTCTTCTTCTTCTTCTTCTTCTTCTTCTTCTTCTTCTTTCCCCAAAGTTGTGATTTCTGAAGGTTGGTCTTGTACTAAACAATATTGAAGGTCCGCATAATTTTCGTTTGTCTGCCACGACACGCGACCTCTTTCGATCTACAGACACATTTATTTCTCTTCTGGTTTATCTCGTCTATTTAAAGCAGTTATTTGCGTGTAGCGAGGTCAGCCTCAACCTCGCTGTCATCCTCCAACTATCCCAGCCACCTTGAGGTATAAACAATCGCCAAGATGCCACCCTTCCTACCAAATCTCCAACTTAGCCACCGGCTTGGTCGAGGCGCTCTAGAGTTGAAGGTTTGAAAGACGGGCAAATAAACCACCGAATGTTGCAATAGTGATTACACCCACTTCCGTGTCTGCCGAAGACGACTAAGTACCTATTGATTTGCCCCGAGTGTAGAGGCACGGGGTCTGTGACCAGTAAGGTGGCAAATAATAAACTACATTCTGAGCTTCAGATACTGACTCACTAGTTCTTGCGTACTGCTGTTCCACTGAACCACTCGACATGCGTCCCCATGTACTGAGTTGAAATAATGCAGCGCATTCATCGACAATATCGATTGATGTTATACTTATATTAGCCTTAATCTGCGCGTACTGCTTTGCCTATTCTTGCTGCAGTAGCTTCTCTCTCTCTCTCCCTCTCTCTCTCTCTCTCTCTCTCTCTCTCTCTCTCTCTTTTCTCTCTCTCTCCATCCTACCATCCATCCATCTCTCTGTCTTCATCAATCCATCTCTCTCTCATCAAACTATCCATCCATCTTTCTCTCTCTCTCTCCATGAATCTCTCTCTCTCTCTCATACAGCCATCCATCCATCTCTCTCCATCAATCCATCTCTCTCTCTCTCTCGCTCATACAACCATCCATCCATCTCTCTCCATCAATCCATCTCTTTCTCTCCCCCATCCAACCATCCATCCATCTCTCTCTCTCCATGAATCTCTCTCTGTCACTCTCATACAACAATCCATCCATCTCTCTCCACTAATCCATCTCTCTCTCCTCTCTCTCTCTCTCTCTCCTCTCTCTTATACAACCATCCATCCATCTCTCTCCATCAATCCATCTCTCTCTTTCTCATACAACCATCCATCCATCTCTCTCCATCTCTCTCCATCTCTCTCTCTCTCTCTCTCTCTCTCTCTCTCTTTATCACATGTTCTAGTGCTGTGCAGACCGTCGCATCACCGTCCGCCGGGCAAAACTCTCTATCTCTTGTCGTGTCCCCTGCCGTGTGACCCCCATGCCCAAGCTGTCTGCAGTGTCCCATGCCTCTACTTCCAGTAACCATGTCTTCTTTCACTTTAACTCTACGCCGCTGTGGTCTTATTGCCAAAGTATTTAGCTTCCCAGACATGATACTGTTTATGAGTCCCCCCCCCCCCCCCGGACCCCCCCCCCCCCCCCCAGCCAATAAATAAATCGCTTAAAAGTCGACAGGGTCGACTCCATTGCACCGGGATTTTATCTCATATGGCTCTGTCTCTTTCCGTACCGCGGAAAGCGTCGCACAAAGCACGAACTCCGTAGCTCTAGCGACAGCCCACAGGAGTCTCCGAAAAATTTCATTCGTGAATCGAAGGATGCGGCCCGGAATCGAACCCACAACCTTCGGAGCCCGAGTCAAACGGCTTGACCATTTCGCCACGGAGTTTGCAGTTTATGAGTCAAATTTCTTACACGTTGAGGTTTTGTCAAATTTCAATATGTATCCTCTTCTCAGCCCATGATATTATACGGATTGTTCTTTAATATTTGAGCTCACAAGCCTCAGTTATCTATGTTAGTGATAACGAAATTGTCAATAATTGACCTCCTTGCAGTGTGCAGTATCTGATCTGATCTAATATTTGCTGCACACAATCCACATTCGTTACAAACATAAACAGGAAATATCACTATGACAACACAGCCAGTGCCACCCGATGTTCACTGAGCTAAAAACTAAGGTACAAACGTTTGTTTATTGATCGGGTCAGTGGCGACGGTTGAAGCCACTTGGAGGCATTCACACACTGGAGTCTGTGGCCGATGTTTCTTGGTATTTATATGGCGAGATATCCCGAGTGTATCCTGGAACAAATACATTACAATGTGTGTATGCTAGTTGCTTGATTGCCCAGTGTGTGTGCGCACGTGTGTGTCTCGCCTGTGTGAGTGGCTAAGTGTGTGTGAGTATTGTTATTGCGTTCTCTCTGTACCCTCAAACCGAGAACGTACTCAACTCATAACAACTTGAGGACAGGAAAGCGAGAGGAGGGTAGTGAATTCTATAGTCAAGAACGAACAGGACGATTCCAGCCGACACGCGACGAGTTGCAGCTGGAGACAAACTCTCCGTCAGTGCCCCGGTCTCCTCTTTTCTCTCACTCTTGTTTTTCTAGTCAACATTAACGGGGAATTCAAATGAGTTAGTCTTTCGCCGTGTGAATAGTATAAAAATAGATTACGAATAATATGCTTTTATGTTGACACTAATTTTTGTTTCACCTAGATGGTTAATGATTCCTTTACTGTGCAACGGCGTAAGCTACAGAACTGTCGCGTGTATGTTAATGCCAGGCTCCGCTCTCGCTAGGTGATTTATTCTTGTCGTATTCGTGAAGATTGCGATCGCCAGTGTTACCGTGTCGTTAAGCATGTTATTATTGTGTTCATCTGATCTACATAGCGCATTAATTAGAATGTGTTTTCTGTAAACATAATGAGAATCAAACATCCGCGACAGTGTGGGTAATGTGGTTTACATTCTAAGAGCTAGTGATTACAATGTTGGACATTTTGTACTGTGTTTGAGCAAGGTATGTACTATTCTTGTGAACTATACACATGTATAAAAACATGACAGGAGTCGATCATACTCCTGTATCAAGTCATTACTAGAGAGATGTAATCCCGTCTCCGCCTCCCGCTGTGTAGCAAGAGTTGCCGACCGTATAGCTATACTATCACACATACACGTCTCTGTTAAGACATATTCTATGGATACATACATCTACAATTGTCGTTACTTCTTTGTTTGACATACTTGTTGAAATTTTCAACTAACGAAACCTAACTTATTAATATAGCTATGGCATTATAAATAACCGCAGGCAAATTCCGATAGACTGAACACAAAAATAAATGGCGGCACACGTATCGATGCCACCGGATTGCCGAGTCTGGCACTGCTGTTGCCTGGTGATAGAGGTCTCTACATACGTGTGCTCCAGTTCATATGGCTACTACACGAACTTGTGTTAGACACGCATAACACATTTACACATATGAAAAATATGTGCATACATTGTGTATGACAACAAATAGTTCGTTTCCCGAGGTTAAGGTTGCGAATGCCGGACCCAGGCCATCATACTATCATTGGTACAATTATTGAATGGTTCAGCAATAAGTCTTCGCCATGCAAACCCTTCCTGTGCAGTGTTTGTTATGAACCGTGTATGTGTAAGTTTGCTCTATGTGTGTAAGTGTGTATAACTGTACCGTGTATGTGTAAGTTTGCCTTATGTGTGTAAGTGTGCATAACTGTACTGTGTGTGTGTGTGTGTGTGTGTGTGTGTGTGTGTAAGTATGCCGTATATGTGTAATTGTACTGTGTGTATGTTAGTGTACTGTATGTGTGTTTGTAAGTTTATCATGTGTGTATGTTAGTTTACCGTGCATGTGTGTTTGTAAGGTTATCGTGAATCTGTATGTAAGTGTTCAATATGCATGTATGTAAGTGTACCATGAGTGTAACTGTACAGTGTGTGCGTATGTGTAAGTATTCCGTTATGTCGTTAGAGTCCGTGTGTGTATATTAGTGTACCGTGTGTGTGTGTGTGTGTGTGTGTGTGTGTGTGTGTGTGTGTGTGTGTGTGTGTGTATGTGTGCAAGTATACTTTGTAAGTGCAGTGAATGTTGTAAGAGTACCGTGCGTGTGTATGTCTGTATGTGCCGTGTGTGTGTAAAATTGCCGTGTGTGTAGTGCACCGTTTTCCTTGTGTGTAAGTGCACCGTGTACCATGTGTGTGTGTGTGTGTGTGTGTGTGTGCGCGTGTGTACCATTTGTGCATAAGTGTACCATGTGTATGTAATTGTACTGTGTGTGTGTAAGTGTGTCGTGTTTGTTTATTGTGTTTCATACATAAGCTCACTTATGACACGAACAGTATCTATAGCAACAGACGACACATAAGAATCATTGTTGGTTGAGGCTGTAGGTTGGTTGAGTGGTTGAGACTGTTTTTGCTGAGTGGTTGAGACTTGAGTTAGAGACTGTGAGTTGGTTGAGTGATTTAGACTGAGTTGTTGAGTGGTGGGAGACTGTGATTTGGTTGAGTTGTTGAGACTGAGTTGTTTGAGTGGTTTAGACTGAGTTGATTGAGTGGTTGAGACTGAGTTGATTGAGTGGTTGAGACTTGAGTTGGTTGAGCGGTTGAGACTGTGAATAGGTTCAGTGATTCATACTGTGAGTTGGTTGAGTGGTTGTGACTGCGATGGCTGAGCAGTTAAGACTGAGTTGGTTGAGAGGTTTAGACTGAGTTGTTTAAGTGGTTGAGACTGAATTGGTTGAGTGGTTGAGACTGAATTGGTTGAGTGGTTGAGACTGAGTTGCTTCTGTGATTGAGACTGTGTTGGTTTGAGTGGTTGAGACTGTGAGTTGGTTGAGTGGTTGAGACTGTGATTTTGTTGAGTGGTTGAGACTGCATTGGTTGATTGTTTGAGACTGAGTTGATTGAGTGGTTGAGAATATGAGTTGGTTGAGTGGTTGAGACTGAGTTGGATGGGTGGTTGAGACTGTTAGTTGGTTGGGTTATTGTGTTGGTTGAGTGGTTGGGACTGTGAGTTGGTTGAGTGATTGAGACTGAGTTGGTTGAGACTGAGTTGGGCGGTTGAAATGTGAGCTGGTTCGAATGGTTGAGTCTGTGATGTGATTGAGTGTTTGAGACTGTGAGTTGGTTGAGGCTGATTGGAGTGGTTGATACTGTTGAGTTGGTTGAGTGGTTAAGACTTTGAGTTGGTTGAGTCGTTGAGACGGAGTTGATTGAGTGGTTGAGACTGTGAGTTGGTTGAGTGGTTGAGACTGTGAGTTGGTTGAATGATTGAGACTATAATATGTATGAATGGTTGAGACTGTGAGTTGGTTTGGTGGTTGAGACTGTGAGTTGGTTAAGACTGAGTTGAGTGGTTCATACTGTGAGTTGGTTTGAGTGGTTGAGACTGTGAGTTGGTTGAGGGGTAGAGGCTATGGGTTGGTTTAGAGGTTAAGACTGAGTTGCTTCAGTGGTTGAGACTGAATTGGTTGAGTGGTTGAGATTGAATTGTTCCATTGATTGAGACTGTGAGTTGGTTGAGACTTTGAGTTGGTTGAGTTGTTAAGACTTAAGTTGGTTGAGTGGTGAAGACTGTGAGTTGGTTTAGTAGGTGAGGCTGAGATGGTTGAGTGGTTGAGACTGAGTTTGTTTGAGTGGTTGAGACTGTGAGTTTGTTGAGAGGGAGTTGTGCGATTGAGATGTGAGTTGGTTCGAGTGGTTGAGACTGTGAGTTGGTTGAGTTGTTGAGACTGAGTTCAACTCTCAAATCTGGTGCGTTGACGCTCTGGTGGCCCCCTGACACTAGTTGAAACCTGTGGGCTGAGGTTGGTGTAACGCCCCCCCCCCTCCCCTTCCCTGTACCGGAAGACTAACCCACGGGGACTGTAATATTTAAGTCATACAAGAGATATAGAGGTCCTCATTTGAATATGCAACCGTTTTTTATCTAGAATCATGTGGTCGCGGTTCACATCCGTTGCCCTTGGGTCGTCTAGTGGAAATATGTGTTTGAAAGTATTTACAGAGGTACAAGTAACGCTGCTTTTATGTCAAGAAAGGTGGCAATTCTGAGCATTTCCACTTTTGTTCATTGATGGATTTTTGTTTTACGTTATGAATAACTATTTATATTTCGGAGAGAATTGACGTCACAACAGCTTGTGAAACCTAGCACAGATTCCTCTCGATTGTTTTGTGTGTGTATGTGTATGTGTGTGTGTGTGTGTGTGTGTGTGTGTTTCGCGCTTGAGTGCGTACGTGTGTGTGTGTGTGAGAGAGAGAGAGAGAGAGAGAGAGAGAGAGAGAGAGAGAGAGAGAGAGAGATCTGATCCAAGGCTCTGGTCATCGTGGGATATGGTGAATCATGACCGATTACGCTTATCTGCTTAGCATATGCTGGTTATAATGGTGATGATGATGGTGTCCTACACATTATACACCCACGTCAAATGTTATCTGTCATACACCCCTGTGTCAAATGTCATTAATTAAGCCCCAAAACAAGAGGATGTCTGGCGTGACTGTAATCAATTATGTGAAGCTGAATCTTCTACGTTGCTGTCCTCGATTGGATTGTATCTCTGATAGATCACGAGATAGGTGTCTCGTACCATCAGTGTTGCAATGTCGACAGTGGAATGTAGTCAGAGTGAAACGATGCGCCAGTGTCTAGTATAGTACACCTCCTGCACACTCCCTTCCCTCGTCCTACAATAGACTTACCCCGTTTGTTACGTGGATTTACTTGCTGACACGTACCCTTATGTTTGTCGGATGCAATGTTGTCCCAAGTGTTACTTGCTTGTAAGCATTGATGACAATATCAGCTGCGCTGGACCAGCACTTACGACAGAGATCATAATCAAGTGGTGTCAGACATTAATGACACTGAGACAAGAAAACATATTGATTAAGACGAAGAAAAGAATTATAAACTGCTGTCAAGGCATCTTAATGGACAACTTATGTTAACAAAAATAGCGGTGCATATCATATTCTGAAAAATCTACATCACTCGGTAAGACATTCAGGTTTCCCAGGTTATACTAAACAGTCTATATAACATGACGATAGTCTCCAGTATGAACACAGAGGGTGGGCCAGTTCATCATCACACACGAACACCGCAGTCATCAGGGCTGGCCACGAAGTTTCTGAGCTCCTCGTCAGTTCTCTTGCCTCGCCCAGCCTCATGCCCAAGGTGTCTGCAATGGCCTTTGTTTGTCTTCGCTCTGGTCAGTTCTTGCATCTTATTCCAGGAACCACACCTTCCTCCACTGTTCTTTTCAAGCCACTGTGGCGTTTAACATGGCCTTAATATTTTGTTTTCATAGGCATTATGACATTTATGAAACAGTTTGTTTCGATGTCTAGATCTCGTAGAATGAAACCATTTTCACACTTCTGGCCCACGATATTCTAAGAACTTTGTTGAAGCACTTAAATTTGAAAGCCCCGATTTTCTTTTTCTTTTTTTTTCCTTATTTTTAATGATGGAAAATGGACCATTATCTTATGCAGTCACAGAAAGTCCTTCCTAGTGCTGTTTGATAGGGGTTTGGCATTTTATGAGTGACACCTTGTGTCAATGAAAGCTAAGAGCTGCGTGGCTGCGATGAGGCAAATAGCAGCGGCAAACTGTGAGCAGACTTATGTCTTCAATACTAGGGCTTGGTCCTTTCAGTAATTAAGTACACCCTGGCGATACTCACGCTCAGCCATTCTCAGATGAAGATACTGTAAAGAATACCGAACGAGCTTATGTACAGCATACTTGTATGCAAAAGAGATACACTTTGCACGACGCTGTAGTACCTCCTTGATTTTCAAACAATGGGAGGCAGAACACAGATGTGCAGAACATGTGTCTACCTCCGAGTCAGTGTCAACACACAACATCCACTGCGCATTGCACTCAACGTGAAAAGAGGCAGTACATTAATAAGACGAAAATCCTGGATGGGTCAGGTGAGTCAATACGTCTGTTCAAGCAGAACCTGGTGAATAGTGTTGCTTGTCCTTCAAGAATGATGATAACGATTCAATTCATCCAGTGGGGTTGTAAGTATGGAGCCTTGAGTTCTAAGATGGCTGATAAGGCCTATTTTGGCTCGAAATGTTCATTTACGATGTGGGCAAAGAATGCTTGACGTTCCAGAAGGAGGATCTCCTGCTGTGGTTTTTCTGTCCAGCCTCTTCTTCACAGCTCTTGCAGTGTTGTTTTCTTCACAAGTGACTGTAGCCTTGCGTAATGATATACGCCACCAATTTCCGTCTTTGGCAGCAGTCTTCCAAGTGTCATGATGAATTCCAAAAGCTTTTAGTGAGATCTTCATAGTGTCTTTAAAGCGTTTCCTCTGGCCGCCCTGAGAGCGTTTACCACAACGCAGCTCGCCGTAAAAAATTCGTTTAGGGAGCCTGTGAACTGGCATGCTAGTCAAGTGACCAGCCCAGCGAATCTGATTCTTCATTATTAGTGTGTGGATACTGGGCATGGACGTTCTTTCTAGTACTTCAGTGTCCGGGGTCTTGTCTTGCCATTTAATCTTCATCAGCTTCCTAAGGCAGACTGTGTGGAAGTGGTCTAATTTCCTAGCGCGTCGCAGGTAAACAGTCCAGGTTTGAGTGTGAGTAGTACAACTGCTTTGTAGACTTTCAGCTTTGTTTGCAGGCTTATTCCATTTCTGTCCCATATATTCTTGTACAATCTGCCAAAGGCCGCACTTGCCTTGGAGATTCTTGCATTCGCTTCGTCATCAAATGTGGCAGCTTGGGACACAGTGCTGCCAAGATAGATGAAGTTATCCACAACACTTAATCTATGACCATTCACTTTGATATTCGGCACGGTGTGACCAATCCCTGGACCTGGCTGGTACATAACTACAGTCTTCTCCAAGTTGATATTGAGCCCAAATCTGGCACAGGTACATGAGAAAGCTGAAATATTGTGTTGCATGTCTGCCTCTGAGTTGGCATATAGAGCACAATCATCAGCAAACAGCATTTCTCTGATGGTGTCGCTGGTAGTTTTGGCTTTAGCTTTCAGCCTTCTGAGATTGAACAACTGTCCATCCATGCGGTAGGTGATGTTTATTCCAGTGTCATTATCTTGGTGCCAGGACACAGCCTTGCTTCACTCCATTGGTGACAGGAAAGGGCTCAGACAGCTCACTATTTTCCTGTACTCTTGTCTGCATACCATCATGAAATAACCGCACTATTTAGTATTTGAACGAACTTTTCTGGACAGACATATTTCGCCAAAATCTTCCACAGTCCTTCTCTGCTGACTGTATCAAAAGCCTTAGTAAGATCAATGAAAGTGGAGAACACTTCGGAGTTCTGTTCCTGACATGGATACTAGTGACAATAGAGTGTAGTACGTCCTTCTCAGTATGTACCAGACTGAGCAGGGAGTGCAGACAACAAAATCAGAGAGAAAGAACTCAGGCCTTAATATTTAAGAATTCTTATGAGCTGATGTAGTCGGGTCTGTTATTTGAGAAGTGAGGAGCTCGTGGGCTTTTACGGCTCAGGTCGGAGGGGGAAGTGTGAAGGAAGATTGTGGTGCCTTGCCTTGACAGCAGGTAGCCTGATTATGGATGCGTTGGCGTTAACTGAAGCAATAGCCTGGCTGGAGACATTTTCAGCCAGGCATGCTTTCGCAGAAATTCCGTGGCAATCCAGGGGTGAAGGGCACGTCCTACACGCTTGTGGGATAGTTCGGTGTTTAGTGAGGACAATCGGTCGACTAGCAAGCCAGCTTCTTCTGTTCTGTAGAGTCAAGGCACACAGAGGTAGGGTGAGAGACATTGCCCGGACATTCAGCAGGGTACAGCCGAAGCCGTCCTTAAGAAGCGTCCCCACCCCCAAGCGAATCGCCTTGATGAAGACATAACAAATGTAGCATGGATCCAAACGACACACAACCACGCCCACCAAGGGTTTTGAACCACAGGACAGCAGGCCTACCATGTTTCTACCCCAAAGGACACAATACTTAGGAAACTGAGTACCAAGCAGTCCAATGAGTGTGAAGTCTGACAGTCAAACGTACAATATAGCGGCAGATGTCATGCTCAAGTTAGTTGCACACCCTTTACAGGACATCGCAGTCAGCCACAGCAGTTTGGGCTGTTTGTAATTTTCTGTGCAAGTTTTACGTTCAGTAATTTGCCATTGCTTTTTGAACCACTAACGCTCATAACTTTGTTAAAAAGTAGCGCAAGATGGTTTTCTTCCAAATGGCATGCAGTTAATTTCGAATTCGGTATGCAGGATTGCCAAACAGGATAATAAGCACTCAGAAAGATGGTGTTATCCCAGATACTGACACCAGATGAAATGCATCGGAGAAATGGGGTCTAATCTAATAAATACATCGGACGAGAGACCAATTTCTACTTTATGTGTGGTTAGAGTTGAGTTGAGTCAAGAACCGATATCATAGCACTCAGTATATTCCCATACTTGCTACGTCTTCATCTTCAAGTGCCAGCGACGTGTCCCAATACTGTGGCACCAATAGCATTCTGATTATGTGTCCGTCTGGCCTTTCCACAGAATCCTGAATATCGGCCAGATCCTTTGGTCACTCTCTGTAGCACCATTCTCTCCAGGCCGTGATTAACTATCTGTCCTCCCTCACTTATAATGCATAAATTCACCACCCAGCGATATAGACCCAGCCAATATATCCGCCTGCTCGTTTCCCACCACTACACCAACATGTCCTGTGGAATAAATAATCAAGCAGATGCTTCCTATTTTTGACTGTTAAACTGAAATCTGCCAGTCCACCCGAAGCATGCTGAAAACTTTTCTCATTATACTTTGTGAGTCCTTTACAGTCACGACATGCGGTGTGCTGTATGCCCTCCAACCAGCGGAACGTCGCTCTGAATTCCTTCAGACTAGATGTTGTGGTACCATATACCAGACTTTCCTGCACAAAACACCGTCCACCAACCTTTGTCATAAACCCGGGCCACCCAGACATTTCTTTCACCTCTTAGCACAGAGCCATCCGAGTAGATGATTACATCACTATGCGCGAATTGTCGTGAATCAATTGTTGCACATCCCATTCAGCGCAGCCTGCCGGCCAATTCCTGCATTCCCGATCCAATGTTATTCTGACCCTGCACAGGTCTGACTTTATGTGGCATTCTGCCCACTCCTCTCCTCTCCAAACATTCGCAAGCATGCACACTTCTCTAAGTGTGTCCTCTGCCTGAGCCATCCACAATTTTTCTCTCATCAACATGTAACTCTTAACTGTATTCAGGCCTTAGTGCATGGTGTGTTGCATCTCTATAGCCACTCGATTTAGCCTGCAGCACCATACGCCTTTAAGCAATCGTGGGTAAAGCTAGGATGTATCACATACACACTACTGGCATGCCTCGTGTACATCTAAGTATCGCCTGACGCTGTCAACTGTCCCAGTGACATTACCCACCTCTGTACACTAGTGTTTACTGTCTCCTGTAGTAGCTCTTGCGCTATTTGCATCGTTTCTCTCCTGCCTATACGCAAGGACATCATCTTCCACCATAAAAGATTGTGTACCACTTCTACTCAAGAACACATCCTGTGTAATAGCGATCACCATGTGGTCTCTCTAGTCTAGAGGTTACACGGCGTTCTCCGTAATCCCGTATACTCTCGTAAGTAACGTGACGTTGCGCGAGAATTGGTAGCGGTTCTCTCCGCGTCGGTTACTTACGGGGTATTTGAGCCGGTCGCTCAGAAAGCAATGGCAAACTACTGAACGTAATCTTGCCAAGAAATCAACAATCAGCTGAAAGATGCTGATGTTGACAGCGATGTCCTGTAAAGGATATGCGGGGGGAAAAAATGTTGTAGACCAATTAGCAGGCAATGACCACAGATTAGTAAAACACCTGATGCACAGGAAGGAAGGATGTTCTGCCAGAGCAAAATCCCGAAATTATCTTTAATCGAACTGAGGCATTCAAGTGCTTCCAATCTGTGTTTTTTTTTTAAATTTTGCATTGTTTCTTACCGTGAGGTTGCCTTCACATTTCTCTTGCATATTGACTCTTGCGACTAATGATTGCAGCGGGGGCATACTGCCACTAGTTTCCTTGTCTCCTGCATCATCTGATCATATAGCCTGTATCCAGAATTAGTGAATCGATTATGCATGCCACTTCGAGACAGTTGTGTCTTGGCACGGGAGGATTGCCACCATATGAATTGATGCATGTTGTTGGATAATGTAAGGTGTGGAGAACCACGATCGCCCGCGCCAGTTGGCAAGGCACTTGATGATGACTGTACCACTTGTATTCTGCTCCATATCCATGTTTCCGCAATGAGTTATGTTGCATTTCCGCAACGAGTTACGTTACATTGGTTCCATCAGTTAATACATAATGATAATTAACCTGACACCGCTACACATACATTTATCCAAATGTTTAGTGCTGATGTAAAAACTACGTTCACAAAGAGTTAATGCGTGCTTTTAAATGCCTAGGAATCCATGCCATAATTGTTCTTACGCCACGAGATGTAATGATTGGGTTTAGCGTCCGAGGTTAATTTGATAATACGAGACTGCACTCTACGCTGTCTCCGCGAACCCAGCAGGACAGCGGCTGAGTTTGTACAAATAACATTTGTTATTTGCATATTTGAAGCAATGCTATTACAGCTAGTCCTCTAGTTGTTTACAACGTTCCTGATTACAAAATAGAAGGTGGGGCATCCTCTCGCATGCATTAAACAACTTAAATGTGTGATCTGTTTAAGTGTTGTATGTAGATTTAAGAGCAGGTTTTGGTGTGTAACGAAACGGTTCATATAATATACTAATCGGTACTTCTGCATAGAGATTCGAAAGATGGTCTCGTCACAAAACATCATGAGCTGAGCTTGTAGCTCTCCGTAAATCCATTATGTACTCTATGTTTTTTTTTTCTATTGTCTCCGGGCTTTCATTTACTAGTGCATCTGTTTGCATTCATTTACTTTCGTGTGGGTAGTCAGTCCTGATTGATTTTCTTAATTAATAAGTCCAGGCTTTTCGTTTCATTTATCATATTCTTTGTTGATTTCATTCGCGTTATGCGAACCTCATTCTTCTTTTAAGGGTCTCGCAGAAGTACATGTTTGGACAGCTGTCGCTGGCCTCCTGTATTACTATTAGTGATTCATAAATAGCTCATATAATCTTGAACCTAATATATGTGTTTTTGTCACACATAACCTAACATATATGTTTCTGTCAAACTTGAACAACACGAACATGACACTGTAAAAAGTGAATGCGACATATGTTTTTGTCAAGTGTGAACGTAGCGTACATATGACTTTGTCAAACATTAATGTAACATGCACTTGTCTCTCTCAAATATGAACGCAACATACACATTGTCTATGTCAAACATGAACGAACTTAACATACGTCTTTGTCAAACATAAACCAAGCATACATAGGTTTCTGTCACACCAGAGCGTAAGATATACATGTCTCTATCAAACCAGAGCGTAACATATACATATCGCTGTCAAACACAGATATAACATATATACATCTGTCAAACCTGAACGTTACATACATATGTCTTCGGTCAAGCATGAATGTAATATGCATATATCCCTGTGAAACATAAATGTAACATATATATGTCCCTGTCAAACATGAACGTAACATATATATGTCTCTGTCAAACATGAATGTAACATGCATATGTCTCTATCAAACATGAAGGTAACATATATATGTCTCTGTCAAACATGAATGTAACATGCATATGTCTCTATCAAACATGAACGTAAATTATACATGTTTATGTCAACCATGAACGTCACATATGTCTTTGTCAGACATAAATAACATACAGATGTCTCTTATCTTTTTCAAACATGAACGCAACGTGCATATGGCTCAGTCAAACATGAACGTAAAATACATGTGTTTCTGTCAAACTTGAACGTTACATACACATCTCTGTCAAACCAGAACGTTGCATACATATGTCTCTGTCAAACACGAATGTAACATACATATATATATGTCAAACTTGAACGTTACATATGTATGTCTCTGTCAAACATGAATGTAACATGCATATGTCTCAATCAATGAACGTAAAATACATATGTTTCTGTCAAACTTAAACGCTACATACACATCTCTGTCAAACCAGAACGTTTTATACATATGTCTCTGTCAAACCAGAACGTTGCATACATATGTCTCTGTCAAATCAGAACGTTACATACATATGTCTCTGCCAAACCAGAACGTTGCATACATATGTCTCTGTCAAACTTGAACGTTACATACATGACATGAAGTAACATACAGATGCCTCTTATTTTTGTCAAACATGAATGCAACATGCACACGTCTCTGTCAACCACACACACTCTCATACGCCCAAACATCTGTGTGTGAGAATGTGTGCGTGAGTATGTCTGTTGTATACGTATGTCTCTAACTAAAATAACAAGACATGCATTTTATTTTTGTTGATATCCTATTTACGCTGTATGTCTTGGCAAGTTTTACATTCAGTAGTTAGCCATTGCTTTCTGAACGACCGGCTCCCATACCAACACGTTAAAACCCCAGCGCGACACGATCTGCTGCCAAATCGGTCACCGCTGTGTTTCGAACACGTGGTAAGCGGTTAACGAATCGTGTTCGGAAGCCTTTAGGTCACGGAGGACGGCATGCATATGTTTACGACAGTTAAACAATATTTTCTGTACTGTCTCTAGGTGTCGGTGACTGAAAATTCTGTTCCACGCCGCTCACACTAACACATATCGTGACTAAACTTGTTAGGTCTGTAAACATCGGTTTCGTGAATACTGCTCTCATGTTATGTTCGCTATAAAACTTCAAGTAAGAGTTTCAGAATGTATCACACTAGAGAATCGGCATAGATATCATTGTCATCACTAACATTCGAGGATATTTCATGAGACATATTTAGATGACAGTTTTTGTGGCCCAGGATACATACTGTGTCAAACAATATGTCGGTTTCCAGTGACCATTCAGTGACTGACAGCTGTAGCTTTCGTCCCAA
Source organism: Cepaea nemoralis (assembly GCA_014155875.1). Classification (NCBI taxonomy): domain Eukaryota; kingdom Metazoa; phylum Mollusca; class Gastropoda; order Stylommatophora; family Helicidae; genus Cepaea; species Cepaea nemoralis. The sequence continues at coordinate 53,685 of JACEFZ010000737.1, forward strand.
AACGAACACACACGACTGTCCTCATGCGAAGTCTGCTTTTTATGATGCTATCAACAGTGACATCAGAATGCCATCGATTTCAAATTCAGAGATTAATTCGTTGGATAAAAACCCGAATTATTGTGTGGCCCCAGAATACACAAATAGCATGGTGATAAATATACCATTATCGCCATCAGCTGCGGGGTTGGCGAGACGGAACGTGTTATTATCACATATGGCGATGCCGTGGTCGGCCTGGTGGTCGTTATGGCAGATCACAAACTATAGAATGTCCTCACTAAAGTCCTTATCAACATTGCTGCTACTCATATTCTGCGTGTCGCGCGTGCATCAGGTCACAGCTTGTTACAAATTCCCGCCAGGTATTCGGAATCCGTGCGAGGGTCAAGTCTGCAAGTTTGGTGCCGAATGCATGCCTTCCATAGATGGGACCACGGCCAGATGCCAGTGCCCGTTAGATTGTCCATCTTACGGTGATAGCATCGACAGCAAGCCAGTCTGTGGCAATGACGGAAACGACTATGCTAATCTGTGCGAACTCAGGAAGGCTGCCTGCTACAAACTTGAAGACATTCGAGTCAAGTACTATGGTAAATGTGGTAGGTTGCTTTTGTTATACATTTTTGTGTGTTGCTTTTTCATACCCTCATAATTTCTGCGAATGATCATGTTTTGTGTTAAAGTTAAAAGTCCAAAGATCCCGAAGTCATAAATAAAAAGAGAGCTGGAAACTCTGGATTGTAGGTCAATCAAGCTTTTGTCAGCAAGATGTCATGAATCTGCCCATGGTTTAGAACGATCTTGCGCAGCAGTTAGACAGTGGTCAACAATCTAATATACCCAAGTGCTACAAGCAAACAACAACATAAACGTATATCGATCAGCTTGATGTCTGTCGATCAGCTTGATGTCTGTCGATCAGCTTGATGTCTGTCGATCAGCTTGATGTCTGTCGATCAGCTTGATGTCTGTCGATCAGCTTGATGTCTGTCGATCAGCTTGATGTCTGTCGATCAGCTTGATGTCTGTCGATCAGCTTGATGTCTGTCGATCAGCTTGATGTCTGTCGATCAGCTTGATGTCTGTCGATCAGCTTGATGCATCGACAAACAGTGCAACAAACGCACCATCAATCGCTATAGTGAACAATTAATTATTCTCGCTTTGGCAAATCAAGTATTCTGTGTTTATTATCCAACACACCAACCTGTCTATGTCTGCTTTGTTCTTTCTTACATTGACATTTTAAAAGTAGTGACCAAGGATTGAACAATTTTCCAGGATCTTTGGACCTTTACTGTGTTTGGTTAATTGTGTTGTTGTTTTTTTTTTTTTGTTTTTTTTTGTAGATCTGCTTACCTTTGATGTTTAAATAAAAAAATGAATTACTGTAGACATCCGAATGTTCGGCTGCTTACGGACCAGAGTATGATGGACTTTCAAAGTACAAAGTGGGTTGGACGTCTAACCATAGCCAATTTCAATGTAATACTTTACATCGAAGTTCATGCACAGCATATTGAAGTTGAATATGATCAAGCTGGCACTATTAATGTGTATTACTAGTGTTATCTGTAATGCAAAGTGCACAACCACATGTGAAAAATTTCTAAACAGAAAATGTCTAAGCAACACACACTAAACAACATGATAATCCAGCTAAATGAATAAAGTTAATCACTAGTGGTAAAAGCACAATGGAGAATTCCATAGGACTGACTTGCTAACCACGTAGTCGGAATTGGGATTGTGTCTCTCACGAATGTTCTTTATAATAACTGAGTGAGATGGTCGTTGTCTAGGTTACACTGCTCCTTGTATGTCATCACAGAGTGTAAGTTGAGCTAGCCTCCTGTCTCATAATACAACTCACCCCTGCAGTGCACATCCACCAGTCATTAAACAAGATTGAGTTGGCGCACATAATCCTTTAATGCAGAAAGAACACGGACAAACGGAACATAATTCTATATCCAGAAACAATATAATCCATAGAATATATATATATCCTCCTCACAACTTAACACGCACACATCACTGCCTTCTCAAGGCCTTCTTTAATCTCAAATCCACAAGACAGTTATCCAGCTACTATCCACGGCTGGACCTCACACAATACAACCCACACACTGGGTCGAAGCCTCTGCTAACTATCCGACCCTCTCTAGGGCTAGGCTTCAATACACTATGTCTGCTGATAACCGGGCTCAGTCTTTAATCCTTCGTCTCAGAATTCCCATCACTGAAAACCCACAGGGCAGAGTTCTATCACTAACTCCCCTATCATTCACTTGCAGACCACGGACCTATACTTCTCTGGCCCTGACGCTCAACTGTCCAAAACATCCGACCCTCAGTCGGTCTCAGCCCCAACTGACCCTCCAGTCTCCTGACTTCACACAAAACTTAACTGTCTCTCACCCCATCCACCCTGGGGGATCTGCACTCACCCTTACCATTATTTTTCATGGCTGGTTGTTTTTCTCATAGCTCCGCTACAGGTCACTCACCTCAATGTCAATGACCCAGGCATATGTCAGTGTCTCAAGCTATCACACCTACTCAAGAACGGACAAGTAGTCAGATTTCGTGGCTTTATTGTACGTTTACGTCATCGCACAGACATCACATTACCAGCTGTCAAAAGACACGGTCTTAAATGGAAAAAAACGCGATCATATAGACACACTGTGTGATGTCTTTTATGCATCTTATTTACATGGCAATCTACTAAGTATCCTTGCTGCCACGTATGTCGTGGGCGGTTCCAGTCATGCTGCTCAAGTAGTACACAGTTCCAGACAAGATTGCCCTCAACCGTCTCGGATTCCCTGTGTATATATTGCTTCAATTTTGCCGTTTTAAGCGCGCGCAAAATATAGGCTACACACAGCTTTATATTGTTTAATATTTCAGCAGATAAATCCATTGATGTACGTGTTTGATGTGGTGGCATGAATCAATAGGTACACACTGACACACCTTAGTGTGTACACGCGCTTTGCTGGGTCCACTCTGACACACATCAGTGTGTACACACGCTTTAATGGGTCCACTATAACACACATCAGTGTGTACACGTGCTTTCATGTGTCCATCCTGACACACATCAGTGTGTACACGAGCTTTTCTGTGTCCACTCTTTCACACAGTAGTGAGTGTCACAAAATGAAACCGTGTGTTTATCCGGTTGATTATTACAGAGGATTTTCGGATTAAGCGGACGATCGACCAGCGACATCTATTTGTACTAACAGAGTAAACACAGTTGTACAGGTTACATCGTGTCAGCCCATAAACACATTTGGTGGTGAGGGAGAAGGATATGGAATGGTTCCGTTTGTCATCTATACTGCCGGACATCAGACGGAAATGGCTGCTGGGATTGTCACCACGGAACAGAAGAGTGACAAGTTTGTCAACATTTGAATGCAGATGGAAGCCGTGAGATCACAGGGGCAGATGTAAAACGGAAGTACCTAGTACGGAAAACAGTGCATCTGTCAATTCTTGGTTTCCGGAACATCAAGATGATTGGCAGCTTGGTATCGAAACTCTTTGTTGGAAGTTTACAGAAACTAGCTGGCTTGTTTTGAGAATCTAGGCAATTACTGACAACTTTGACAGGATTTAAGCCAGGAAAATAGTTCTTGACAGGGGATGATTTGCCACTGTGCCACCTGTGTGGGGGAGTAAAGGATAACGTCACGTGGACAACTTTGGTAGTTTGCCATATAAACTCGAGTTGAGATCAACTAGGGTGGACTTGAATAATGCTCTAGACAGAGTGCAGGGCACTGCAGTGCCAGTGGAAATAATATCCACCGTGTGTTAATTAGTGACTTAATTTTACACGTGCCTATATGGCAGATGTAGATATGATTTATAGGATTGCAGTAGTGCCATTTAAGGTATAACTTATTATAATATATTCGTTATAATTACTATAGACTGTGGCCTTGTTAAACTATAGTGTGATGATTAGCACTGTTAGTGGAAACTAGCTAGAGTAGTGAAGTGATACTTGGCTCTGTTAGCTAGAATAGATTAGTGAAGTGTTGATAAGCTTTACTAGTTGAGTAATGAGGGATAATTGGGATCTTCCCGTAGGTGTCCCTGGTGGGCGGGGTTCCGCATTCTGTTTGGTGATTTTTTCTTTGTCATAGCCTGATTCGACTCTAGGTGGGTAGCTAATCTGCTCTATGACTAAGTCTAGTTAGCTAAAGATCAGTAAGCAAGGTGATAGGCTTACACTCAGCCAAAAGGATCAGTGACTAGTACTATCACCAGATGTGTTGTTTCTATCCTAGGTTCCCTACCAGATCCAAGGAAACTCAACAAGTTTTTAAAAAACCCATTCGGAAGAACACCCGTTCAACCATCAATAAACTGCAGACAGAACGTAACTGAAAGCTAAAAGCAGGTTGATTCACCAAAGTGAGTGATGCATACTGATGCACCACACAGCATCAGACAGTAGTAACGAACCGAGAACCGACTAAGAGTACCTAGTGTTAGTACAGTAACAATTAACATTAGTAATTAGCACTTATGGACTGAATGGTTCGATGTGCAACGAGGATGATCTGTCGACTAACTAACTAACTAACTAACTGCGTACACACTACAAAAGACTTGTGCAGTTTGTTAAGGAACAGTAGGAACGGACATTGTGTAGAGTGCAACCGGTCCATGAATAACTGTTAATACCACCGGTGTCTATTTCGGATGTTCATGAAATTGGATTACCAGAGGTCTACAGAGGCAAAGCAGTATCCGGCAAGATGGTTTCGGCAACGGGTGAGAAGTACATGTTCTGACGTAACGTGCTGTGGTCTATCTTTGCTGGGATCAGCTGACTGGGTTGCTGTCTGAGAGTCAGAGTCTACACACTTTATAGAACACGTCACACATTTTCTTCACATACACGTCTCATATACGTTACACTTTTATTTTAATAAATTACTCTTTATTAATTTCTAGAAGCAAGAGTTGTTGAGTATGTTGCGTTGGGGAAGTATGAGAAGGGGGCATAGTACGACAGTGTGAGAGTGATAGGAAAAGGTGTCCATAGGCTGATGGAGTGTGTTGGACGGAAGCTGGTGGATTCTCCAGAATATTGAGGGGGAAAAAAATATTATAATGTGGGTGTCGGATCTCCTCACTCCAGGGACGACACTTTAAAGGAGGACACGACATTATTGGGGGCTCGTAAACGTGATATTTGGACAGTGGGATCTCTCGTAAACGGGATCTTTGGACAGCGGGATCTATCGTAAACGTGATCCTTGGACAGCGAGATCTCTCGTAAACGGGATCCTTGGACAGCGGGATCTCCCGTAAACGGAATCCTTGGACAGCGAGATCTCCTGCAAGCAGGAACGTTTGACAGGGGGATCTTCTGACAACGGGGTCCTTTGACACGGGATCCTTAGTTATAGGAGGGAGATATCAGTTTGGAGAATCCAGCTAGAGTGAATGTGGATAGGGGTTAGGACTAATATCTTACCTGTTCACACTTCACACGTCTGCATAGGTCTGTGGTCCTGATTCTACTCTTGTCACTGAGTGAATGTACTGTGTGTGGTAATATCTAGATTTATAGTACTTGTTCATATATCGGTATAGTAATTTGCAGTTATATTGTACTAGACCTGCTAGCTTACCTCTCTGTATAATGGCCACCCCTAAACTTAGCACGTTAGAATTAAAGGCAAGGGGGGAAGAAATGGGATTGGCTGGGTCTTCTCTAACGGATTACATACAGGAAGTGGAGAGAGAGTATCGTCAAGCGGAACGGGAAGAGCGAAAGGCCGAGTTGGAATTGAGAAGGGAAGCTGAGCAAGCAGCTAGGAAATTTGAAGCTGAGCAAGCAGCTAGGAAATTAGAAGCTGAACAGGAAGCACAGAAAAGGGAGCACGAGTACCGGATGAGGGAACTCGAGTTGAAGAGTCAATCTAATGGAGAAACTGAGGGAGCAGTTGGAGGTTCCTCCATCCCAGGATCAACACCAGTAGGTGGACATGGGTACCATGCTATGAAGTTTCCTTTAGCGGTCTACGAGGAGGACAAAGAGAAGATTGACCAATACCTTCAACGCTTCGAGGCTATGTCAGTTGCTATGGGTCTGGAGCGTAACAAATGGAATCTTAAGCTATCCCAGGGATTACGCGGGACGGGATACGAGGTTTATACTCGCCTGCCACCAGGACATGAGAACAATTATGATGAGTTAAAGACGGCTCTGCTGAAACGATTCGAGGTTACGTCACATACCTACCGGAAAAAATTTCGAGCAGCGAAACGAGAACCGGGAGAGTTGTTTGCCGCCTACAGTTTGCGTCTTAAATCTTATCTCCATAAGTGGATGGATTTGGCTGGGTTCGCACATGACTATGAGAGTCTGGAAGAGCTCATGGTGGTCGACCAGCTGAAGAAGCAAATGTCTAAACCTCTCAGGACGTTCCTGGGAGAACAAGGAGCGGAACGTATTGACCTCGTGACTAAATTAGCAGAACGGTTCGTCGAGGTACATGGGGAGGCAGGGGAAACCTTTTCCACCAACACCAAAAGTCAAGAGAAACATGACAAGAAGAAAGCCAAAAACTCAGGAACAAAAAGTGGGAACCTTATGTGCAAAAATCAGAGGATAGTTCAGAGAAGAAGAAGGAGGGAAGCAAGAGCACTTCAAGCTCTACACCTAAACGACCGTGGTCGGAGAAGTGGTGTTCAATTTGTAAGTCACCCTCTCACAATACGAGGGACTGCAAATCGAAGGCTAAGAACCCTCACTTTGCAGCATGTCAAGTGACTTCCAAGGAGGTTGTCACGGAAAATGCCAAGGTCAACAAGGAAGCTCGCCACCAGGAGAGCTCACTCAAGTCCGACAATAGAAAATCTAGGACAGGGAAATGGTGCAACCAATGCCAGTCGAATACGCACAATGCTATTGACTGCAGAGGAGAGTCAGGAGACACTCAATTCGTCGGGTGCCCCGGGAAACCTAAGGTGGAGTCCACCAAACAGGTCGAGGCCGAGGAAGAGACTCCAGACCAGGAAAAACCACCTGTAGTGGAATTGGTAGAGGTTAACGGTCGTCAAGTGGAGTGTTTATACGACACAGGACTGGACGGGGAGGCCGTGATTTCTGCGGATCTGGTACATCCAGAACAATTCACAGGTGAAACCTTGGATATACAGCCTGCACAGAAGAGTGCTGTAACCATGAAGTTGCCCATTGCTAATGTGGAGATTCGGTCAAGGTACGTCACCGGCACCATCAAGGCCGCTGTATTGACCGATCCCATTTTTCCAGTCATCCTAGGTTGCCGGTATGTCTTTCTGGGAATGCCCAGGGAGCCAATTCATATGGGAGCAATGCAGACTCGCTCTCAGACGAAAACGGAAGAGGCAGACGCAATTGTGACTAACCCAATGCCGGGGGAGCTACGAACTGCCCAGAGTGAGGATGATACTTTACGTCCTTGCTACAAAAAGCTGCAGAAAAGTGCTGATCCACCAGGACGGGGGCAGTACTACATGAAGAATAGGATACTCTACAGGAGAGCAAGAAGGGGAGACAACCTATACGGTCAGTTGGTCGTCCCGAAAGCTCACCGGTCCCAGATTCTTCATATGGGGCATACCATCTCCTTTAGTGGACACATGGGTATTGCCGCCACCATGCAGCGGATTTCCTGCCACTACTATTGGCCGGGAATGACAGATGATGTGCGTCGGTATGTGAAGTCATGCCCTGAGTGCCAGAGGGTGGCACCGAAACACTGGACAGCACCGGTGATGTTGGGTGAGATGCCCATCATGAACTCTCCTTTCGAGAGGGTAGCCATCGATATCGTGGGTCCACTTCCCAGGACTAGGAAGAGGAACATGTATATACTTACAATGGTGGATTGCTGTACAATGTGGGGTGAGGCTATACCGTTGACCACGATTGACTCGAAAAGAGTGGCGGACGCACTGATGGAGGCCTTTACCAGATTAGGCTTTCCGGATCAAATTCTGACGGATAATGGATCTCAGTTTTGTGGAAAACTCATGGAGGAGGTATTTAGGGTGTTTCACTCTAACCACATACATACCAGCCCTTACCACCCTCAAGCCAATGGACAAGTAGAGCGTTTCAACGGCACGTTGATGACAATGCTCAGGAAACTAGCGCAAGAAAAACCTGATAGGTGGGATGAATATATCCCAGCAGCACTCTTTGCCTATCGGGAAGTTCCTCATGGCTCAACAGGACTACCACCCGCTACGTTGCTGTTTGGTCGTCTAATCAAAGGACCGTTGGAAGCCATGTTGAGGAGTTGGACTGAAGAGGGGACGTCAGAAGAAGTGATCTCATCCTATCAATACGTGGAGGAACTGAAAGAAAAACTCCACAAGGGATGGACTCTGGCAAATCAAAACTTGAAAAAGGCCAGGAAAAGACATGCGGCTTACTACAACCGTAGGTCTAAAGAAAGATCTCTAGAGGTGGGAGATAAAGTCTTGTTGCTACTCCCAACGGGAAACAACAAACTGGAGATAGGTTGGCAAGGACCATTTCCCGTGGAAAGGGTAATATCCAGAACCAACTATCAGATCCGGATCCGGGGAAAGTCGAAGATTTTCCATATCAATCTCTTGCGGAAATACGAAGAGAGACCCGGAGACAAGGCAGCTCACCTCATGGCAATGGCAGTTGCAGTGGAGACAGAAGTGGGAACCAGCGAGGGCAGGGAATATCCCTTAGTACACCAGGAAACTTATAGGGATGTGCAAGTGAACCCTGATCTGACCTCCCAGGAGAGGGAAAGGATAACCCAGGTTCTCAAGTCTCATAAGGAGATACTGACTGATAAACCTGGACGAACGAGGTGAATTGAGTTCGAGATGACTTTGACCACACAGGAGCCTGTTCGCCAAAAGGTTTACCCAGTGCCATTCTCTAAAGAAAAGGCCCTGGAGGAGGAAATAAAAAAACTGCTGGAGGATGACGTGATTGCACCATCCACATCCCCATACAATGCGGGGGTAGTTTTGTTACGCAAACCAAGTGGAGAACACAGGTTGTGTATAGATTACCGACTGCTGAACAGTCATACACAGTTTCAGGTGGAACCTTTGCCGAATCCAACTCAGTTATTCGCTGGGCTCCATAAGGCTCGGTACTTTTCAAAGGTGGATCTGAGTCGGGGGTACTATCAGATACCAGTCAAACCGGAGATTCGACCACTGTTAGCTTTCAGTACACCCAGTGGACACTACGAATTCAAGGTCATGCCCTTTGGACTCAGCAATGCACCTAGTGTGTTTACACGCATGATGAGGACTTTACTAGATCCGTTACAGGATCCGTCCATCATCTCATTCATGGATGATATTCTGATTTCCAGTGACAGCTTGGATGACCACTTACAATCCTTGGAGAGAGTGTTTAATAAACTCAAGGAAGCAGGGCTTACTGCTCGTCCAACCAAGTGCATGATTGGTTACCAAACTCTGGAATTTCTAGGTCACACCATCACTCCAGGACACATTGTCCCAGAAGAGAAGAACCTGGAGAAAATCAGAAATGCACCAAGGCCAAAAACGAAGAAGGATGTGCGATCTTTTCTCTCGTTGTGTGGGTTCTACCACAAATTTATCCCACATTTCACTGAACTTGGAGCTCCGTTGACGGAAACCTTGAAAAAGGGATTCCCGGACCAAATCATTTGGACACCAGAATGTGAGAATGCCTATAGTCAGTTAAAGGAGGCCTTGGTCAGCAAACCTGTATTACAGCTCCCTGACCTTTCCAAACCATTTGTGTTGAGAACGGATGCGAGTGCGATTGGAATTGGAGCCGCTTTGTTACAGGAAGGAAAAGACGATGCTTCGGTTTTGAAACCTGTGGCATACGCAAGTAAGAAACTTCTACTCTTTATTAATTTCTAGAAGCAAGAGTTGTTGAGTATGTTGCGTTGGGGAAGTATGAGAAGGGGGCATAGTACGACAGTGTGAGAGTGATAGGAAAAGGTGTCCATAGGCTGATGGAGTGTGTTGGACGGAAGCTGGTGGATTCTCCAGAATATTGAGGGGGAAAAAAATATTATAATGTGGGTGTCGGATCTCCTCACTCCAGGGACGACACTTTAAAGGAGGACACGACAGTGAGTACACACGCTTTGCTGGGTCCAATTACCCAACAGTGACACTATGAATTCGTACTATTCGCTGTAGGCCACCAGCTCTGAATGTTCATCAACATGTAGCCGGTCCGTTGCAGAAGGCCGCTATCAACACGGCTGCCGAAAGATGACTCGATCTCTTGTCATTTCTTCTAGTTCATACACCCTCATGCCTACGGACTTCTGTATGTTATGTATTATAACATATCCATCTGTATAGATAAGCACTACGGAATTATCTCAGTTTCAAACTGATGAGCTCATTGACCTTTGCATTGACAGCAGCAAGATGCTGCACTCTGCACCTCCTGTCAAGCATGACAATGCAGTTGAGGATGCAGTTAAGCGCTGGGGGTCAGTTGCCCATTCCCTGCCGGGGTTGATATTGGTAAGACTGTAATCCTGCCTGACAACATCTTTCGCCCGACCCACGTACGATGTCCCCCTCTTTAGCTTGTCACTCTTTTCTCTGAATAGAGCTTGATGCAGAGAGTGCTGCTCACCTGCTCTTATTTTCAAATATGGTCGGAAATTCAAGGAGGTATCTCACTGCTGCACAGCAGGTGTCTCTCGTACAGCCCCAAATAATGTTCATGGTTTTCAATGTGTATCCCTTCAAGCATTCCAGTCTGTGTAGAGCTGACGTAAGGATGGTCAGGGCATACTCAATGGGTATAATGAAAACAGTATGAACCATGTAATGTAATCATGAATGGCGTGTATTTTTCTCTAACCACTCATGCTATTGCTTTTGGTTTTGGGTGTTGTTGCTTGTGAATCTCGGGATATCTCTGATGTCTGATGCACTGATGTGTAAGGCCTCTAAACCGGCCTGCATAGATATTCTCGTTGAATAATCATATTGTCAACAATCCAACACCACCTGTAATGCTGTGTTAAGAGACGGTGGAAAGAACGCAGGCAATAAATTACCTGGGGATACGGTTTGATCGAAGCCTTGCTTATAATGTGCACATAGACCAGATGATAACAAAGGCCAAGCGGGGTTTGGCAGCGATGCGGGTGATGGCGGCAGCAAACTGTGAGCAGCGCCATCTATGTCTTCTGTACGAGGGGCTGGTCATGTCTGTTTTGGAGTATGCAATGGCAATCCTGACTCTCAGCCATAAGCAGATAGAAAGGATGGAAAGGATACAGAATGAAGCTATGCGCATTATTCTTGGATGTACAAGAGATACAGCATGCAGGGCGATGCGCTACCTTCTTGATTTTCCAACCATTGAAGAGAGAATACAAGTTTGCAGGGCACGCGCCTACCTCAGAATTAACGCAAACACACAACATCCACTGCATAGTGAAATTAGGAAGGTGAAGGGCAGCAGGTTAAAAAGATGTGGATGGGTCAAGCCGAAGACATTCTTCAACAGGTGTGTTCACTTGAGGACTTAGAACCTGGCGAGGAGTGGGTGCAAGTGCCAACAGACTTCTGCACATTCTTTTCAGTTTGCATCCAACTAGATAGAAAATGCAGACAAGAAAATCCGGCTGCTGTTGAGGCTGAAGTACAAGCGTTGATTTTCGAGAATTCGCTAGACGGTGACGCGATCATCTACACAGATGGGTCGGTCGTCCGACATGTGAGAAGCTCATGGGCCTTTACAGCTCGGGCCGGAGGGAGAATTGTGAAGGAGGACTCTGGTGCTTTCACTGAAACCACAAGTAGCCTGACCATGGAAGTCATGGCAGTAAGTAAAGCAATAACATGGCTCGAGACACAGACATTCACTAGGGCATGTTTCCTTAGCGACTCAATGAACATGATCAAGAGGATAGAGGAGGAGTCGATCCGAAGAGAATGGTTGCTGCCTCTGAAGCGGTCTCGGCTGGCAAAGATTAGTTTCATCTTCGTGCCAGGTCATGCGGGAGTACAAGGAAATGAGCGGGCTGACAAGCTCGCAGGTGAGGCTACTGTGGAGGGCGGCCGCGCCATGGACCAGGCTGACATTCTGAATGCTCTACGAGAAGTGAGACTTTTGGGAGAACCAAGTGATGACTGTGAATCTACATCAATGGCCAGAACTGCGGGAGCAGCAAATTAAAAGAGGGGTGGCCAAACAAGAACACTACGCAGGAAGCCAAAGAAGATTGATAAACCAACACAGAACTGGCGTCGTTAGCCGCTACACGCTGCGGGATTTGCTGAGGAGGGGATCCGAGCACTTATGGACTGAATGGTTCGATGTGCAATGAGGATGATCTGTCGACTAACTAACTAACTAACTAACTAACCGGCCTGCATTCTCTAGAAGTAGGGCTAGTGTACAGACGTTCCTCCTGACCTAGTCCCCTGGTACATCTCTACGGTGAATGTATTACAGCGCGGTCTTGCACCTCTCCAAACTCAGAAACGAGTGAGATGTTTCAGACTGAAAGTGAAACTTCACATCTGCGGAGAAGTATTTGATGATGTGATGAGATCACGATTTAGCATATCAGGTACAGACTCATCTTTCCTTGACATTCAGTCAGCAGCTTCAATGTAATGTCTAGAAGAATGTCCATGCCGCGGGCACACTATATTAAGTACTGTCTAGACCTCCGTGGTGTAGCGTGTCCTTCTATCATCAACTTAGACTGGGTTGACTGTGCCTTCCTAGCAAAGATATTGTTACTGTGGTCATCTTTCAGTGTTAAGAGTAGGGTGTTTTATATCTGTATAATTATCACCATACTGTTTGTTCTTATTCTTTGCCCATTGGCTTTATTTTGTGACGGAATATTCTGACAAGCACAATCTATTTATTCTCTTCCTTCCCCACATCTCCCCCTCCACCAGCTCACCATTATAATCTGTTAAAAGATAACAGTGAGTCTCGTGCAGACGGATTTATGTTAATCTAATTGTCATACCTTATGTTGTCTGGTTATCCGTGAGTGTTCATCCCGGAGTGTATGATCGATCCATCCTGTTTACCCGTGTCATATTTGCCTCCCATGTTTGATGACTATTCCCACAACATCTGGACAAATGAATCTGTTCACAAAACATTTGCAAAATCTCCGTCTTTATGGAAAAATTCAACATCAGAAGACAGCGATTGTTTGATAAGACAGATACAAATCAATATACGGTATTTGGGATTAGATGTCGTAACAGGGTGCAGGAAGCAGAGCAGCCGGTGCGTCATGATTCTTCACCATGCTGACCTAGACTTCCGCATTCTTCCCCTCGAGGTATTTGGGAAACAGACGTCGTTTGCCGAGCAGAGGAAGAAATCACGGTTTCCCACTAAGTTGAAGTAATATAAAATGAAACAGCATTCAGGGCCTGTGGGAGAATACCTGCACTCTGAGAAAAGTAGCATTTTGCAAACATATGTCTTGTTGTGGCAGCATACAGATAGGAATATGGGACTATTCCGCAGTCAATATTTCGAGTCTGCTAGAGCGCAATTCTAAGAATGTCTCGGATCCAGGGGAAGATAAATTCTGACAGCCTGCACTGACTGAATGTCGAAGACAATGGAAATAACGCATATTGAACGGCGCAGTGGTTTAGAAATAACAGTAATGAAAGGCTGAGTCCTGAAAGCGGAGACAGGGCCCGACCACTATAATGGCGGACATATGATATTAAAGACACTTTGTGTGTTACAATGCATGGGGCGTTTCAGTTTGCCACGATAGTGGTAGACGATCAACGCCACAGTATTATATACCACGCATGCAGAACACATTAGTGTAGTCGGAATGAGTGTCTTCCTTGTCTGTGGAATGTTTCAACATATAATCACCATCCGATTCAATTGGCGCAAATCGACGCAAAGGAGTTATCTAATAACTCCACTGGATCAGCAAGAAAATGTGAATAGATACTGTAGCGTAATAAAATGCACGAAAATGCCAAGAGTAACACAGAGAGTAATTAATAATAACTGAAAACAGGTCACAAATATAGGGGAGAAGAAGGCATCACGTAAAATTACCGCACCCTGGAAGTGCGTCGAGGATAAGAACATCTGAACTAAGACCGCGTTAGACAAATACGAAAGATAAGGTAATGGACCAATGAATGAAGGCAGTCTTGAACAATCAATAAAATCATCATGAATGAAAGGCAAGTGCGTGGCCTCAGCTTGAGTGATAGAGCGTATCACAAAAGAAGAATGGTTACTTATGTGTGTTGGGCGTTGTTTTTGAAATTATTGAACAATATTCATCAAATATGCGCTATACACGAGCCATGTACATATTATGTATGGAACACTCTTCCTAAACTGATACTGACAGGCAGAAAATAGAAAGCGGAAAAAGGACAATGTTAGACGAATCCCCCCGAATACGATAATTTAATAATCAATAAAGGACAGTCAAATACCCCTTACGTATTTAATTATCGGTGGAAATAAATAAAACTAGATAATACAGCACGTGATCTGATTACATTATGAACAATACAATCGATAGTCCTTACGAATCGACTGCAGTTGAAGCCCTAATATTGATATGATTGTATTTAACGTTGCAAATATCGTTAGTTTGATGAATGCAGAAATGAATTAGGAATACTATGATACAGAAGACCAAACAACGAATACATTGTACTAGAACATGTGAGATGTAAATTAACAAGAAGACGATTACAATGAGCGAACGGGCCACGCTACCTTTATCGGCAATGTCAATGACTAACATACGTTATAGTTACTGTTCCAGCCACGCTAGCCATGACCAAGTCAATTGTATTACTTTTAACTCCTGTCACGACTAGTTTTTAACAACGCCTCGGACTCCATCATTTCTTTACTTATGATTTTTCAGTTCTAGATATTACCTTAACATATGCCGGAGTAGACACATGGTTGTTGAAAGTCACCGGTGCAGTCGGCTGAAGTGGTTAAAACGCAAACTGGAAAACTAAAATAGCAACGAATAAAACAATATGAAATAGTTGGTCAACACGGTTCCAGACTTTATTGGTCTGTGGAATAGTGTCTGGGCCGTGTGCAACGTTCAACAAGTCGCGGAGAGGGTATATTTGGTGTGGTTATCGGGTTTGTCTATTCTGGGTTTGGTCATTTATCTGGCTGCCTGTCGCTTCTCATTGTTTAGTTCAGTTAGTGCGCCCGTAACATCTTTGTTTTTATTTATGTCTGTTATTGCGATATATATTCGTGCCTTCTCCGTGACACGCTGGTGGGCGCTGTCAGGGGCCTGTGAAACTGCCTTCGTTTTCTTTTGTGGTTTCTGAGGTTGTATGTCATTTTGAGATTTGGTAACATGAGTTGTTTTTATCCTGGATATTTCTGTTAGTTATCTTTCTGTTTGTTGATTGTGTGTCTCTGCTGTTAGCTGTACCAGTCCAATCCAATCCAATTCAATTTTTGGTATGAGTACCCCCTTTCAGCCTTCGAGTTTTCCACTTGGCTATGTAGGGGTGTTTATGGTGTAGCTTGTAGTTTGTCTTTCGTACTTTGGGCTGCTTGTTGTCAGCTTCCCAGCTTCTGATTGAGTTTGTTACTTTCTTGATGAGGTTGTTAATGTCTGGACAGAGTCGCGCACTTGTTGAGGCCCGGAGTAATTGTGGTCCCACCCCGTCATATGGTGCTGTTTCCTTCAGGGAGCTTTACCAGTTGTCGTCTTTCCTGGTGTTCCTCCTATTACCCCGTCGTGAATTGCCTTCGAATCTTCTCGGTGTTCGCCAGTCGGATCTTGGTGGTGAGCGATATCGCCCTTCCTCTGTTGCTTCTTCTTCTATCTGTGTTCTTGCATCTTTTGGTTCGAGTAAGGCTGCCTGAGTACTGAGCTGTGTTACTATCTCTTGTAGAGTATCTGATGTCCTTTCTTTCATATCTTGTATTTTTGGTAGCTGTTCTTCATTCTCAGTCTTTATGGCAGCCATCCGAGCGATATCTTGCTCCATCTTCTGCTGTACTTGCTTCAGTTCATCCAGTGATTCCATTTGTGCTCTTTCTTTTTGTATCTGCTTGAGATTTTCTTCTGTCGTTTCTCTTTCGTCTTGGATGTTTGATAGAGTTTCTTCTGTCTCCGTCTTGATTGCAGCCATTCGAGCGACATCCTGCTCTGTCTTCTGCTGGACTTGCTTCAGTTCGTCCAGGATGCGCTGAATGGCTCTATCAGATGATGTCGCAGCCTTTTCTACTGTCCGTTGTACTTGTGTCATCCAATAGGGTGTGTTCTGTTTGATATTGGTGGAGTAGTGTGACTGGTTTCTAAGCTTGGGTTTGACCACATTTATTGGTTTCTTTCAATATTTTCTTTCCACTTTTATGTATAGCTTGATTTCTTTTTGCTATAGCGCGGAACTGCACCTCCCCGCGGTAGAGGATGGAAACACATCACGGTGTGGCTAACACAGCTCTGGGGACCGAGTATCCACCGGAATAAGTGGACAACTCTGCAGCTGAGCAGAGCAGGGCACTCACTTGTCCTTACAGTCGGAAATGGCTGTCAAAGGCAGAGGTAAAAAGACCACCATGTGAATGTGGAAGTCAAGGGGAAACCACCACATTATCTTCCCAAGACTTCATGGCAAAACATATATCAAAGTTAGTGAAGGACGTTAATGGCTGTCTTAGGGCATCCTCGTCCGGTAGGGACAGTCATGAGCCACAGGTGACACCAGACCGTCATCCAGCTACTGATGGCAAAATCTTAACTAAAATAAATAAATTTAGAGTATGAACATGGAATGTTAGGACATTAAATGTGCTAGGAAAGTTGACCAATGTTCTAAGAGAGATGGATAGCATGAAAATGAATATACTAGGCGTTAGTGAGATGAGATGGAAGGGATCGGGCAAAATTATAGCTGACAATCACACAATAATTTATTCTGGAGGGGATACACATGAAAAAGGTGTAGGAATAATATTAGATGAAAAAACAGCCAAGTCAATTAATGCATACTGGTGTATTTCAGATAGAGTTATTATGGTAAAATTCAAAGGCAAACCAATAGACATAAATATTATACAAGTATATGCACCAACAGCAAGCTGTAGTGATGAAGAAATACAACACTTTTACGACGAAATAGAAATGGCGATGGCTCAAATTGGATCACAAGAAATAAAGATAATACTTGGTGATTGTAATGCAAAAGTAGGAAAGGGAAAAATGGAGGATGTAGTGGGGAATTATGGTTTAGGTACAAGAAATGAAAGAGGGGAAAAGCTAATAGAATGGGCAAATATCAATGATATGATAATTGGAAACACATGGTTTAAACACCATAAAAGACGACTGTACACATGGATAAGCCCTGATAAGAAAATACGCAACCAAATTGACTACATACTAATTAATAAAAGATTTAGAAATGCTTTAATTAATGTAAAGACAATGCCTGGTGCTGACTGTAATAGTGATCATGTACCACTATGTGGACAAATAAAAGTAAGATTAAAGAGAGGGAAAAAAATGGTTAAGAACATGAGACTTAATAAAGAGGTTCTGAAAATAGATAAAGAAATTCAAGAACAATACAGAGTGACTGTGAAAAATAGGTACAATGCAATAACTAAAATACAGAGTATAGATGAACAATGGGAAATGTTAAGGGACTCCATTCATCAAACTAGCAAAGAAGTATTACCGGAGAGAGGCAAAATAGCTAAGAAAAAATGGATGAATGAAGATATCTTAAAACTGATGGACAAAAGAAAACAGAGTAAAAATGACAAACAAGAATACGCTAAGATAAATAAAGAAATAAAAGATAAATGTGGGAAGGCTAAAGAAAGTTGGTTAAACGAGCAATGCAAAAAAATTGAATTAAATTCCATTAAAGATACAAAAAATATGCACAGACAAATCAGTGAGCTTACAGGAAGAAAAATAAGAATAAATACAGGGTGTTTGAAATCAAAAACAGGAAAGATAATATTAGAGGAAGATGCTATAATGAAGAGGTGGAATGAGTATATAAGAGAATTATATGAAGGAGAAAGGGACAAATTAACAGAAGATAGTAACTTAGAAGGTCCACCTATTCTGAAAGAAGAAGTCGCTGACGCTATGAAACGTATGAAGAAAGGAAAAACAGCTGGGCCAGATGAAATCACAATAGAAGAATTAGAAGTATTGGGAGAATTTGGAGTAGATATATTAACCAAAATGTTGAATGATATTTACAGCAGTGGATATTTACCCAGTGATATGCTGAAATCTGTATTTATAGCTATACCAAAAAGACCAGGAGCAATTGATTGTGAAGATTTTCGTACAATTAACCTTATAAACCATATCACTAAGCTTCTACTCAGAATCATAATGAGAAGAACCAAAAAGAAAATAAAAATGGAAATTAGTGAAGAACAGTATGGATTTATGGAAGGAAAGGGCACAAACAATGCAATTTATACATTACGGACACTAATAGAAAGGTCAATAGAGAAACAGAGAGACATATATTTGTGCTTCATAGATTATACTTACTAAGGCATTTGATAAAGTAAAACATGATGAACTGATTAAAATGTTGGAAGATATCAACACTGATGGAAAAGATTTAAGAATAATAAAGAATATTTACTGGAACCAAGTAGCAGCAATTAAAATGGGAAATAAAGAGGGTAGTTACGAACAGATAAAGCTAGGAGTACGACAAGGGTGTGTCTTGTCACCAGATCTTTTCTCCCTGTATAGCGAAGTAATAATGAGAGAGATCAAAGAGATGCCAGGAATACTAGTTGGAGGTTATAATATAAATAATATACGCTATGCAGATGACACAGTATTGGTGGCGGATAATTCAACAGACCTACAACAATTATTAGACATTGTTGTAACAGAGAGTGCAAGGAAAGGACTCTCCTTGAATATCAAGAAAACAGTAACAATGGTAATATCAAAGAAAATGGTGACACCAAAATGTGACATAGAAATAGAAGGGAAAATCCTTAACCAAGTTGATAATTTTAGATACCTAGGGGCATTTATAACATCAGATGGAAGATGTACCACAGAGATTAGGAGCAGAATAGGGCAGGCAAAAGCCGCATTTCAGAAAATGAAGAGTATCTTATGCAATAAGTCACTATCACTGAATGTAAGAAAGAGAGTGCTGAAATGCTATGTAGAACCAGTTTTGCTGTAGGGCAGTGAATCTTGGAATGTAAATGAACAAATTAAGAAGAAATTAGAAGCAACAGAGATGTGGTTCCTGAGACGAATGTTGCGAATTCCTTGGACTGCCAGAGTAACTAACGACGACTGCCTGAAACAGGCTAATGAAACTAGAACATTATATACAACAATAAGACAGAGACAAACAGCTTTCCTCGGTCATGTGATGAGAAGAGAGGCATTGGAGAACATCGTAACAACTGGAAAGATCGAGGGGAAGAGAGGCAGAGGTAGACCAAGAGAAGTGATGCTGGATGGATTGAGACGGTGGCATGGAGGAATATCAGCAGCAGAGTTGATCCAGAAAACCAAAGACCGAGATCTATGGAGAGCCATGAACGCCTACGCCAGCCGGCACGGCACTTGATGATGATGATAGTGTGTTGCTCAGCGTGGTGGTCTACACCTTCGTAGGGCAATCCACACTCTTTTCACTACGCGGTTTTCGGGTCTTTAATTCATTGAGTACTTGCCATGCATTGTTTCTACGAATCAGTTGTGAGAAACTCTCACATCATGTGCTTGTATAGAAGTACCGACAAGTAGGCTGTCGTGTATTGACCCTAGTATGAGATGTGAAGCTAAACTACAGAGAATAGGAGAAGTAACACCCAAGGTGAACGAACTTATGAGCACACACAACCTAAGTAACTCTGCTATTCAAGAACGTCTGAGAACACAGCTATACAAGAACGTCTGAGAACAGTCTTTTGCAAACAAAAGAAAACAAAAATTTTTAACGAAAGGGGGAGGGGAGTGCGGTGGGGTAATATGATTAGTCGACTTGTACACTAGCTTTACGACTCATTGCACTGATGATAACGGAAGGCGTGATTGTCCTGGCATAATCGTCAGAGAGAAGAAGCTCATTGAGGCAACGAGTTATAACACTTACGAGTTGATGTGTAGAAATGTTGAAGCTTAGAATTGCGCAAGGATCCGTAGGTTTGTATATTTGGTCTCTGAGGATTATTGTTTGTTGGTTTCATGGCAAGTTAGGGCAGGATGGCAGATAACGAGGTTACGATAATTTAGCAAACTTGATGAATGGAGACGATAGTGGAGCCTATTATTGACTTATTATTTCACGGTAAAAGATTCACATGAGAGTTTAAAAGAAGTAATGAAGCACGGGGGTGAGGGCGGTATTGAAAGAGGGGGTGTTCAGAAGGTAAAGGCCTCTCTAAAAAATCAACAACAACAGGATAGACGAGAAAGGAAAGAATTACGCAGGTTCTAGTGCAGAGATCTAGGAAATAAACCTTAAACAGTATTCTGTCGTAGCCAGTCAACATAACTCAGTCCACACATGAGGCACAAACCAGACTACAGTGTACAGCAACTAGTCTACACAAACTAAGTAAGTGTCAGGCTGTCAGTCAGTATATGGAAGAAATACCAGACTACAGTGTACAGCAACTAGTCTACACAAACTAAGTAAGTGTCAGGCTGTCAGTGTATGGAATAAATACCAGACTACAGTGTACAGCAACTAGTCTACAAAAACTAAATAAGTGTCAGGCTGTCAGTATATGGAAGAAATACCAGACTACAGTGTACAGCAACTAGTCTACACAAACTAAATAAGTGTCAGGCTGTCAGTATATGGAAGAAATACCAGACTACAGTGTACAGCAACTAGTCTACACAAACTAAGTAAGTGTCAGGCTGTCAGTATATGGAAGAAATACCAGACAGACACATAATCAGACTGCAGCTGCATTAATTATTAATGCTTTAGCATTGAGACTCTTCGCTGGCTGTTGAATTTGTGAAAATAGTGCATATGAAAGTACGTATCCTGAGTGTTTTGATGTGGTTTATTGATTCAACTCACGAACGATAATGTGGTCAGTGGTGAAAAGGTGTGTCTATTAAGAAAGCGTTGTCCTTTATTGCTGTTCTAAAGCCATTAATTTAGCTTTCAGTCATCCGACCGTGTTGGCGAAAAAAATCTGGTCACCAAAAAGATGTCGAATTGAGCCTGGACTTAGTCCACTTGCTTCATGTTGATGGAATGTAAAACTTCACTCCGAAAGCAAGAGCACAAGTCTGCACTTTATTTGGTGTAAATGATGATCGACTTTATACATGCATTTGTTCAGGATATAGAGCACCCAGATTATAGCTTTCTAGCAACATTTACCCAAGGCTCCTCGTTGCTTGTAAACGGCTTCTTTACTTTATTGAAGCTGTCACTTCCGTGTATGTTTAGTAAAAAAAATGTCAAACAGGTGTAGTTTTCTATAGGGCACCTGTTGTAAAACGTTATGTGACTGAACCTCTTGACAGGTTGTTATAGTTGACGGTGTAGTGGCACACACAAGCCCCTGAGAAATATACATGATAACTGGAACGTTCGTGGTGCACATCTGAGAAAATATGCACGCATGCGTATATATATGTGCAAAAACATACATGTGTGAGCGTGTTTGTGTGTGTAAGTGTGTGCGCTTGTATGCATACACACATATGTTTGTGTTAGAGAGAGAGAGAGAGAGAGAGAGAGAGAGAGAGAGAGAGAGAGAGAGAGAGAGAGAGAGAGAGAGAGAGAGAGATGTCAAGATAAATCTAGACAATATAACAATACAACACCTGGTTAAAGCAGGAAAGACTGGATGAATAATGAATGAATGAAACACGATACAAGATGGCAAAGGGGAAAGATGGGGGGGGGGGGGGGGGGAAACACACACACACACACACACACATTGAGATCCGAATTTGTAAAAACAACAATAAACACTAGGTTTAAGTTCATGTTTAACAATTATGTTATGAGTTTTAAAATAACATGTACAAATCGGCGATTGGCATAGACACAGCGCTTTGTCCTCGACCTCAAAGATCTGGGTCCGAGCTCAGAGCTTGCTACAAAATAAGCTTCTAATTCTGGTGAGTGGAACATGGGCCTAGTCCCGTCTTATAAGGGTGTCAGTATAGGAAGTCAAGTGTACATGATTATACAATGAACATATCTTCGCAGGTAGGCATTGAGAAGAGGGGATTACGATTTTCTCTAACTCGCCAAAACAAAATTTTTTTTTTTTTTTTTTAATCTACTCAGAAATACTGTTGTTTGTCCATCAAGAATGATGATGACCATTCATTTCATCCAGTGGGGTTGAAAGTATGGAGCCGTGAGTTCTAAGATGGCTGATAAAGTCTATTTTGGCTCGAAATGTTCTTTGACAATTTGAGCAAAGAATGCTTGACGTTCCAGGAGGAGGATCTCCCGCAGTGGTTTTTCTGTCCAGCCTTTTCTTCACAGCTCTTGCAGTCCTGGTTGCTTCATAAGTGACTGCACCCTTATGTAATGATTACACCACGAATTACGATCTTTAGCAGCAGTCTCCCTGGTGTCAAGATGAATTCCAAAAGCTTTCAGTGAGATTTTCAGAGTGTATTTAAAGCGTTTCCTCTGGCCGCCTATGGAGCGTTTACCAAAACGCAACTCGCCGTAAAAAAATTGTTTAGGGAGCCTGTGATCTGGCAATCGAGTTAAGTGACCAGCCCAGCGAATCTGATTTTTCATTAGTAGAGTCTGGATATTGGGCATAGACACTCTTTCTAGGACTTCAGTGTCTGGAATCTTTTCTTGCCATTTAATCATCAATTGCTTCCTAAGGCAGACTGTGTGGAAGTGGTTTAATTTCCTAGCATGTCGCTGGTAAACAGTCCATGTTTCACAAGCATATAGCAGTGTGGATAATACAACTGCTTTATAGACTTTCAGCTTTGTTTGCAGGCTTATTCCATTTCTATCACATATATTCTTGTACATTCGGCCAAAGGTCGCGGCTTTGGAGATTCTTGCATTCACTTCGTCATCAATTATGGCAGCTTGTGACACAGTGCTGCAAAGATAGGTGAATTTGTCCACAACACTTAGTCTATGACCATTCACTTTGATATTCGGCACATTTTGATTATTACCTGGAGCTGGCTGGTACATAACTACAGTCTTCTCCAAGTTTATATTGAGCCCAAAGTTGGCACAGGCATATGAGAAAGCTGAAACATTATGTTGCATGTCTGCCTCTGAGTTGGCATATAGAGCGCAATCATCAGCAAACAGCAGTTCTCTGACGGTGTCGCTGTTAGTTTTGGTTTTGGCTTTCAGTCTTCTGAGATTGAACAACTTTCCATCCATATGAATTCCATCCCACTCAGAAATACAATATGAATAGCACATACATCTTTTGTGTAGAAGTGAAATCAAGGGACGCCACCACATTTATTTCCCTTGAATGACATAATGGGCATCACAAATCCAGATAAATGATGGGATGACGTGCTTACCAAATTCCTTACCAGCGTTAAGACTTAATAACTGGACTTATGTTTAATACGTTGATTGTTATGTTGACTGTATGTTGTATGAACACATGCCACAATTACATCTCCCTTTTTTTTTAAACATATTCTGTGCAGATCCGTGTGAGGGTTTCTCGTGTGAGTCACCAAACATTTGTCAAGTCAATGCACAAAGGGAGCCTGAGTGTAAGTGCACTTACGTCTGTACCACAGAAATATCACTGGTATGTGGTTCAGATGGCAGAACTTACAGCAACCCTTGCCTACTGAGAAAACAAGCTTGCAAATCAAGAAAGGAAATTACTACTCTGTACACTGGAAAGTGCAGCCCAGGTTGGTATCCCAACATTTGTGTTATAGAATATAGATTGTAAGGAATGACTAGTCCGTTGTTTGTAAGAAAGTTGTGTAGTTGCCAACAAATGTCATTCAGTGTCTAGCCCAGATTTTGGGCTATTGTGACAAGGTAAAGAACATCATTTTCTGACACACTACTCCTTGCTGACAACAGTCAAACAATACACATATATAGTCTCACTTGGGCCACGTGATCAAAATGTCTTCGTTTAGTTATTAGATAATTGCTGTCATAGGAGCACACTCAAACACAGTACACGATTGGAAAGTCAATACTGATACTTCATTATCTCTCTCTCTCTCTCTCTCTCTCTCTCTCTCTCTCTCTCTCTCTCTCTCTCTCTCTCTCTCTCTCTCTCTCTCTCTCTCTCTCTCTCTCTCTCTCTCTCTCTCTCTCGCGCGCGCTCATATCTTCTGACCATTATCCACTATTGGAGTACACTGTCCTCAACTAGCCCACACCATGCCATCCTATCGTTTGACAACCCCGACAGCTTGAGGATGTCCTCCCAAATCTTCTTCTGTCTCAGATTTATTTCAGCTTATGTTTTAGATCTCTCTTTATTTCGTTTTCCCTTCTTTATGTTTCCAATGAAGACCTTTCTAGTTGTACTGTTGTACTTTCTGGTACTGTGTTCAAATTTTTTTTTCAGTGTGTGTTCTATACAGCAACAGGGAATTTCTCTCACCTTTCGGTTTACTGGAATGTGTCAAATTATCTCCCTCAGCTTGGCGTTAATGATTCTGTCATACCAATGTTATCCTATTCTGTGCAGCAACATTTACTGAGTGTTTGTAGTTTACTAGAGATTGTTTTAGCTATTCTCCATGTTTCTAATTCGTATAGCAGTGCTTATCTACCCTATAAAGTTAAATGTATCTAAGATTGGTACTAGTTTTAACTTATTTTGAAATTTATAATATTTTAGAAAGAAATGCTAGACTAATTTTATCATATTCTATATGAATTATGAGCAGCGTCTATACAAAGACAGGCGTTGTCATTATTGAAACATTTAGCTGCTTGATATCAGTTTGTGTTTACTCTGTACATAAAGTGCTGCCACCACAGCAGGTGCATGATATTGTGGTTTGAATAGTCAGTGAACAAGTCCAGAGGGCACACTGTTCACTATGTATACTCTCTCCTTGCAATATCATGGACAGTGATGAGTTAAGTTATCATGGCTGTCAGAGACATTTCCAAAAATAGTTTAATGATTCTATACAATCCACACACACAAAAAGAGAAAAGACTGCTTTCAGTAAAATGTGAAGAATGAACATACTTGGTTAATTGTCAAGAATTATTGAGAAAACAAGAAAGAAGTAAACCAACATGATAATTTAGAGCTGGTGAATGTGGAAGTTAAAGGCACAAGTATACCATTAACGGAAAGAACTGTAGACATAAACAAAGATCTATATCTGATTTTTTTTTTTTAAACTAGTTACACTAATGTGTTTCTTAAAGGACAAGACATTAAGAAATATCAGAATGTTGGAAAATGTATTGGTATAGATCTGACATATTTGTTTAAGCATACACTGGCAGTAAAAAATCAGCCACTCATATTGACAACCAAATGGAAATATTTCAATACAAAGCAAGATGTTTAGAAGGGAAATGTTCTGCCACTTGATGTGTTCAGTTGACATCAGGAAATAACCATGAAATATTTACAATACATGCCTTGTATATCAGTTGGTGACCTAATATAAACCATCTGGCATGCATTAATGGTGCTGTTGTGATCATTGTCAGTAAAACATCCCAGGAAATTGTCTATATAGTTACGTAAAAACTTTAAAATAAAGAACTTTCTAAATTGTAGAACATCATATGTAATAAAGACAAGCAGTAAATGGAGCAAATCTTAAGCAAGTCACGAATTCAAATAATTTGGCTCCACAATAGCAGCAGATGGAAGATGAAGTAAACTCCAGAATAGCGCAAACCAATACAGCATTTGACAAGATAAAGAATAGTTTGTGCAACACTTCTTTGTTATTGAAAGTGAGAAAACAAGTTCTTAGAAGTTTTATACTGTCCATTATTTTGCATCGAGCTGAATTAAGGATAGCCAGCATCTTAGCGAGAAATTACCTTAGAAACAGTAGAGATTATATAAAAAAGACTGAACCCATCTGTCAGACAAAAAGTGCTACGAAGATGTCTTGGAATAAAACATGCAAAGATATGTCTTGGAATAAAACATGCAAAGATATGTCTTGGAACAAACCAAATCAGAAAGATACGTAACATGTTTCCAGAATCAGGGATAGACAATCCATACTCTCTGGACATGTCATGAGAAGGGTAAACTGGACAATGCCGTGACAGTAGGGAAAAAGTAGGGAAAGAGAGGCAGGGGAAAACCTAGGGATAAGATATTATACGGTTTCGAACTGTGCCACAAAGATACATCTGCATCAGTATTGTTGAGAACATGAGATACAGGAATCTGTGGACAATTGTGATCATCGTCTACCAGCAGGTAGGAAGAGCATTGTCACATGTTAACTTTATAAACAACATATATGGGTGTGCCTTGGTGACAAATTGTGGCTATGAGGATACCAAAAATATGTTTTATAATATTTGCATTTCGTTACAATTATTACTTGTCTATTTCTAATAAACACATCAGTTTAAATAATTACAAAACACTAACAACAACACCACATTAGAGGGACTAACCTGCTCAGAAAATGGGTATAGAATTTTACAATGACCACCACTGAGATGAAGTCAAAAATCTCTACACTGGTGACTGTATGCAGCTAACGACATTCTGTAGTCTGTCTGTGGGTGATGCATGTCCATGTGATACTGTGTTCGCATTTGGGTAGAGGATGCATGAGGAATGAATCAGTGTGGCTAATATGACTAGATATTATTTTGTTAATAATTTGGCATGTTCCCCAACTCTATGGACAGTTTGTAATTTCAGTTTTAGTTGAATAGAAAAGGCACGTGCCTTTCTATAAATGACGCTCATGATTGTGTTTAGATGAGGATGTAATTGTTCCATTAAACGAAACACCAAGTATATCAAGGTGCCAGTATTCACCAAACTTGGCAGTTTATACTTTAATAAACCATCTTACTGATAGAGTGCTAGGCAGAAAGAATACATGCTACTTGTTAGTTCAGTCTATTGTGTAACTTCGACTAGAAATGAAAACAAATTAATTTATTGTTACTCATTAAATGCACACCACAAAGGATTAACCTTCATAAAAGGCACAGTTCAAGATGAGTATCATAATCAAGTTCATGGTAAATCAAATACTTTTACTTGATATTTATTTCTAGACGATGTATTTGTAGGTTGTATTTATTCATTGGAAGTTTATGTGTCTTTCCCGGATCCTGCTTTATTTTGTAGATTGTTGTGTTTCTAATGCTAGGGCATGGCTTTGTAAATGTAACCTCTGTAAGAAATCATGCAGACAGCTGGACATGTTAGAGAGAGAGAGAGAGAGAGAGAGAGAGAGAGAGAGAGAGAGAGAGAGAGAGAGAGAGAGAGAGAGAGAGAGAGAGAGAGAGAGAGAGAGTACTATTGTAAGTTTATTGCAGTTCATGCATGTTTTACTATTATTTTGCTTCCAACAGTTTGTCACATTCATGACGCTTTGTTATACAACAGCGCTTGCGCACATGAGTGGGCTAATCATAATGTGTTGATGTATATATTTGTGGTTTTCTTTTTCGCTCGCTGGCTTTGAACTCAAGCGTAGTCCATACACACAATGTCTAGTAGTGCTGGACTGAATTTTACGTGTGAATTAGCTTTACCTGTTAACAGTGTCCCTCGCCATCAGGCGAACCCACTCCGACTTCAGACGTAGTTGTAATTAGCGTCCCGAATTCAAGAACGATAGGTCAACATTTTAGTCCAACTGTCTGGTGTCGGGGTTTAACCCCATACCTATGCATCAGCGCACCGAATGTTCATAAGAATACGCGCTCTTATCCATTCGGCATTAAATTTCAACATATCAGGATAATAATAAATATAAATTGGGAGTAAGAAGAAAGAATCTACCATCAGATGTTGGGAAGAGCTTGGTGAATTCAGAGCAATTAAAAGAGGAGTTCGCAATGTTATGTTAATCAGTTGACTCCGTCTTTTTTTTTTTTGTTCGCATATCCTTTACAGGACATCGCTGTCAACATCAACATCTTTCAGCTGAAATATTGAACATCAAATGTGGAGACATTAAACAGCTGGATCGCCTTGACCGATACTAACAACACCAACTTCTGTAGAATCTCAGATGACAGAGAGGATTAGGGTAAAAGTCGTGAGTGCCAGTGTCTTGCTTCAAATCACACACTTGAAGAATTCAGGCTAAATAAAAGATGTGGGGCTGGGCTGCTGACATTTTATATAGAACCTGTTTTGTTTTGTTGCAGTGAAATTTGGCAAGTAAACGAACACATTAGGAAGAGATTGGAGGTAACAGAGATGTGGTTTCTGAGAAGAAAGCTGTTAACATCTTAGATTGTAACTAACAGCGATTCCATGAAACTAGGCTTATGAAAGTAGAACATTATATACAATTTTTATTTTAAACTGATTTTGGACAAGTGGTGAGAAAAGAAGCTTCGAAAACAATCGTGATCACTGGAAAGATCGGTAGTAGAATCAGCGGAGCTAGACTGAGAGAAATATGATGGATGCCTAAAGTGCTGACTCAGAGGAACATCATAAATGGAATTGTTATAGAATACCAAGGACCGAGATTGATAGCGGTGCATGCAAGCGTACACCAGTTTGCGTGGCACAAGATGAGGATAGCATAATGACATCTGAGGATACACGAGGTGAATAAATGTGGGTTGGACATACATAAATCTAGGGTTGTGATCTGGATGAAATCGTCCTTAGCTAAAGTATTAGGAAACAGCAACAAATGTAGCTACATAAATTGATACATATATATTAGCAAGATTGTAGATCACACGGGCACAGACAGGGCTTCAGTCTGCATAGATCTTACAGACTATAGAGAACATCATTTTCCAAAGACGCCTTTATGTTATTAACCTTTCAGTAATCCATTACATATCACGACAAGTACTACAATCCGCTTACTGAAAGCTGTGTGGCCTGTATGGATGTGAATGCTGGACAATGAGTGATGAAATGTCGAAGAAATTGGCGGGCGTGGAAGCTTTAAATTGATACCTAAGATGATAGGTTGTTGAGAGATCTGTCTAGGATAGCACAAGCTGCAGACACAGTCAGTCAAGTGTGTGGAATGTGCATGATAGTGCCTGAAGACGAATTGATCATGGTGTCTTTTAACAGTGAAGAATTACACAGTTATATTACAGTTAATTGGGACGAGGGTGCAGAGGATGGACAGCGGTTATTAAAGAAATGTTCCGGCAACAACTAATAGAAGACATCTCACGCCTTGGCGATGTAATTGCGTACACTGATGGTAAGATATAAAAAGAGTGGGAAGGTGGCTATTATAAAGACAAATGGACACTTTAAAATGGGGGAGTGTAGCATGAGCTGTTCCAATTTAGCATGAGTTGCTCCAATTTAGCATGAACATGGAAGTGGAGGCTGTGTCAGCAGCCATTTGATGGTTGGAGAGCAGCACAGTCAGACTTGGTGTGCTTGTAACGGACTCGCAGAGTATGCTGTGGAAAGTGGTATGTTGCAGGTAAAGTGGCTAACATAGCTCGATAGGACGATTGTGTGTATTATTTTGGATGTTCTTCCCAGACCATGCAAGTTTGCGGGGCAGTAAACAGGCTGATAGATTAGCTGCTGCCTTCTGAATGGAGACCTACATTATGATAAAGATGATGTGGGACCTGGTGTAGAGTGTAGCTGAGCAGACAGAGTATCTAGATCTGGAAAGATTGGCTCAGAAGGGAGTGAATAGAAGATCTGGAAGATATTCAAAGCGTGGAGGAACAGACAGGAGGACCTTTAATCAATTCGCTACTGAAAACCTCAGCATGGGAACTCGTCTTTGGCTGTTGAAGAAGGGAACTTTGCCTTGGAATGTACCCAGTGCAGTGATGTCGATACTTAATTCAGTATTTGCTTATGCCACAAGGTCACATCCAAGTTAATGTGAAGCGTCTTAAACAGATGAATGAGTGCAGCTGTCTCGGAATAGACATAATATCTCATAGACGATGCCTTGCAGAGATTAGGACAAGAATCGTCACGGCAAAAGTAGCTTTTTCAAGATGACAAAGATGCCGATAAAATGTTGTCACTTGCAGTGAGAAAATATATGTAGAAATGGTAAATAGAACCTATACTGTTGTTTTCATGTGAACTATAGACAATGAGCAGACAAGGTGAAACGCGTCTAATCACAGTGGAAATATCGCGTCTGATAGAAATACAATTACCACAAAAAGGAAAGAGACATTCCTTCAAGAAATAAGTGAAACTATAAAGTTATTAAAGTAATTGCACATAGACAGTCGAGATGTTTGTGAGTATGTTATGAGAACGCATAAACTAGAAAACTTAGTGACAACTGGCAAACTTGATGGGGGAAAAAGAGCAAGGGGAGGCAAGTAGATAAATAACTAGATGACTTAGCCACATGGCAAAACTGTTCACAAACACAGATGTGGTCCAAGACTGGTATAAATGTGACATGGAATACCATGACCTCTCACGCTTATCGGACTGGCGCATGATGATGATGCGGAAAACATCAGAACGTGTCCACTGTCCTTTTCCCGGATGCTCATTTTGATATTTTAAGTTTGTGTGGCAGTTATGATAACTTTTTTTCCCTCCACTAGTATGTAACGTTATTCCCCTTGCTTTGAGTAACAGCAAAGGTCAGGTATCATGCTTGAAAGCCAAGTGTAGACCATGTTCTCTTTCCTGCTCTGGCTGTATTGTTGCATGTGTGGACTCGCGAAGATACATTATGTTCATCTCATGGGAAGATAATTAGATCCTCATAACACCTTGTCCTGCAAAATTTAGTAGATGCAGTTGTTGCACACAGTGAACAACTGGGGTTAGAATTGAATTATAAGAAGACACAGATTATGGTCGTTATTAGGAAGGAGGAAATACCACAATGTAATATACAAGTAAATGGGCATATTCTTAAAGAAGTGAATAGCTACAACTATCTCGGAACAGTCATAACATCTGGTGGGAGATGCCTTAAAGAGACTAGAACAAGAATTACCATGGCGAAGGTAGCCTTTTGCAAGATGAAAAACATACTGACCAATAAAAAGATATCAATTGAAACGAGAAAAAGAGTGTTGAAGTGCTACATAGAACCTGTACTTGTATATGGATGTGAGGCGCGGACAATGAGTAGACAAGCTGAAAAACATCTGATTGCTGTGGAAATGTGGTTTCTGAGGAAAATGCAAAGAATACCATGGACAAATAGAAAAACCAATGAACAAGTCCTTCAAGAAAAAAAATTAAGATCGTCAACTGATTAGAGACATTAGATGTAGACAGTCAAAATATTTTGGGCATGTTATGAGAAAAAATGAATTGGAGAACTTGGTGACAACTGGCAAGATCGAAGGGAAGAGACCAAAGGGGAAGACCAAGAATTAAATATCTGGGTATCTTGGCCACGTGGCATGGTCGAGATAGAAACACGGAGCTGATCCACGACTCTGGTGATCGAGTGAGATGGCATAACATGACCGCCCACTCTTATCGGCATGGCACATAATGAATGAACACCTTGTCCAGCCAATGCTGGTTGTGGCTGTCTGCAAGGTTAAACGAAACACTCTTCTTCATTGTTGTACATCGTCATAGCTATCATTCATGCATTCATTCAGTAGCATGTCCATTGCAGAACCTCTCTCCCATAACAACCTTCCGGAAAACCTTTCTATCATAAACAAGATGTCCCGTGTCCGATACACATATCTGGAAATCAATCGCCACATCCTGCACCCATCTTCTGTTTGGCCTTCCTCTTTCTCTCTTCAGTTACCAGTTGTGGAAAATACATTATGACAAACTACAATAATATCTGCGTTTTCAGGGTAGCACAACATAGTCCCCCCCCCCCCCCCCCAATAAACCTTTTGACGGTATTTTTGGTACCATTGTCAGTTTCTACAATCTTTAAACTATTGCATTAAATGAGCTTTCAGCTGTATGAACGTGATTTGAACTGTATGCATACTAATCGCTGCATTAAAATATTTGAGTTATTGTATTGCTTTAGCGTGTCCAGCCGGTCTCCCTGGTCTAGGGTCTACACGGCTTTCTCCGTAATCCCGTATACTCTCGTGAGTAACGTGGCGGTTCTCTCCGCGTCAGTAACTTAAGGGTATGTGAGCCGGTCGCTCAGAAAGCAACGGCAAACTATTGAGCGTAATCTTGCCAAGAAATCAACAATCAGCTGAAAGATGTGAATGTTGACAGCGATGTCCTGTAAAGGATATGCGAACAAAAAAGTGTGTCCATATTATCGCTGATACACTTTCTAATGTGAATTAGGGCACACTGTTATAAAACAGGAACAATGCATTTAATATGTTAATCATTTATTAATGACGCTATTTCTGGTTACAGTAAGATAAGGTAGTAAATAAATAATGTGATCTGTTTTGCATCATATGCACATTCTTACTTGATATTAGTTGCTTGATATTGTTGATGGCAGATTAGACAGAGAAATTGAAATCAGATGTCAAAAAGCTAGTGCACTTACATATCAACTATCACCCTTACTGAAACATCCAAACATACCCATGTCCGCAAAACGACAGATAATAAACAGCATATTCACAACAACCCTATGCTACCAATCTCAAACCTGGACTTTATCCAAATTACACCTTCGCAAAATCAACACCTGCGAAATGAGATGCCTGAGGAGAGCTGCCAACTTAACAATCCGAGACCGAGTAAGAAATGTTACTATCAGACAGACTGTGGGATCAACACCTTGTGCCACATTTATTGAAAGACAGAAGATCAAGTGGTTTGGCCATGTTGTTAGAATGCAACATCAGCAACTACCATCACTGGCCTTACATCAAAGATCATCTGCGACGAGACCACGAGGACGTCCAAGAAGAAAATGGATTGACGACATCAGAGACATTGTACAACCACACGGAATGACACTATCCAGTGCCGCCCATCGGGCGCTGGAACGCAAATTATTCCTCCCCACGACGCTTGACGGCAGAAGTGGAAGATGATGATGATGATGATGATGATGATATTGTTGTATTCTTCGTCTTCTGCTGCTGCAGTTAAGCCACCCCCATGGAGCATAAGCCCTCAAGTAACTTACGCAATCCTATCTTTTCCCACCTCCTCCATCCCCCCCCCCCCCCCCCCCCGCCCCTCATATTATTTATCTCAGTCTCTAATTCTCATCTCCGCGTGTCATTAGGTTTCTCTCTCTCTCTCTCTCACTCTCTCTCTCTCTCTCTCTCTCTCTCTCTCTCTCTCTCTCTCTCTCTCTCTCTCTCTCTCTCTCTCTCTCTCTCTCTCTCATTGCGTTTGTCCTGTTGGTTCTAGAGGGAGAACTTCCAAGTTTTACGGTTACCAGGAATTGTCAGTGTGTGTCCTATCTAGTGACATCTTTCATTCACCTCTTGATTAGCTGGGATCTGTCTAGTGTTCTCCTTAAGCTAAGCTATGCGTAACTGATTGTGTCATACCACACTAGTCCTTATTTTCTGCGCAGGAACCAATTAATGAATGTGTATAGTTTATTAGTTATCGATTTACTTGTCCTCCCTGTAACATTTTTTAATCTATACAGCGGTATTGATTTAAGGTCGGAAGTAAATATTCTGTTTAGTAGTAGGTTTCATTTTTGTTAACTTCCAGATATTTCTTGTCCCAGCGCCTTGAAAGCTCCTCTTGCATTTTATATTCTAAGTGCAATAGCCCTGTCTGTTCTCGCAACTCTTGTCTACAGTGCAACATAAATAGTTGTAAATCGCACCGCTTGAATTGCGTTTTCACCAAGGATTGATTAATTGATTAATCATTAATCTAGGAACCGACATCACAGCATTCGGGGCATTCCCATAGGCGCTCCGTCCCCATCCTCAGCAGCCAGCTATTGCCAACACCAATAGTACCAGTAGCAATCTGATTATATGTCCGTCTCGCCTTTCCTCTGAGCGTCGAACGTCGGCCAGATCGCCTCGTCACTCCTCGCTGCCTCATTCTTGCCAGACCATGGTGATCCATTTGCTCCTCCGAGGTGTACACGTGCTCCCACAAGGCCGCAACCACGTCTGCCTTGTCATGCATCAATACGCCACCAAGTTTGCAGAGCCAGCCAATTAGTCCGCCTGTTCATTCCCCAGCACACCGGCATGCCCCGGAGAAAAGATCCAGGCGATGCTTGCCATCCGTGACCTCTGAAGGAAAGCAAGCCACTCTGCACGAAGCATGCCTGTCCTTACATTCCTCAGCATGCTTTCTGAGTCAGTTACAATCACGATATGTGTGTGTATCGTATTCTTGATCCAGCGGAAAGCTGCAGTGACCGCCTCCACCTCCATTCTTAAGCTAGATGTTGTGGTATCATATGCCAGGCTCTCCTGCACCAAACGTCGGCCATTAGCTTTTGCTATGAACCCCCAGGAACCTCTCCTACCTCTCGACACCGAACCATCTGTGTAGATAATCACATCACTCGAGTGAGCATTATCCTAAATTAGTCGCTGGATTTCCACTTCCGTGGCCCCTGCTAGCCACTCCCTGCACTCCCGGCTCAATGTGATAATAACTCTGCACAAGTCTGACTGCTCCGCTGGCACTCTGACCCACTCCTCTCCTCGCCTAATGTTCTCTGAGATGCACACATGTCTGATCGTATCCTCCGCCTGAGCCATCCATGATTTCCCTCTTATCAGTCGCTGACCGTTAACTGCGTCCAGCGCCTCATGTAAAGGGTGATCTGTGCCTGCAGCTACTCGGGGGTATGCCTTCGCCTGCATAACCTTGAGCCTACCTGCAAAAGTCGGCAAACCAAGGATGTAACGTATACACACTACTGAGGTGTCTCTGGTTCATCGCAGAATGACCCGCATTGCTTCGTTCTGTATGCGCTCTAACTTCACCAGTTGGCTCTTTGAGACAGTGAGCAGTCCTAATCCATAATCAATCATTGAGAGGATCAAGTGCTGGTATAGTGTGAAAAGCATTTTCTGCTCTGTATCTAAGGGAGAGAGGGTTATCATTTGCTTGATGTATTCTCAATGTCTATGCGTTTTTCCTAAGAATTGTATAGTCTAATTGGTGATCAAGTGTGTTTAGTTTATGTTGCATCTGATTTTTTTTTGTGGGACAGAGGCTCAGTGTTGTTAGCGAAGTTCGAATAATCAAACTGGTTTATCAGAGTCCATATATCTGACTGCAGTTATTTTTGCCATGATAATCCAGTCTATAGTCAGTAATAATAATGAAGGTGACATAAAACATCCATGTTGGACCCCAGTTAGTTTTTCACTTCCATCTGTCACTTTTCCCTCATGTCGTTATCTTTTGTCTAGTTAACGATTTTCTGTGGCATCCTGTTGTGCTTCATCAATTTCTAAAGAAATTCCCCATCAATGCTTCAAAGGCCTTTTTTGTAGGCCACAAATCCAATGTAAAGTAGTGAGGTCTATTCAATGCTTTGCTTTATATTATTATGCATAAAATGCCTATCTGGTTAGTGCATGATCTGTATGTAGGAAGCCTGCCTTGTCATGCCTTAGTTGTTTGTTAATGGCGTCTCTAAACATAATTGTTTGCTATGTAGATAACTGTGTCGCTTGTTGTTGTATTATAGCTTGTGTTGATATTTGTGGAAGTATATTGCGTGTACAGTAGACACCACGTAGTGATTGATTGTGATGTATGTCTAGCAGAGATCAGCTAGGAATGCCATTGATCAATCTGTGTTGTGACATAACATTGTTGTTAGCTGTATACAGTCATGATAGGCGCGGCAGTGACACTTGCCTAACAAAACAGTGGCAGCAAACTCACCTCATATAATCTAAAATAGGTAAAGTTTCCAGAATTTTCTCAAAATTATCTGGGAAAGAAAGTGGCGAGAACGGAATGTGGTTGTCCTCTCTCATAACGCAGTCACCTAGTAAATGTAAAAGTCAAACACTTCACACAGATAGAACAGTATCATTCGTGAGACTGTGTTTTCTCTCTCTGTTATAGAACATTTCCTTGTTTTTAAGCCTCAGTTGTAGGGAGAGAAGACGAAACACATTCTGTAAATTGTTTCCATTTTTCTATACATTTTTTTTTTCAAATAAAATGTTGTTGCATTTTAAGTTGTGCATGTCTTTTGCAGAATGTTGCTATCAATCTCAGATTGATTTTGTAGGGAGTTTTACTCTCAGTAGTTTCCCGTTGCTTTCTGAATGCATAAACAAAATTTAATTCCAACTAACTCGCCGTCTGTGGTGAAGGGCTTACAAATGCAATTCGTAATCTCGCATACCGCGTTTGAAACACAGCTGTTGGCGATTTGGAAGCAGACCATCTTGTGTTGGTTTTCTTTCAATGGTATGGTTGCCAGTCATTCAGAAAGCAATGCCAACCTACTGAACGTAAACTCGCGAAGATATCAAAGCCAAAAATGTTGGGGTTTACTGCGTCATCCTGCATAGGATATGCAACTAACTTTAACCTACCGTCAGGGCACAGGAAGTTTAAGCGCGCACACTACAAACCTCTCGTTTACATGTTTTAAACACTCGATATTTCATCTTGGATATCTATGGGAGCCATTGTAGAACAGTGGAACGGCCACGGGGACACTAGCGCTTGTCTCAGTAGTCCAGAGTTAATTTCATACATTGGATTCATTTCATAAATTGGGTTAATTTCATACATTGGATTCATTTCATAAATTGGGTTAATTTCATAAACTGGGTTAATTTCTGACAACACTAATAGAGTGAGTTCTAGAATAACACTAAGAATATTTTGAACCACCAGCAAACAAATATTCATTAATTTGTATTTTTAATAACATGTACATCATCATTGGCACCTTGCCGTCTTGACAGACGATAGTTTGTAAGGGATGGAGTTATTGCCTCTCCATAGCACAACGCCTGGGCTAAAATATAGAGATCATGTTTTGCCCATGCAGCATGATCCCTCTCTCGGCCTGCCTAGTTCATTCCAGAGGAAAGGTAACACCTCTACATCTGGAACAATACAAGCTGCAGAAGTTGCCGGATCAGAAAAGCAATGCTCTAATTGTCCGCCTGTCGGAGCTTCGATCCTAGACCAACCGCCAACCAAGGCTTAGGGCCTGGTCTGCCCTGCCATGACACTTTGTCTTTAGGTTGCATTTCCTCGCACCAGGGTAAGGCTTGTACCCTCCCAATTGCGCTCTTCCACCCAAAGCTGTTGGCACAATGTGGGGTGTCGGGTTTGGTAAGCGCCGTCCAACGTTCGGCGCTAACAGAAAGCAGGTAGTACCGTCTACTGTTGTACGGTAGCTCAGTCATATCTGACTAAGACCTGACATGAACATCATATAGTGTTATAAACTAGTAAATGACAAGGATGAAACAGTTAAAGGGGAATTTTACGTGAATCGTCAAAGAACTACATACGTCGAAGAAATGATCATATCAACATTTTTATGTGTGGCCTGTCTTTCAAGATAGGATAAGACAAGACGGGTTATGAAGAGATCCTGGCGAGACATAGACTTGGGTTGATGAGCGAAAATAAGGAATTATTAACCAGTTGTTGCGCATGTAATCAATATGTCAATATAACGATATATAGGTGGAAGTGTGTCGGCCGGGATTTTTTCACGTGGACTTCTAATAACAAAATTTCCCCTGATCTTTGTGGTTTCTGAGGAGGATGCAAAGAATACCAGGACAGACAGAAAACCAATGACCAAGTACTCATGATCATCATCATCATCATCATCATCATCATCATCATCATCATCATCATCATCATCATCATCATCCACTTGTGCTGTCAAGCGTCGTTGGGAGGAAAAATTTGCATTCCAGCGCCCGGTGTCATTCTGTGTGGTTGTAACAATGTCTTTAATGACCAAGTACTACAGGCGACAAATGAAAAACATAAATTGATTAGAGAAATTAGATGTAGACAGTCAAAATGTTTTGGACATGTTATGAGAAGAAATGAATTGGAGAACTTGGTGACAACTGGCAAGATTGAAGGGACCAGACCAAGGGGAAGATTGAGAAGTCAATATCTGGATGGCTTGGCCACATGGCATGGTCAAGACAGGAACACAGAGCTGATCCATGACTCTGGTGATCGAGTGAAATGGCGAGTCATGACCGCCCACGCTTTCCGGCATATATATATAGTGTGTGTGTGGGGGGGAGGGGGGATGTGTGTGTGCGCTTGTGTAGATACTGGGAGTCTCAGTGTCGAAGTGGTCAAACCATCTGCCTCTCGCACCGAAGGTTGTGGGTTTGATTCCGGGCTACGTCTTTCAATTCATGAATGAATTTTTTTAGACTCTTGGCGGTCATCGCTGGAGCTATGGAGTTTGTGCTTTGTGCTACGCTTTCGGCAGGCCACGCTGCGGAAAGAGACCGAGCTATATGGGATAAAATCAGGTGCAATGAAGTTGATCCTCTCGACTTTTAAGACTTGTGTGTGAGTGTGTGCATGCATGCGTGCGTGCGTGTGTGTGACTGATGGTACTACCTGCTTTCTGTTAGCGACGAATGTTGGGTGGCGCTCATCATACCCAACACTGCACATTGTGCCAACTGCTTCGGATGGAGGACCGCAATTTAAAGGGTACAAGCCTTATCCTAGTGCGAGGAAATGCAACCTAAAGACTAAATGCCATGGCAGGGCAGGCCAGGCCCTAAACCTTGGTCAACAATTGGTCTGCGATCGAAGTTCCAACAGATGAACATTTAGAGCATTGCTTTACTAATCTGGCAGCTTCTGCAGCTTATCTTGTTCCATGTGTTTGGTGTAACATTTCCTCTGGAGTAAACTAGGCAGGCCGAGAGAGGGATCATGCTGCATGAGCAACACATAGTCTCAACAATTCAGCCAGGCTGTGTGCTTTGAAAAGGTATAATTCCATCTCTTGTTCCCACCATAGTTGCAGTTATCATGCCTTTTTTGACAGTGTAACAAACTGGCATCTGTCAAGACGGCAAGGTGCCAGCAGTAGTAGTAGTAGTAGTAGTAGCACGTGCACGCGCACACACACAGACACACTTTATATATATATAATGTGTGTGTGCGGAGAGAGAGAGAGAGAGAGAGAGAGGAGAGAGAGAAAGAGAGAGAGAGAGAGAGAGACCTTGTCCTTAATTGGTCTGGTCTGTAGAAATGCTAAACCAGCTTCAACATAAAATGTCATGCTGTGAAGTGTGAATAGATTTCACAGTGTAACAAACTGACATCTGTCAAGACGGCAAGGTACCATTAGTAGTGGTAGTAGTAGTGCGTGCATGCGCACACACACACACACACTTTTATTTATATATATATATATATATATATATATATATATATATATATATATATATATATATATATATATATATATATATGTGTGTGTGTGTGTGAAGTGTAAATAGATTTCTTGTCAAATTGTTAATACTTTAGATAAAAGACAACATTTAAAATCACTGGAGCGCAAAACTTGTGAGGGAAGTAAGAGAATATATCCAAGAAAGATCTAAAATCACACAATCGTGCAAGAACATTGGGGTTCAAACTCAGCAAGAGCAAAATAGAACTATTGCATGTTTTGGTATGGTCAGATGGCTTTGTTATTAGTGTTTGAACTAAATAAACATGCAATGAATAATTTTATGTGACAACTTCTGCTGTTACACATCATCAGCAAACACATTTTCAGTTAATGTTTTACTGAATATGATCATGTTCTATTTCTTTGGGCTATTTCAAAACAAATGTGATGTACCTTGCATGTGAATGTCCCCTTTACTTGTAGGACGGCTTTTGTGTTCAGTCTTTTCATTGTTGGCTTGATTTGTTATAGTATTGTGTCCTTTCACTTCTTGTTTGTGTCACCCCATGTAGTAAATGTAGACATTGTGAATGTAGATGCTTTACCTGATATATCTTTCTTAGAGCTTTTTTACTAGCACAGTGTTAGTTGTTATTGCTCCTTTAACATTCAATAACCCGGGGTGACTCTGTGCCAGCGATAGTTGATTTGTTACCTCTCATAGTTTAATGTGAATATCTTTAAATATATTTATTATTTTTTCAATGCATGTGAATGAAGACTCCGTGATATATATTGAGATTGTTAACCTGCTTATATATGTATACATCAACAAGGTTCCACTTAAAACAAAAACTTGGAACGCAGATGTAGAACAATTCATTGTTGAAATCATACAAGACGAATGTCTGGTCAAATGCATGCATTATTATAATTTTGCAATTGTTAATGGATGAATTTAAGTGCAGAATAGTCTTAAGAAGAAAAGCAATCATGTCACAAGATGAAGAATAGTGTATGCAATATGTCTTTGACAATCGACGTGAGTGAAAGACTTCGTAAGAGCTTTACCAAGCCAATCCTGATGTAGAGAAGTGAATAATGGACAATCAGCAGATTAGTGAGAAATAGAGTGTAAGTTATATAGACATATACAAATCAGAATGAAGAAGATATATTGAAAGAAGGTAAAGGTTACTAGCCACGGAAGAAGGTAATCCACATTCTTTGGGCAGATCACAAGCAGGAGAAAACTGAAGGACTTTGCTGGGTAAGAGAGACAGGAGGAGACCAGGAGAGAATACACTGGACATCACAACAAGAAACACCAATGTATCAGAAATAATTGACTGTGGACTAGACAGGAGGGTGTGGAAGAACCTGACGACCAACGCCACTTGCCAGAGACTTATAAGTAAAAGAAATTGATGGCTGAATTAAGAGTGATCATGTACCTGTCTAGGTAGGAGTCCATTGACAGACGTGTAGAAAGGTAAGGCCTTACTGGCACATGTACTGTAAGTGCTGAAACTGTGGGCAAATAATAAAGCGACCCTCAGGATGTTTGTACATATCTAGCATATACACGTGATTGTCCTTTATATGCACTTCATTGTTAACAAATGTTATTTGTTTATATCATAGTGAAATTTAATTTGTTCAGTTGATGTGTATAAGAACTAATAGAATGATTTTATGAAAATGGGCCATTAGGTGTTTGATGTGCAGTGTTTTGTTACAGTGAGCATTATAATATTTTTCCTCGAGCATTGGTCCAGTGGTACTCTCTATATTTTTCAAAAGATGTTTTTTTTTAAATTTGTACATTTAGTTTTAATGAAGCTCCCATTTGTAATTACCAAAAATGTCATTAGACAAATGTGTTGATAACTTACTATTCAGTTACTGCATATCTTATTTGCAGAAAAGAACCCCTGCAACCAAATCAGGTGTGGACCAGAGGAGGAATGCTCAATTGATCGTACAGGGAAAGCTGTCTGTGTTTGCCCACCAGTATGCGAGCCTGTGCTGCGACGTGTTTGTGGCAATGACAGCACCACATATGATAATGAATGTGAGCTTCGAAGACGCTCTTGCCAGGAAAAGGTCCATGTTGTCATTAAACACCCAGGACAATGTGGTATGTTTGAAGTTAAGTGTCTACGAAGATTATGACATTGTCTTACTTGTGAAGTAACTTAATATGTATTTTGTGCTTACCATTGTTGGTGCTATTTAAGAAAAATATGGACACAATGTAAACCTCACGAAGGAAAACATTATTTCTTAATCGAATTGCTTGATCGAGCAACAGGCTGTACTAGAAGAGACAGAATTAGAAATATCACGAGCACTATATTCAGCATTGAATATATAGAGAGACAACAAGTGCAGTGTTTCAGTCAGTCATCTTGAATTCCAGTCAGCTCATACGGTGCTCTAGCTGTGGAATTAGAGGCAAATCAAGTATCAGGTGGAGAATCTATTAATTTTAAACTAGGCAAACAACAAACTCAAGATATTCCAGGCACAAATAGGGCTCACAATGGACAACATCCATATAAGAGGGAGCATGTTCTTTGTGAAAAAAATTTTACATATCGGAACGAGCATTGAATGTGTTGTCAATCACTTTCGGTTGAGTGTGTTGGTGAACTGCTAGACTGATCGATGGATGCAATAAATGTTTTTGGGCTCAGAGGGCCCTCACTGTCATCGGAGTGTATACCTATCAGTTATATGTTGAATTAGATATACACTTCGATGACAGTGAGGGCACTCCGATGACAGTGAGGGCCCTCCGGGCCCAGGAAACATTTATTGCATCCATCGATCAGTGTGCACGACACACTTAACCGGAAGTGATCGACAACATCAACTAATGAGGCCCTGTAAGGGATACTTTTTACACGAAATAATTTGGGACAGTTATTCGGAAGAGTGCCGACATGGGACCTAATTAGGTGTTTATGCTAGTTGCGATATGCTGATTCAGGGGCGATATTTCATGTGGCAAATACAATTCACGTTAAACAAAGACATCTATTGGATCCATCGATTCTAACACTCGATCACTCCCAGATCCATAGAGCACACTTTATTTACAAGCTTCGAGTATCTGAGTTCTATAGTTTAGTTCGTAATGTTTGATAATTTTTATTATATCACCTAATTAATTTCTGAAAAAAGAAAAAAATTTGTTCCAGCGGAGAATCGAACCTCGAGCTCCCGCATGACAGGCAGATACTCTTACCACTATGCTACTGATGACACAATAATAACTTATCAAAAGTGAATAATATAGTCAAAAACATGTCCTGATGACATCACGTACGTCATGTGACAATAATCACGTGACCAGCAGGGACAATTTGATTGCAAATAAAATTTATTTTTATTTGCAATTCTATTGCGAATAGTCACTTTGAATAATAATACTGTATTATTATTATTACTGTACAAGAGGAACATGATGAGATGAGATGAGATATTATTAATAGTCAGCACTTAGTATATTGTGATTTTTGATATTAATTATTATTACGATTTTATTATTGTGTATTTTTAATACAATGCATTGTTGAATAAATCAATTCATGGCCAGCAGTATTTGTTGAGGTCATTTTTGTTGGTTACCTTGTGTGACAGCTAGAATAGATAGATATACTATATACACCGGCGCTGAGGTTTAGGGGATAGTGAGAAGAGCAGTTTAACCATTCCTGGCCATACCGTGCAGAGTGTTTGGTTAAGTTGTGGGCAATTTGGAAGCAAACAGCTTTACTACTTCGATGGTATGAGGTGTCTTCAGTTCAGAAAGCAATGGCAAACTACTAAACCAACACTAACGGTGCCTAGTAAATCCAGACTGCCAATCCTGGTGGTTGATTGCGATGTCATGTAAAGGATATGCAGTCAGTTTTTAAGTGATAAAAATTCCACCGCGGAGCAAACATGACAGGGGGATTCTGATCGTCAGAAGTCAGAAGTGGTCCCCCTTCCCCGAATGTTTCGGCCCTTTTACCTTCTTGACATTCTCTGAGGGCAGGTCCGCCTGGGTCATGACTCTGGGCGTTTTTCCCCTACCTGCGGGACGTTAGGTCATTTGCGTTAAAGTACTGTATACATAATTAAGCATGATAATATAAAAGATTTCACAGTACAGTATCTAAACAACAAATCTAAAATGTACAACTATTGCAGTTTATGTTTGCCATGACCCCCCCCCCCCCCCCCCCCCCCCAATAGCCTTTACAGGACATTGCAGCCACCACCAGCATTTTTCAGCTGCTGTTGATATCAAGTTGGAGAACTTGGTGACGACTGGCAAGATCGAAGGGAAGAGACCAAGGGAAAGACCGAGAAGTAAATACCTGGATGGCTTGGCTACGTGGCATGGTCAAGACAGGAATACAAAGCTGATCCGTGACTCTCGGGTTTGAGTGTCATGGCAGAACATGACCACTCATTCTTATTGGTACGGCACATGATGGATGGATTATTGATATCTTGGCAAGTTTTATGTTCAGTAGTTTGCCGTTGATTCCTGAACGACCGGCTGACATACCCTCCGAATCTCGCGCAGCTGTGTTTCTTATGAGAGTATATGGGATTACGAACAGTGTCATTAATCCTTTCGCCAGGGAGACCAGCGTTTGCCATGATAGATTGATAGACATGGAAAAAAAACACTACATGGTGATCACTGTGGAAGCAATGACTTTCA
Organism: Cepaea nemoralis; assembly: GCA_014155875.1. Taxonomy (NCBI): domain Eukaryota; kingdom Metazoa; phylum Mollusca; class Gastropoda; order Stylommatophora; family Helicidae; genus Cepaea; species Cepaea nemoralis. The sequence continues at coordinate 97,860 of JACEFZ010000737.1, forward strand.
TGAACTAGTTTAATGCTTTATTATGATGTTGCTGCTAGTTAAATGTATGCTTTTGCATTGATAAACATAACAGAGTGTAAACTGTATCCCTTTGGACATATACATCTGCTTCTCGGACATGAGAATACAATTAATTACATGTGTTTACAACATGGGTCATATTGTTATAATGATTTCTGAAAGATGCTTTTAAAAATCACTTATCTCATTGTTCAGGACCGGACTACATTTGTCAGAATCACTTCTGTGACTATGGAGCAGTGTGTACTGAACAGAGTGGCAAACCAGTCTGTCAGTGCCTTCAGTGTACAGAAGAATACAGTCCGGTAAGCATAGGTGTTAACCAATTCACAATATCTATATGTAAAGTAGTCTGGGTGGAATTATTGTTTTCCCCCATAATTTGCACCAGTAAGATTTGGTTTCTTGTTAATATTTTATTTTATCAAAATGAAAATTAGTATGGTACAAAATGGAGACTAAGTTCCAGAGAACTGAACCTGCAAATTAGCAAACTATATTATTTATTCTTGTTCTTTTTTTCTGTTAAAATAAGATGTAAAATAGGTCACTTACTGAGTAAAACAGGACATGTAGACAGTCAGTAAAATGATTGATTGGCATCTTGCCGCCTTGAAAGATGATAGTTTGTTACATTGTGCTTCAAAAATGGCATAACTACAACTACAAGCCATGGCGGTAGCGAATGTGACTGCTCAGACCAGTTCGCGCTGTAAGTGTTCATCCACAATGGATTCATGTGAACACATGGTCATTTTCACCATCACACACCATCTTACGTCTCATGCGCTCATTGTATGACCTATCTGAAATCTTTTCTAAAATCATTGATTACCTATGTATAGGAGTATTACAACATGTGTACGCATGTGCTGCTTTTATTGAATATAAAAAGGCGATGTGTCTAATGTATGATTTGTTTCCAAACAATGTTAGTGAAGATATATCGTTGAAGATAATAAACATATTTTACTGATGTTAATGTTCTAAGACTGTATCAAGAGAAACTATTTACTGCTGTATACATTGTCAGGTCTGTGGTGAAAATGGCATCACTTATGAGAATGAGTGTAAGCTGAGACAAGAAAACTGCCAGAGAGAGGAAAACATCAAGATCAAGAAACAAGGCTCATGCGGTTAGTATTTATCTCTAAACTATATCGTGTGTTTATACAGGGTAACCAAAAAGTTTCTAAGTAGTTACTTAAGCGCTTTAATATGAGTCAAAAAATCTGTGTAACTAATAAGAATAGTAACATAAGTATAGAAAAGGCAAAAGGGCTTTCATAGCACTAAGAAATGTGTGGAGGTCAAAACAAATTAAATCTATTATCAAGCTAAGAATATTTAACTTCAAAGTCAAATCAGTACTGATACATAGACGAGAAACATGGACAAATAAACAATTAACATTGAACTACAAACAGTCCTCAACTGGTGTCTGCAGAACAGGACTAACATGGTTTGATAGTCACTAATGTGCAGCTTAAGGAGAGAAGTAACAAAATTTCAGTGAGGCAAGAGGTGAAGAAAAGACTTCGTCACTGCATAGTATAGTACACATATTGAGAAAACCTGTATAATCAGAAGTTTTGTCTCTGGAATCTGTAGGACAATGAAAATAGAGGGCTATCCAAAACACATGAAGGAGTGAGTTAGGGACAGATGATGGATGCATTTTTTTAAAAAGGGGTTAGGGGGATGGGAGATGGATTGTGGGTAGATCGGTGGTTCATTGAGGGTCTATGCTTCAATGGGGCTGGTCTGGTTCGCTAGATCAGTTCCGCGTCTAGCGTTCGTTGTCTCGGATGGCTGTGTGAGGTGCACCAAAATGGGATCTTCCCAGCCAACGTGAGTTAGCAAGGCAGGCGTTTCAAGAATGAAACCGCATCGTGCAGCCAGGGTCGTGGTTTGAGCGGGCAAAAGAGCACAATTTGTACGACCGTTCGACAAAGTCTCGATAAGCGCCCACTCTCTCTCGATGAGTAGTGGGCCTGCAGTCAGTAAGCTGGTATAGCTTTTTTTTCGGTTAGTCCTGCTGGCGTAGCTTGTAAGCTCGTCGGTAGGCGTCCAGTGGTTTTGCATGTATCACCTTGTACCGGGAGGGCACGCTTTAGCGATGCTACTCTTGGCTTGCGTGTGCGTGAATAGTCCGTCTGTCCGATAGATATCTGGTTGATCCTGCCAGTAGTCATATGCTTGTCTCGGATGGCTGTGTGAGGTACACCAAAATGGGATCTTCCCAGCCAACGTGTATTAGCGAGGCAGGCGTTTCAAGAATGTAGTCATATGCTTGTCTCAGCTTTAGCGATGCTACTCTCGGCTTGCGTGTGCATGAACGTCTGTCCGTTCAGTCGCCACGTGCACATTTGCGCTGGAGAGACTCAACCGTAAATCGGGAGATCTGCTCGCAATTTAGACGAGCAGCATCTTTTGTGGGCAGACTCTCGCCTCATGTTGTGTGTGGTCTGCTCTGGCGGTCAGTCCGTCTTCGGTGAAGGAAATCGTGTTGATCCTAAAAGAAATCATACGCTCATTGCTTGTCGCTACGCTTGTCTTAAAACTGAAAATTAAAGGGATTGACGGAAGGGCCGATATAAACAGGGATAACTGGCCGTGGCAGCCTAACGTCCACTGCATCTGTGTCCGTCTTCCAGTCGTCTTGCCATGCTCGCCACTGGAGCTAGACGGTCACAGACGAGGGAGCGGAGACGAGGGTGTTGCGCGACCACCTCCTCGCTATACAAAACCAAAGCGCAAGTCATTCGTTCCTCATCAAATCAAAGATGTAGTGTAATGAATGGTCATCGTCAATGAATGGTCAACGTCATTCATGGTGGACGAACATCGCATGCTTCAATGGATGAGATAAGGCAGAAGAGGAAGAAGAATTAACAAGATATTATTAGTATTTACATTGACACTTAACACACAAGGCACTGCAGTATTAATGTGAGAAACATGGCACTTGTGTGATGATGTTTGTGAGCAGCTGCATAGAATTACAATCACTACAGAGTTGCTTTTTGCCTTCCTGTATATGCTGAACGAGATTGCATGATGTGATCCAATGAAATTGGTTACATATTGCCATATCTTGTTTTGAGGGCAGTGCCAAACATCATAAAATTGCTTCAGTAGGTAATTGTAAAATTAGCTGAGGTTGTATGACAACTTTCTTGTTCAGGTAACAAATTGTATCAGTATCAGTGAGATTTGACATAGGCAGTGTCTTTCTGTTTCCATGTGGATGGTCATAGTTGATCCAGATTTAGTGTTAAGCATGGTGCTTGTGCTTGGGGGCCCTGGTAGCATAGTGGCTAGCACTGCTTGCCTGCCAGCCTAGTGGTCATGTGTCACATCCCCATTGAAACAAATTGTTTTCATTGACCAGCTGTAAATTGGTAGCAGGAAATTTCCAGAAGTAAAGGCGTGATATTGATCACATTATCTACAGTGTCAATTGATCTGTAAAAATGATTGCTAATCTTGAGCCTAGTGCATCAGCCTGGTCTGTAAGTTTGTGTTTGTGTAATATGTTTTTGATAGAATGTGTCAATCTGATTTGTTACCTTTCTCTATAGCCAGTGTATCTTTGGATGTAAATATAAATAGGTGACTGAGCTTCTTTCTCACACATTGTCTGAACCACATTATTAGTTGTCCATCTGTAAAGTCATGGCAAGGAGTAGTACCTATGATATTTAGAATGGCATAAATATTACATATAATACATATGCCTTTCGCAGTATTAACTTGCTTGCAAAAGTATCTTTTATGTACATCTTGAAGTGGTACACTGATTTAAGTGATCATGTTCTATGCATCACACATTCCATAGTGTTGTTTATACATATTTTCTTATCACTATGTTTGTTTCTAAACCATGTATAACAAGACTATAGTATTGTTTCTCTTTGTAATCCCATATTTCTTGTCCCATTTGGTTTGACCATGGATGCTGTCTGTGTAAACTTCACTTTACATCCAATTCACATTAACATGTATTTATTGTTCACATAAGCTGCCCACTATATTCGTTATACTCTTGTTTCCATCCATATTCGTGTGGTTTTTAGAGAAGTTTGTGCCTGTTATTTGATTAGAAAAGTTCAGTAAATCTCCAGTCATATTTATTTCATTGTGACTGCAGTGAATCTCCCATCATAATTATTTCATTGTGGCTGTAGTGAATCTCCCATTATAGTTATTTCATTGTGACTAGTGAATCGCCTATTATAGTTATTTCATTGTGACTACAGTGAATCGTCCATCAAAGTTATTTCATTGTGACTGCAGTGAATCTCCCATCATACGAGGGCGAGTCAATAAGTAAGTCACACAGTTCTGTGGGATGGCAGGTAAATGTAGTTCGTGTTTTCTACAGGTGTCATTAGGTGACAGCAACATTGAACTTTATATTCCCATTTGTCAGGTGGCGCTAGGTGTCTCATGCATATGCGCAGTGCATAAACAAAATGGCGACTGTACTTACAGAGTGTACAACCAAAGAGCAATGTGCTGTTGTGCATGTTTTTGTGTGCAAAAGGACTGCCTGCCATGGACATTCATAAGGAAATGCTTCCTGTTTATGCTGACAAATGTTTGTCCCGTAAAGCGGTGCATAGCTGGGTAGAAAAATGTTCTCAAGGATGCACTAAATTTGTTGATGAAATCCGATCTGGTCTTCCTGTTGAGATTGCAACAGAAGCATCCATGCAGTGGGTGGAGGAGATGATTAGAGGTGACAGACGAATAACAATAGACTATGCAGCATCTGCTGTAGGGTGCTCACATGATTCAGCATACAGCATAATGCATGATCGATTGAAATTTCCAGGACTGCTGACTAGAGGAGTGCTGCTTCTTCATGACAATGCCAGACCACATACGGTTTGATTAACTCGAAAATTAACCAACTAAGGTGGGAAGTTCTGGAACATCCACCTTAAACCCCGACTTAGCCCCTAGCAAGGGATGCAGAGGTGTTTTGAAGTCACCAGGGCCAGGTTTTATACTGGCCAAGACCTATTAACACATCCTAGTCATATGTCCTGGGCAACAGGTCCCTTTGGGGTCCTGGCTAATGTAGCAGGATCGCTGATTCTTCCGAAGTCTGAGAGTATCTGCCTGCACGGCAAGGAACCACCAGTCTGCACACCAATAAGCCAGACATGGGACAACAGATACTCACGCAAACCTCAGTTCGGTATGACATCACACTGATGTTGGACAACAGGGTGTCTTCATCTGACATACAGGACTTCACACTGGAGTTCACAGCCAGCGAACACAAGCAAGCAAGCAAGCCCCTAGCGAATTCCATCTTTTTGGTCCACTGAAAACCCACCTTGGCAGGAGACATTTTGTGAATGACGCTGAAGTTGAATGTGAAGGGAAAACATAGTTTAGAAAACAGAGCACACAGTTCTTTGCAGCCGGTTTGGGAGGAATGATAAAACGATGGGATAAGTGCATCAATGTTGGTGGAAATTAAGGTGAGAATTAAAGGAACAGTGTTTGTATACAAATAAACTAGTTTCAAGATGTTATCACATTTAGTTATTTTTCTACAGCCATTTGTGACTTACTTATTGTCTTCCCCTCGTATTTATCTCATTGTGACTGCAGTGAATCTCATTGAATCTCCCATCATAGTTATTTCATCATGACTACAAAGGTCTGCCTGAATTGTACTAAAAGTAAGGTAAAGGATACTTGACCATGTCATCTGATGTATTGGGTTTATGGTACTAGCCCAGTATTTGTATAGACCAAATGATACTTGATGGCTGATGTCGGTATTTATTTTTGGAGCTCGCTAGCTTTGCACTTAAGCGTAGTCCATACACACTATGTATAGTAGTTTTTTGTTTCCGCATATCCTTTTACAGGATATCACTGTCAACTCCAGCATGTTACTGCTGTTGTTGATTTCTTGGCAAGATTACGCTCAGTAGTTTGCCATTTCTGTCTGAGCAGCCGGCTCACATATCCCGTAAGTAATGGGCATGGCAAGAACTGCTACCGATTCTTGCGCAGCTGCATTTGCTCACACAGATAAATGGGATTACGGAGAAATTCGCTAACCCCTAGGCCAGGGTGACCGGCATTTATAGTAGTGATTGATTGAATTTTGCATGTGGATTAGCTTTCCCTTTTAACAGTGTTCTTCACCATTAGGTGAACCCATTCCGATTTCAGAGGTACTTGAAATTTACGTCCCCAAGTCAAGGACATCAGGTCAACACTTTAGTCCAGCTGTCCAGGTAGAGGTTGAACCGCTTACATTGGTATCAGCACACCGGATGTTTAAGAAGACGCATTCTTACCCATTCGGCCATGATGTCAGTATAACATCAGCTACCTTTACTTCCCAGAATATTTGTTGGTACCCATTTTAAATTCATCAACCTGGGAGCACAGAAACATTAAAAACCCCTGCCATGAGGTTCATTCGACCACATGACCACCAGTCTGACAGGCAAGCACGCTAGAGATAAAAAACCCAATTGTATCTTTCCCACAGCACCTGTTAAATTGTAGCCAAGAGATCAATTAAGACAAGGTGTTTGATGTATTTGAAAAATTAATTTGTATTTAAATTCACTGAGGTTTCCATCATTAGTGTTATAAAATGTTGTGCAAACAGACAGACTTAGTAGTGAATATCCGATTACTGTGGGAACAAAAATACTCCACATTCTAACAGTATCTATGGTTGTATGCATCTACGCATATTTCCAGCAGAACATCATTCATCTATTCACTTCCTGATATCTACAACCCTCTAATATGCACCTGAGAAGATACTCAAATTATCCTAGACAACACATTGTGCAACCTTATGACTTCTTTCTTTTATATCTCTGGAGTTTTAAACTCTTATTGTACTCCATGAGGCGTTTCAACAAGCTAAAGATGCTAGGGTTGATTGCAATGCCCTATTGACAATAACCTGGATTGACAATGATTATTGCTTGTTATAGACATTTGACAATTTGCAAACATCATTTGCAAGACATTCATTATTTTCTCTCAACCTAGCTCACTGGCAAAAGGGTTATGGATGCAATATGTAATCCTGCACACCGTGTTTGAAAAATAGCTGTGGGTGATTTGGCAGCAGACTGCCTTGCATTGGTTATTATAAAATAGTATGAGTGCCGGTCGTTCATAAACCAGTGACAAACTACTGAATGTAAACTTGCCAAGAAATCACAAACAGCTACAAAAATGCTGGTGGAGACTGCTACATTCTGTAAAGGATAAGCATCTAACTTGTTACCACTATTTATGATTTACTACTCTAGTTGACTTTTTAAGGTAGGTTCTGTTTCTTTCTTTATAGCTGTACAATGTTTATCTGCTAACATTTATTTTGTGAGTATAAAACATTGTAATCAAATAAACATATTTCAATAGTTATTGAAAACACTGTATTAATAATACCTGGTTTATGCAGATGGATGCGGACAGCAGAGATGTGACTTTTATGCTGTGTGTGAAAGTTTTAATGGCAAGCCTCGGTGTATATGTCCAACATCTTGTGTCAAGGTACTTTCATTTTTCATTTACCAAACTATTACATTGTTCTACACACATTTTAGTGCCTTAAATTTTTTAGCTGTTCTTGGGTAATTTTGTGTTGCTGATTTCCAAATTGTAATCAGATTTGTTTCTATCAGCTCTAGTTTTTGAGAGAACTAAGAATGATCTTCTTAGTAGGGCAATTGTTCTGTACAAGCCTAGAGTTAGGTGCCATCAGTGGCTGTAATCTGTATTCATATTATATGTAATTACTGTGCATTTATTGCCTTCAAATAAAACCCCAACAATTTATTAAAACTTTATTACACCCCAGTTTGTTATCTGCAGTCAACACACACACACACTTTCTTTTCAAGGAATTCCTGGAATGTGATATCCCTGGACAGTCATGCCTAAGGATCAGCAGTAATCTGTCATCATGTGGTCATCCCAAAGTCCTTGGTATCTCTCTTCCATTGTTTTTATATCTTGGTGAAATCTTTCACCTTGCTCCTCACTAAAGTCTCCAAGATTCTCAGGAAAGAAATGTAAATGGTTATGGAGGTAGTGCAATTTTATGCTCATGCTGTATCCAAGCTTACAAAACTCGACTTTCTAATTTGAGGTCCATCAAAAATTCCAGTTTTAAGTTTGTCTATGCTCAATTCTGAAAACTGTATGCATAAGTAATTAAAACAGGTACCATCAAACTGTATGCATAATAATTAAAACAGGTACCATCTTTGTTCACTGCCTTAACAAATTACTTCAAGCTAAGCCAAGCTTTTTATGTCATGGTGGAAGTAGAACTCATTTTCGATCAATGAAAAGGTTGTTGACAATATTTTCTTCTTCAAGTATAAATTCATCACTCAACGGCCAATATTTCTTTTTCCAGTGTTTATCTTTTACCCTGCTATCCCACAAACATATAAAGCAAGGATATTTGGTGAATCCCTTTTGCTGGCCAAGCAAGAAGTTCATAAATTTAAGATCTACACGAACCATCCACTTACGTTCTAAATACTTCAATCTTTTCCAGAACTGTACTTATTGTAGTGTATTCTTCCTTCATTGTAGTAGTATGAGCAATTGGAATTGAGCCATATTTGTTAAAGAGAACACCTTTCTAACTTCTTTTAGAGCTATCAATGAAAAGTCACCACTCATCTGGCATATAACTTACAACTATTTCGTTTACAAGACCTCCTACATTACTAAAAAACACAAAGTTGTTTTCTTTATAAAAGAATGGAAGAAAACCTTGCTCTCTGCTACGATAAAATGTAACCTTTATTTCAACAGTCAGTACTTTTTTTTCTTTCAATCTTGAAGCCAAAAGTTCTGAAGATTCCTTGGAGAGATATAGATCTTAGATTAGATCTTTCAGTTCTTCCTGGTCAATGGGTTGAGCAGCTAGAAAATCATCTTCGATATCATTGTCACCTGTCCATTCCACATGCCACAGCTATCTCATCTTCTAGCAGGGAATCTGAAATCTGACTGAAAGTTGGAATTTGTATGTCATCTCCGTGTGGAACAGGTCATCTAGCAGTATCTAAATCTGGATACTTCCATTGTTTGTAATTTTTCCCATTAGTCCTCTTAATATTTCTTGCAAGACAGAAATAACAGTCATCATAGTGGTTCTTGGGCTCTCTCCAAACCATCGGAATTCCAAATTTTATAAGGGACTAGATAGCACAGGGCCTTATACAGAAAATACTGTAATAATATTAATTAAATACAAAACCTTGTATCTCAAAAACTAGAGCTGATAAAGACAATGAAATGTGATATTTGGATTTAGCAGGCCTCATTTATGCAAAATCAGGTGTAAAATGTTTGACACCAAAAGAAATGTGTGTGTGTGGGGTTGTGTTATCTGCATCAAAATTATTCTTATTGCGCATGCTGTATGGTGTTTGTTGCCAGGTGTGTTCACAGCTTCTGTCTTGTGTTTTTCCTTGTGCTACAATGTCAATCTGGCTAGCATCTTTTCTCTGTGTATTTCCATGGTCAGTTTTCCCCTGTAATTTTTCTGTTGTAATATTATCCACTTTACCTCTCCTTGGAAAAACTGAAAAATGTCATTTGTCCATTTCTAATGTGAGTAACAATTTGCTTCATTTCTATCAAGACTTCTATATTTCCCCTTATATCTGTCCATGATAGTCTCAGCGTTCCTATATAGACATTTTTCATATTATATATGTATTCAGTTTTCTGTGATTTATCTCTTTATTACATTTACTCGTGATTACATCCCTGTAGAGCTATAAGCAGTCAACAATTTATTTGAAGTATCTAATTCATGTTTCCCTTATAATTATTAACAATAAATTTTGTTTCCAAACATACTTAAAATTGATTTTGATTTGATTGAATGCATGCCACATCTATTCTATCTTTATGTAGACGCTGTGTTAGGGAGTCTTTCTTCTTGTAAACTCCTTCAGCATTCCACTGTAGTATGTTGAGTGTCCGGGGTATTTGGTCAATAGCTCTTAACCTACTCCTCTGTGCCTTGACTCCACAGCACAGGGGAAGGTGACCACCAGTAGTCATGGGTGGACCCCCTCGAGGCAGGGGGCCCGGCACTATCGCCGCCTGATGGGACTTCACGGGATTAGCACCATATCGATTAATTTTGATTTGTGACATCATGAATTAAGTTACGTTGCACTGCTTTGTCAAGCCTGTGGCTCAGTACATCCGATTTCGACAAGCATTTATTTGGGATGCTTTCCCTAGCCTTTGACTGTCCCCAGTCTACCTACAAGGCAGCAGGTTTTACGTTGCACTGCTTTGTCAAGCCTGTGGCTCAGTACATCCGATTTTGACAAGCATGTATTCGGGGTGCTTTCCCTAGCCTTTGACTGTCCCCAGTCTACCTACAAGGCAGCAGGTTTGTGTGTCTCTTCGTCTGGTCCCTCTCCCTTGACCTGTCCGACATGGGTGGCCCTACCAGTAGCTGTGCTACCGTCGGCATAGCTCTTGGGGTCATTGGGACGCACAAGCCCCTCTACCTCGTCACGGTGGACACACAGCAGAGGGGTTATACTTAAAATGAAACAAAGTTGTCTTAAAATCCTGCAGAGGAACCACAAACACCATTACATGCCTTACAACATGTTAAGCATTTTTTACAATGGTTTTGTTTGGTAACGGATCACTTTCTTTGTAATAGAATTATATATAAGTTATACACTGTATTTGAATATTTTATTTTAGTGTGAAACCAATGTCCACCACTTTGGAAATTAAAATAATAAACATTAAAAGCATATAATATCAAATAATAATATATAAAAATGCTTCAGTATCCACCACCGCGAACTCTGTTACTTCCTATCATCAGTGTAACAGTTGCAGGCAGAACATTGCAGTAGGAACAAACTGAAATCAATAAGTGTTGACATTCTTTATATGAAGTTTACTACAGAAATAATTGTAATTAAAATATCGGCTGTGAAACTACTGAAAACACAATGGCCCATAAACTCATATTTAAGAGGTCTTGAGCTTGTATAATATTTATGAATGCATTTCATAAGCACCTACCTTAACATTAGCAATACAAGTTCTTGACAATTTTATAACAGAAAGATATCACATGAAACAGTGGGAGATAGTTGTTTTCGTGGATGTAACTCTAACACATCTGAATTTGATTTATCATTGTCTAGGTGGATGCCCCTGTCTGTGGAAATGATGGTGTAACATATGCAAATGAGTGTGAATTAAGAGTACAGTCATGTCGGCAAAAGAAGTTTTTAACTATTGCGTCAGCTGGTTCTTGCGGTAAGCTGGTAAAAGTATGCATATCCTACCATTTTGTTTGGATTTTTTGATGGATGAAAGTTATTTCATAGATACATACAGGCATGTTAACATAAATATGTCTCAATAATGAATCAGTCAAGGAGGGAATTAATCATTAAAGGCTTTGCCACAAAAAGCTATATTCAGAGAAAAGGGTGACAGGCTAAAGAGGGGCAAATCATGGATGGTCGAGCGGAAGATGTTGTCGGACAGGTTTGCAGTCTTACCAGTATCAACCCCGACAAGAAATGGGTGCTGGTTCCTCCAGCTTTTAAGTGCACTTTCTCCTGCATTATCACACTTGACAGACGGTGCAGAGAGCAGAACCCTGCCGCTGTCAGTTCAGAGGTCAACGCTCTCATCTATCAACACTCAGATAGCCCTGAAGTGGTCATCTATACAGATGGATCTGCTGTAAAGCAGCAGAGAAGTGTGTGGGCATTTACAGCCCGTTCAGCTGGCTGAACCGTTCAAGAATCCAGTGGTGCCAACTCTATGACCACGAGCAGCATGACGATGGAGGTGATGGCAGTTACACAGGCTTTCATATGGCTGGAATCACAGCAGTATACCAACGTGTGTGTACTAAGTGATTCAATGAGCATGATTCAGAAGGTCGAAACTGGATCTGTACGTAAACAGTGGACTGAGTCGCTGCGGAAGTCTGTTGTCCATAAAGTCACCTTCATCTTCATCCCCGGACATGGGGGAGTCGAGGGAAATGAATGAGCTGATAAATTGGCTGGCTCTGCACCCCTTGTAGATAGCCAGCCCATGGATCGTGCCGATGTTAATAACGCCCTTAAAGATATGGTGAGAGCAGAGGACTTTGACGTCAGTGAATCCACATCGCTGTCCAGGATGAAAGACTTGGGAGTAAGAATCGGCACGGCCAGACGCGAGAGGTATATCGGGAAAAAGAGGTGCCTCGTCAATCAACACAGAACTGGCACTATTAGCCACCGGACGCTGATGCAGATGCTAGGGGGAGGATCTGAGCACCTATGGACCTGTCCGGAGTGCAATGAAGATACCCCAACTGATAACTGATAACTGATAGCTAAAAACAGCCAGATCCACATTTATATGTCAACTAGTGTATGATGCTCAATTAGTAGTAGATATACTCCAGAATATAGAATCTGTTCTGCTTGATGGCAGCAAATCTTGGAATTTTAACAAATTAGGAAATGTTTGATAACAATGGAGATGTGGAGTCTGAGACAAATGTTACAAGTACTGACGACTGAGAAACCAACAATGATGGCCTGGACAAGGATAATGAAAATAAGAGCAGAATATTCAGTTGTAAGAGTTAGTTGCATATCCTTTACAGGACATCGCAATCAATTCTATAATTTTTGACTTTTTGTGATTTTCAAGGCAAGTTTATGTTCAGTAATCTGCCACCACTTTCTGAACGACCATCGGTCATACCATTGGTAAAAATCAACACAAGGCAGTCTGCTTTCAAATATCCTGCAGTTGATTTTGAATGTGGTATGTGGGATTGCATTCACTAGCCCTTCACCACAGACACCGGCATTATAAGAGAAAATATATTGTTTTGTGTGTGTATGTTATGAGAAGAGAAGCATTGGAAAATATTTTGATGACTGAAAAGGTCAGTGACAGAAGAGGCACAGGCAGAACAAGAGAATTATATTGGATGGCTTCAAATGATGACATGGACAATTAACATCAGCAGAACACCAAGTACCAAGATCTGTTGAGATACATGAATGCCTGTGCCACTTGACTCTGCACATGATAATGATGTTGATATTGTAAAATAAAATACTTTGGCCACATAAAATGTAACAGTGGCTTAAAAGAAACAGTGAGGGGGGAAATGTTCCATGGAGATGAGGCAGGAGGGCAGGAGTCGACCAACATGATGGTGGATTCAGCACAACAGACACCTTGGGTATGACAATGCATGAAACAGGGGACTTGATGAATGGTCAAGAATCTGAATGCTCCACATTTGAACAGTACCTATCCGGAAAGGTTAACCCGGTCAACAAATGCACACAGAAGTCGGATGTGTTGGCCTAACGGCACAAGAACGCAGCTCTGCTGTAAACGGGCACAATGCAATCACATCCTAAAACTAAAAAACTCTCCAGATAAACACAGCAGCAGAAGAAGAACAGTACATGTGGCTAAGAGGTTTTAGTATTCCAACCAAAATATTATTCATTTATTCACTTCAAATGATATATAACTCTGCAGATGCAGCAAAATATGCCAGGCAATAAATCGTTTGTGGCCTGTGTGTTTAAATACTGTAATATCACTGAGGTGACTATGTATACAATCAATAATTCAATTTTAATAACTTGAGATGAGAGATCTTTGCCAACGATGCTTAATGTGCTTGCAAAACATTCTGGTGCTTTGATGCTGGGGTAGTGGACTTGTTCCCTACACTGGTCAGTTGGACTTAAACGTTGACTTAATCAAAAAGCAATAACAAACTGTTGAATGCAACATTGCCTCATATATCAACCTGGGGTAGGGGTTGGTAGCAGTAGCCTGCAGAGAACATGCAACATTTTAATATGTGAGAATATATGACACAATGGTTGGTTTTCAGCTAACATTTCCTTCAGTCAGCATGACATAAAAAGCTATGGTGCAGTTATAAGCAATTGTATAGAGATTGCTTGTTTAATAGCTGTCTTCTATTTAATAACAATGTAATATACAAGTAAATGATGATATTCTTAAACAAGTGAATCAGTATAATTATCTCGGAACAGGTATAACATCTGATGGGAGATGCCTTGAAGAGATTAGAACAAATATCTCCATGGTGAAGGTAGCCTTTTGCAAGATGGAAAACATACTGACCAATAAAAGATGTTATTTGCAATGAGACAAAGAGTGTAGAGGTGCTACATAAAACCTGTACTTTTGTGTGGATGTGAAGCGTGGATAATGTGTAAACAGGCTGCAAAACATCTGATGGCTGTGGAAATGTGGTTTCTGAGGAAAATGCAAAGAATACCATGGGCAGACATAAAAACTAATGACTAAGTCCTACAAGAAACAAATGAATATTACGAACTGATTAGAGAAATTAGACGTGGACAGTCACAATATTTTGGTCATATTATGAAAAGAAATAAATTGGAGAACTTGGTGACAACTGGCAAGAACAAGGGGAAGAGAAAAAGGGGAAGACAGAGAGTAAATACCTGGATGGCTTGGCCATGTGGCACGGTCAAGACAGGAACACTAAGCTGATCCACGACTCTGGTGATCGAGTGAGATGGCGAAACATGACCGCCCACGCTTATCGTCGAGGCACTTGATGATGATAATTTAATAACAATAGATGCATTGTGTTGATTTATTCTTGTGCTGACATTCTTTGTTGTTTTCTTTCACAGATAAATGTAAAGGCGTCCGTTGTGAGTTCAATGCCAAGTGTCAGGATGGAATTTGTGTATGTCCTATTCTATGCCCAACGGTTCATGAGCCAGTCTGTGGAACTGATGAACAGTCATACATCAATGAATGTGAAATGCGCAAGTATTCATGCGACCAACGTGTGTTCATTGAAGTTGCTAAGACCGGAGAATGTGAAGGGGATTTAATATCTGGCTCTGGTGGTAGGCACATTTTCATTTTGTTTCTTGTTATTGTCTGGTGCAGTGGTATTCAAAATTTTGGTTTTGTTATGTGCCACAGATACACGTGGTATAACATACAAAGTACAATTCATAACTTTAATATTAGGCTGTAAATTTGTTTGTGAGCTTTAACAAGAACATTCCTGTAATTAAAATACAAATTCCTGTAATTAAAATACAAATTCCTGTAATTAAAATACAAATTCCTGTAATCGTTATTTACAGCTGAAATAATTTTTGAGTTTTCATCTTTTCATACCACTTTAGAGACTATTAGAGGTTTCTTTCATCCTCAGTTATATTTTATCTTATTTTAATAAAGTGAAACCTGTTTACTACATGTTTCCCCAGGCAGTACACATTTTATTTATTGCCCATTCCCTCCTGGACTAATTATTACAGCTTTCATTGAGCATTTTGCACTGGTACAAGTATAATATCAACTTTAACAATTATGTAATAATATTTAAGGGCAAATAAATTCATCATCATCATCATCAAGTGCCGTGCCGGCTGGCGTAGGCGTTCATGGCTCTCCATAGATCTCGGTCTTTGGTTTTCTGGATCAACTCTGCTGCTGATATTCCTCCATGCCACTGTCTCAATCCATCCAGCATCACTTCTCTTGGTCTACCTCTGCCTCTCTTCCCCTCGATCTTTCCAGTTGTTACGATGTTCTCCAATGCCTCTCTTCTCATCACATGACCGAGGAAAGCTGTTTGTCTCTGTCTTATTGTTGTATATAATGTTCTAGTTTCATTAGCCTGTTTCAGGCAGTCGTCGTTAGTTACTCTGGCAGTCCAAGGAATTCGCAACATTCGTCTCAGGAACCACATCTCTGTTGCTTCTAAGTTCTTCCTAATTTGTTCATTTACATTCCAAGATTCACTGGCATACAGCAAAACTGGTTCTACATAGCATTTCAGCACTCTCTTTCTTACATTCAGTGATAACGACTTATTGCATAAGATACTCTTCATTTTCTGAAATGCGGCTGTTGCCTGCCCTATTCTGCTCCTAATCTCTGTTGTACATCTTCCATCTGATGTTATAAATGCCCCTAGGTATCTAAAATTATCAACTTGGTTAAGGATTTTCCCTTCTATTTCTATGTCACATTTTGGTGTCACCATTTTCTTTGATATTACCATTGTTACTGTTTTCTTGATATTCAAGGAGTCCTTTCCTTGCACTCTCTGTTACTACTACGTCTAATAATTGTTGTTATTAAAATCATATATAACGACTATATCTGTTAGATAGAATTAGGTCTTGTCACTGCATCTTTTCAATGGTTATTTGAGATTCCATTCACAAGAGTTACTGTGAAATTATACTATCACTCTATATTTCTGATCACTTCTTATCTTAATAGAATTGATAATGTTTGTGTCACTGCCATCAAACCATGTTATTTGGAGAATGGAGAGCCACTTAATATCCACACTGGGATGTGTCCATCCAGTGGGAGTCAGTACTGTTGTGGACGCCAATTTTTTTCACTTGGTTGCATTTAACTCAAGCAAAATCCATACATGCTACTTCTAGTATCAATGGACTGTATTTTGCTCATGAATTAGCTTTCCCTATTACCAGTGTCCTTCACCCTCAGGCGAACCCACTCTGACTTCAGAGGTAATTGTAATTTATGACCCCAAGTCAAGGACGAGAAGTCAACATTTTAGTCCAACTGACCGGTGTAATGGTTGAACCACCTTCCTTAGCATCAGTGCATCGGATGTTTAAGAACAAGCACTTTTATCTATTCTACCATGCTTACCTCCAATGCCACAGTTTAATGTAGGTCTTCTTGTTTCCTATTACTTTACTTTTTCCAACAGCCCTTCTCTTGTCATGTTTCTATCCATATTTAGATCTCGTTTTCTTGATCTTACAGTATCCATTATTAGTTCCACTTTTCCTGATTTGGCATCATTACATTGAAACTCCTGTGCAGTTTACTACAT
The DNA here is from genome assembly GCA_014155875.1 of Cepaea nemoralis. NCBI lineage: Eukaryota > Metazoa > Mollusca > Gastropoda > Stylommatophora > Helicidae > Cepaea > Cepaea nemoralis. The sequence goes on from JACEFZ010000737.1 coordinate 114,844, forward strand.
ATGGGAGTTGTGAACTCATTCTTTACCACTTCCTTTTTTATCTGATTGTGCTAGATGTTGTAATCATTTGTAATCATTGTGTTTTTATTCAACTAGAAGTTGTTGACAAATGTTATTATAATTCAAACATCAGACATATGTGTTTTAACATATTGATTATTATTTTGCTAAGTTGCTATTATGTAAATTGCATTTTTTTTTTTTTAGCATATCCTTTTACAGTGTCAACACCAGCATCTTTCAGCTGTATGTTGATCTCTTGGCAAGATTACGCTCAGTAGTTTGCCATTGCTTTCTGAGCGGCCGGCTCACATACCCTGTAAGTTACCGATGCGATTCAAACCACTGCTGATTTGAACCGTCATCACGTTACCTACGAGAGTATACGAGATTATGGAGAAAAGTTGCTAACCTCTATGCCAGGAAGCCGGCGTAAATTGCATACATTTTATTATTTCCAATTCATTCATAAGTGGGACATATATTTATGTGGTCTATTATATCTATTCGCCTGGCCTGAGGTCCCTGTGTTTGGGCCTGTTGTTTTTCTGCAGGACCTTAACTATCTTCTAGATTTATTTTATAATTCAGAAGATTTTATGTGGATAGTTGTGGTTTAAATGGTAGATTATATACTCCCCGCAAATATATATTTATGGCAAGACGGCATCATCATCAAGACGGCAAGGTGCCAATGATATATATATATCTTCAAAACCTTTTGAGGATATTTAGCCAGGTGTTGATTTTGTGTAAGTGTTATTTGAATAATGTCCAATTTTGACATTGGTAGCATAGGGCTGGTGTGAGAATGCTGTTTATTCTCTGTCATTTTGTGAATATAGTTATATTTGGATGTTTTAGTATGGGTAATAGTTGATATGTTGCTGTTTGACATCTGATTTTGATTTCTCAAAGAGTTCCTATATTAATCGTTTAGATAACCGTTTTTATGAATCTCTTCTCATAAATGGGTCACACAATATTTACCATCCTCATCTGATGTCTGTGATAATCTCCCTTTGTGTGTTGGCCTCTTTCAGAAGTTTTTAATTTTCATGTTATGGTCATGTTAGGTATTTGAAATATTATTCTGAAAACCACATTTAGGTAGCTTCAAAGTATTTTCTTTCTAGATTACTAATTTTCCAGTATTGAAAAACGTTAAAATTAGTTCTGTGTTTACATTTTGGATATAGTGCTTTATATAAATGGATTTCTATGGTCTAAAATTTTTGTTTTCACTGTATTAAGGAAACAAATCATTACTTGGGAAAGAACAGTTTTGTTTCTTTATTTTAATACATTAAAAAAATACGTTGGATTTGCAAGTTGTCAGCATTCAATGAAAGATTTGAATGTTAACATTAAACTCCAGTGTAATAAGAATTTCAGAAATGTAGGATTCCACAAGCAGGTTTCACTACATTATTCATTATTTTAACATTGATAGAAAGTAGCCATGTTGTGCACACAACTGATTGAAAAACACTGGTCTAGTCATTGGCATTCTGTGTTGTAGCAGCAACTGTGTATTGAATTTGGTGTCGTTCAGTGGCCTTTTCTAAGTGTTTGTTTTGATTCTCATTTATATTTCTTTAGCATTGTTAACATCTGGTTTTTTTTTAAATTCTCTTGAATAAAATGTCTGTTGTATATTAATGTTATTTATTGTAATACTGTTCTCAGTGTATTATAATATAACTGCTTAATGTCTTATTAATGTCTTGTGCATTTTGTTTGAGACATTGGTGGCTTTGTCTGTTCTATTAACTGATTTTAAATTTTTGCATACTGAGTTAAGGATAGTTGAACCTAAATAATACAGCAGTGTGTATTATTGTGGATATTTTCAATATGCTTGTATTCAGAGTGAAATGCTTCAACAGATTCTGTGCCAGACAAAAAAGTAGGTTTGGACCAAACAAAAATGGATGGTGGGAAAATGGAATGCTTGGGTGCATCACAGTTATTACAAAAGCTGCTAATATGGCAGCAGACATGTTGTATTATAACACAATGACAATATTTCAGCCATTATATAATCCAATGGCAGGTACGGAAAGTCGTTTAAGGTGATTAATCACCACATGACACTTAATTAATTACTTTGTATAGACTACATATGTCAATTCTCTATAGGTACATGGTTGTCGAATGCCAAAACTGATTTGAAGTGAAAACAACAATCAATAGCGTTTATGTTTATTTATCATGTCAGCTGTTTTCTATTATATTAAATTTATCTGTTAAAAACATTGGTCAAAACATTAGTTTGCATGTGAGTAAAAATTGCATCTAGATTAACTTCAGAAACTCAACATTAGCTCTGTCAATACATTACTTTATCTGTTAAAAAATTAGCATGCTGTTTAATGTAACAAAATAAGCAACCCAAATCACTTTGATTCTTACAATAAAAAAGGGCCATTCTTGACACCTTGAAACGTATTGGGTGTTCAGTGCTAGCTCCATACTGTTATACACCAGTCAACAACTGATGTGTCATGTGGTCAATATCATATCAGCCATTACGTTCCGCTGGGTGTAACTCGTAGCACAGGTCAATTTGGAAAATGATTCGGGACTCTGTGGAGATTTGAACACATGACTACCTGGCCAAGAGGCAAGTGTGCCAGTCACTGAATTTTGACGTTGATGACACTTTTGGGACCGCAGTACATATTGTTTGTAAAGGAAATTTAGTGGTTAAAGCCTTTGAATAATGCTGTTGATGTTTCTAGACCTGAAGTAGCAAGCATTAGTGAGGTGTTTGTGTGTATACTTATACCTTGTAAAGTTACCATTACAGAGTGTGTTACTATTCTACTGATATCAGTATGGATCGTATATTCAATTTAGAGACTGTGCTGGTCCAGTAGTTAGCACAATAACTCGCCTCATCAGTGGTCCTTCATGCATTCCTTGACAGGAATACATTTTCCCCCTATCAATTTGACTGGGGTTGACCCGACATAATATTAAGTGCCAGAGATTTCACAGGAGAAGTCATCACAGCTAGGATAATATTGACCGACATTCACCATTAGGTCTCGGCTTGACACCATTTTCACTGTGTGATTAATGGTACATAGAGCACATTTGATATATTTTGTTTGTGATCTATATTTCTACATAAATTCAACACATAATAACTCTTTACTATATTGCAAAGTTCAAGAAACGTTACTTGAAACTTCTTCTTGACAATGCCATGTGCAGCATTCCTAAGTCCTTTGTTCCTCATAAAACTGCTCACTGGTTAGTATTATGCTAGCTGCCTTACCTTGAAAACATGTTCTCGTACCCATTTTGTGGGAGCCATGCTTGCGTAGTAGCTAGACGTTAGCCTGCTGGCTCATGGTCATGGGTTTGAATCCTCATCGGGGCAGATTTTTACAATTGTTATGGGTTTGAATCCTAATTGGGGCAGATTTTAAAAATTGTCATGGGTTTGAATCTTCATTGGGGCAGATGTTTAAAACTGTCCTGGGCTCATACTTCATCCCAGCCTATAATGGATACCAGGAAATGTCTTGGGAAGTAAAGCCAGTTGACCTGATATTGACCACATCACACACTGAGTGCCAAAGGCTCTATACAAATATGGTTTTAGCATCATGTACCCAATGTGCTGTAAGTTAAGTCAAGTTAGTTGCATGTCCTATATAGGACGTTGCAGTCAACACCAGCATTTTTTGCTCTTATGGTCTCTTTGCAAGTTTACGTTCAGTAGTTTGCCATTGCTTTTTGAACGGCCGGTACCAATACCATTTCATAAAAAAACCAGCACAAGGCTGTCTGTTGCCAAATCACCCGCAGCTGTGTTTTGAACAGGGTATGTGGGATTACAAACTGCGTCCATAACCTCTTTGCCAAGAAGCTGGCAAATGTGCCTTAAAGCATGTGAAAGGGTCATTTTTTAAAAACCCATTTTTTGGTGCCATGGTTAGCTCGGAACCCTGCCTTCTACTCATTATCTATCATTACAGCATTGATAGGGAATCCTTTTGGAGGTTGATGCAGCACTGTTATCCCATATTAACTTAATAAGGGCAATATATGAAAATGTGACAGAGTTCTTCATGAGGGAAAACTGACAGACATATTTGAAATAAACAACGGATAGGCCAGAGGAAATGATTTAAAGACACTGAATTTATCGCTTAAAGCTTTTGGAATTCATAACGACACATGGGAGACTGCTGCCAAAGACCAAAAATTCATGGTGTACATTATTGCGCAAGGGTGTAGTCACTTGCGAAGCAAACAGGACTGCAAGAGCTGTGAAAAAAAGACTGGAAAAAAAGTGCAGGAGATCCTCATGCAAGCATTCTTAGACCTCCCAGCTCATAACTTGCAAGTCTTACTGGATGAAATGAATGGTCATCATCATACATGATGGACAAACACCACTATTGTCATCATAATTTTTTTTATAATTATAGATACGGCTTGTATCTGCAGCAAAGAACCTCAATGGCTCAGAATGCTGAAGAAGAAGAAGAATTATATATTGGGTTATGAAGACAACATCTACCCCCAGAAATGGAATTCAATGGACTCTTAACAAAACAACTTGATGATCTGTACTTCACTGCCAACATTGTACTCCCATCACACACGTAATCAGATGCAGGATAAACTGTTCACACTTGATGAGAGGTCATAATTATTAGGTCTAAAAAATTCCCATAGGGAAAACAAGGATAATATGATTAAAGCAAGCTTCTTCATTGATGAGGTGAAATCATACACCAAATTGGGAAGCAATTTAGACCAAATTTGGGGAACAGATAGAGATATAAAAACAATAATACAAAAAGGAGCACTAAGAAATTTACGCATGTCAAAGAAAGTTAAATTTAGCACCAAACAGAGAATTGTTAACTCCAATGTAAAATCGGTATAACTACATTACTAATAAACTACAAACATTCACTTAGTGATTCCTGCACAGAATAATGGGCATAACATGGTATGACAGAATCACCAATGTAGAGCTAATTTCCAATGAATCGAGATGCTTTCAATTCCATTTAATCAAGATGCTGGTGCTGGATGGGATACACAGTGAAAAAACAACTTGGCAGTGGGAGACATAAAAGCACACGGAGAAAATTACAGACAGTGGAGTAATATTGGGGAACATGGAGGGAGTTGCAGGCGATAGCAAAAGATAGGACTGCTTGGCGTAGTTTTGTTGAGGGCCTTTGCCTCAGTCGGTAATAAAGAGCAGAAGAAAGAAATGAACTGGTTGTAGCATTATTCCTTCATATTTTTGGCATTTCTACAGGTTCCCTTTCTGTGATAGCTTCACCAGATATACTTCTCTACAATCTGCAGGTATTTCTTGTCTCCCAGAACCTGCTTAATAATGTGTACAGTAATGTGAGGTTTTCTTCAATAGCTCAGCTGGAATACCATCCGAACCAGCAGCATAAGTTTGATAACTATTATCTGATGTCAATCAGAAGTTTGATAACTTTTCTAATTTCTTCATAAAATGGCTTCTCACAGTTGATATTCAGCTCCACTCATGCAGGCTTGGATATATGGAGGGTCTTTTAGGACAGGTCATAAGTGTTTCAAAGTTTTCATCCAACTGTTCATTTAATCTGTAAATGTTCATGAGAAATTCCCGTTATTTTTGATTAGTTCATTTGTTTGGTTATATTTTCTTACTATTTTCTTGTGCTATACAAGTCTGAGGTTTCCTTCCACTGCTCCTGTATTGCCTCTTTTGCTAGGTCATGAAAAACAATTTTTTTTTCAGCTCTTATCTGCTTATCCTAAGCTTTTATCCTAACTTCTGTATTAATTTTTGTGTATTTTTCATGACTCAGCCTTAAGTACCTCCGATTTTGCTATTATGTAAATTTACTTTATATTTCTTTTTAGTTTAAGTTTATTTAAAGATTCATTCTTATTTCATAGTGCGTAACACTGGATAATATTTTTACTTTCTTGTTGTGCGGTTTTAAATGTTGCTGTTATTATTTTAGAACTGACTGCTTTTACTCTTCCTCTGCCTCTTTATGTAGCATAAAGTAAATACACAAAGGACCCTGTTACACTCCTTGGGTGTATTGGGCATATTATGCTAGACTATATAGACCAGTCCTTTACTGTGAGGGACATTTTTCCCTGAATGGCCTGAGAACAAGTTTCTTCTGTGCTCTAAAGCTGTTTGTCTGCTCTGATATATCTTGTTTCACCTAATCCCAGAAATCTAATCTTATAATATTTTGTTTTTTCTTCTACCATCTTTCTCACTTCATACATAGTTTCAAACTTTCTATGTACTATTTCTTGAGATGTTTCTAGGTGAAAGGAGGTAAGATGGCAAGCTAGGCTCCTTATGGCTTCTCCATATTGTGTCATACTTCTAGTAGGGCCTCGCTTTGATTGACTGAATTGTTTTTCTTTCCTTATGTTTAGATTTTTATGGCTGGTTGAATTGTGTAGCTCAAGTTTTCTATGGGATGGAGTTGCCAGTGACATGCAAACTGTCCTTAGTCTCCTCTTACAACATGCATTGTAAGTTATATTGTTACTATTGTTTACTTTCCTTAAAGGTCCCGTTAACACTTGACTGCCAGAGCCATGTTGTTGTGAAATAAACCTGCCCCCAGGGGGATTTGAACCAAAGACCACCAGACTGACATTGGTTGAAAGTATCAGTACTCATTATAATGTTGATTTCAGTTGTCTTTAACATTGCTTTTTGCAATTGTGAGTAATGTATCTAAAGAGGATCTTTAGCATGTTGTCAATGAAAGACAGAAACCAAATGTCTCCAGGTAAGATAAGTTGTACATGTGATACTTACACTAAATGCACAAAGCTTTCTCTAGACATTGCCATCAGTGGTGACGGTTGGAATACAGATGATGAAAGAGAAGATCCTATCAGTGCTATTACTAAAAGCACATGTACACAAGAAAATTGCATCAAGTATGGAGGCAGGTGTGAACTTGTGGGTCAGCAGTTTGTGTGTTCTTGCAAGATGAGCTGTGAGGCCTTGAGGTTAGTCATGTCTTAGAATGTTATTGTTTTTAATGTGACAATGATTATAAATGTACAAATGGTAATCTACGTCACTTATAATGTTAGCCTGTCACGATGGACCATGATTAGAGTAACATTCTGGACAGGACCAGTTAGATGATGATGATGATGTAATATTAGTTACTGGTTGAACATGATAACTCATCTGTTGAAACAATGGATAAATATGTCTTTAATAAACGTTGGAGAACAAGTAGTAAGATATTTCAGCCCACAAAAATCTAGACACATCAGCATAATCTGACCTAGCCAAGTACAACTGGAATTCGATAGACAGATGAAGATAGACTTCTTTGGTTTTTATTTCTTTTTTTGTTTTCTCCCTACGAACAATAAGCTCTCAACCAACTAACACCAAGTCTTCCTATCTGTTGCTATCTAGCTCTAGCCATGTCCTTTTCATAACATTCATGTGTCTCAAATCTTCATTTTTGTGTGTTTTTTGGTCTCCCACTGTTGCTTTTGCCCTGTGAATTTTATAGAAAGTACTTTCTTGTTATACTATTAGCAGGTTTTTCTCATGTGTGTTGTGTCTATTGCCACTGTTGGTTTTTTTCCCCCTTCGCCTGTTTATTCACTGGAATTTGTTAAGTTCTCTCCATAAGCTTCACATTAGTGATTCTGTCATACCGATGTAGTCCTATTCTGTGCAATACCCCGGTAATTTGTTTTTGTCTATAAGTAATTGTTGTAGCCATTTCCTATGTTTTCGATTCACACTTCAGTACTAATGTGATGCTAGAGCTAGGTATTCAAAGTTTGATACTAGATTTAATTTCTTTTGAGTTCTATAGCTGACCTTCTTTGTTATTTTAATATTTGTCTAAGTTTCCACTATAGAACCTGTTCTGCTGTATGGCAGTAAATCATAGAATGTAAATGAACAATGTACTTGTAAATGAACGGTTGTAATGAACGGTTGTAAATGAACGGTACTACCTGCTTTCTGTTAGCGCCGAACGTTGGGCGGCACTTCCCAAACCCGACACCCCACATTGTGCCAACGGCTTCGGGCGGAAGAGCGCAATTGGGAGGGTACAAGCCTTACCCTGGTGCGAGGAAATGCAACCTAAAGACAAAGTGTCATGGCAGGGCAGACCAGGCCCTAAGCCTTGGTTGGCGTCTGGTCTAGGATCGAAGCTCCAACAGGCGGACAGTTAGAGCATTGCTTTGCTTATCCGGCAGCTTTTGCAGCTTGTCTTCTTCCAGATGTAGGGGTGCTACCTTTCCTCTGGAGTGAACTAGGCAGGCCGAGAGAGGGATCATGCTGCATGGGCAACACATGATCTCTATATTTTAGCCCAGGCTTTGTGCTATGGAAAGGCAATAACTCCATCCCTGGTCTTAACTGGAACGGACATTTACAGCGCAAATTGTCCTTATCAGTCACATTCGCTATCGCCATAGGTAAAAGTTATTATGCCTTTTTAAAGCACAAACTATCGTCTGTCAAGACGGCAAGGTGCCAATGTGTGTGTGTGTAAATGAACAAATTAGGAAAAACTTGAAGACAACAAAATGTGGATTCTAAGGCATATGTTGTAAACAAATTGCATTTCCAGAGTCACTAACCTTGAGTGCCTGGAAAAGGCTAATGAAAGTAGAAGAATAAATACAAATATAAGGAGGAGATTAAAATATTGTTCTTTGATCATACAGTAAGAAGAGCGGCATTGGAAAACGTTGCGATGAATTGAAAGATTAGCCATAGAAGAGGCAGGGACAAACTGAGATAAATGGTGCTGGACAGACTGAGATGGTTAACATGGAGGAATATCATCAATATAATTTATCCAGAACATGAAGGACCAAGATCCGTAGAGTTGCATGAAAGCCTACACTAGTTGGCATGGCACCTGATTATAATTTCATTCCCCCCCCCCCCCCCCCCCCGATTGTCTTCAGTGCTAGCTAAATATGTTTTAAAAGGTAAGTGGTATCAACTTCATAGCATCAGGTTTTACCCCATATGGCATGATCTCTTTCTACAGGGTGGCCTGCTGAAGGTGTCACACAAAGCACACACAAAACTGCAGTGATGTTCCCAAAGGGTCTCTGAAACAATTGCACTTGTGAATTGAATGACAGAGTAATTATTGTCTCTGAGTCTCAGTCCTCTGAAAAGTTCATAATGGTTGGCTGTGGAATGAGTGGCTGCCACTTGTGGGGCCCTCAAATCTTCAGGAAAGGATGTGAATGCATTTTCAAGCTCATGCAGAATCATGCAGCACCTATCATTGGAATATTGAGTATTGGCACAAAGGGCTATACTGCATGATGACAGCTAGATAGATTGTGATCTTCTCTTGACGAATTGTCTTGATTAAAACTGTTGGAGTGAGATATTCAGTATGGAAATGTTTTGCTTTAAATGAGGACAGTTCTGACACGTAGATTATCATTATCTTTCGACTTCTGCTGGAAGTGACTGGGTGCTTAAGGTCTTGTCTTGATTCCATAAATCATTTGTTGTGGCTCATAGTGGATACGTGAACTTATTAATAAGACATGTGGCTCTTGTAGATGATGGTCTTGATTCTGACTGTGATGGAAAATGTATATTTGGCATCCATCATGTGTGGAACAATTCTCAGCCTGCAATGTATGTTGGGTCTGAATGCTATTCTGGTGGTAATAAATGAGTTTCTTACAGGCAACCTGTCTGTGGCTCAGATGGTCAGATTTATGGCAATCAGTGTATCATGCAGCTTCAGTCTTGTCGCCAAGGCAAAGCAATTACATATCAACCCATGGAAAATTGTGATGGTGAGCAGATGCATTTGTTTCATTAGTCAAATAACTTAAATGTTAGGCGTACATACAAAGTTACATTTTAATCAGACAGTTTTAACTATTTTTGGTTGTATTTTTAATGCCGCAACCCTCTTTTTTATGTTAGAGAATTAATCTGTGGCCATCTGGTGGCTAATAGTTAAAAGTTTTTTACATTTTGGAAATTTTTGACATTTGATACTGACATATCAATCCGCTGTAATGTGAGAGATAGAATTAGGAATTATGAAATTACAGGATGATTAGATAGGAAACCAGTTATGCATTTCATTAAAGAACACCAGATTAAATGGTGTGGCCACAGAGAGCCTCGTTAAAGAAATAAAATGGATACAGGGCAAAGAGAAGACCATGTAAGAAATAAAGCGATTGTATCAACAACAAACTTAGAGAAATAAATTCCAACCTTCAAACATATGATTATTTTTTCCCTCAACACTTCGCTGAGATAAATGGATGAAGAGGAGAAGAAGAATCAACTCTCCACTTAATGATGGACATACGGCAAATGAGTGTAATTACTAACTGAGCATGGTTTAGATCATGCAATGATTTATCTAGAAATTTGCTAGTGTGATTTACAAGGAGAAGCCCTTCTTAGCAAGCAAGTCTGACTCGGCATATGTAGGAGGCTGTTGATGGAGAAAAATGTTCCTTATGCATAGTCTTTGAAATACTTTATGTACATTGCATGTCTTGAGCAAGTGCATTTTATTTTCTCTTGTTACAAGCAGGTGGTGTATGTGGCTGGAATACTCCTATGGTCAGCTGCATGCCAAGAACAGAGAATTATTGTGTGGAAGATGTGGTGTTAAAGACAGCTTAATAATTAATATACAGATATACAGCTGGTGCTGGATTGGACACATATTGAGAAAACCTGATAATAGTATAACTAGAAAGTCTTCTCTAACCCCACAGGGCTAAAGAAATAAATGGAGATCTCAAACACATGGAGAAGAGAATTAGAGAGATGAACTATGTGAGGAGGACATGAAGGAAGCTACAGAACATAGCAAAAGATACAATGGCTTGATTTGAGTTTATGGAGGGCCTATATTCTAGTAGAAGATAAAGGCCGGAGAAGAGGATAGAAGGGTAGATTGATTGACTTCTTCAGTCAGGAGGGTATAGTCAAGTGACAAATTACTCATTTGTAACATAATCAATTGTAGCATAGTGAATCTTCATGCCAGTGTAAATACACATATCTAATATGTATACAATCTTTGTATTTCCTAGAATTCATGGAACTGGAAGCGTGTGATGGCTCATTACCTTTAGTGAACCCACAGACAGGAAGTGACTTTGACTGTAGTCCTGGTAGAGACACGTGTCCAGCAAAGAGCTATTGTCACATTACAGCACAGTTCTCGAAGTGTTGTCAGGAGGGTATGTATATCTCCAGCTTAGATATTTTCTTTTTAAATATAAGAAGCCCCTTGAAATTAAAATCTGGCAGATGGGCTGGACATCATATTTTGTGATCAGACCACTGGTCAGCAGTGTTTTAGCTTCTAATGCATCACATGTATTATGTTCTCATCATTTGCTGTGTCAGTGTGTGTTGTCATGGTTCACCATCTGATATGATCACCAGTCTTAGATAGATCATGTCTGTATTCTTGTCTAGATTATGCCATTCTTGTATTTGTCTTTGAGTTTCTTTTGCTGGTATATGCCATTCTTGTATTTGTCTTTGAGATCTTACTGCTGGTATATACCATTATTGTATTTGTCTTTGAGTTCCTTTTGGTTGAAGAATCATCAAAATCCATTTTGAAATACAAAGCGTAAAACACCCCAAAACTATTTAAAAATCTGTTCAAATTCAAAGTACACACTTGCAAATGGCGACCACATTGTCAAGCTATCGGTGAAACAGAAAGTAGACAATCGGAAGTTTTGGAAAGCCACGAGATCGCATTTTTAAAATGCTTAGTATTCACAGCGTTTTCTGTCTCTTTGCCTGTCCACGGGTAAAGACGCTTTTGGCCATTTCGCCCGGTAAAGGGTTAACCACCAGGTGGCTACACCTAGTTGTAAGACAAGCTTCTGCTCTAGGAGATTTGATATATCAAATCCACATTATGTATTCTGTCATCAGTTATTGTTTTTCTTATGCACATTATAAATTAGTTAATGATAAAGTTAATCACTGTGTTTGATTATGCCTGTTTAGATTCTCTTCAAGTAAAGCACTGTTCTGAGACAACATTTGGTTGTTGTCTTGATGGTGAAACTCCTGCGAAGGGCCCAAGAGAGGGTGGCTGTCCAGGTAAGAATATTTTGGTTGTTTATTGTAAATACACAATGAATTATACAATTTTAAATCTACATCTACAATTGTCTTTGTTGATGCAGACTGATGTAGTCAGTGAATTTAAAACTAGATGTTATGTAAAATAAATCAGTTTAAGTTAATTTTAAAATGTCAGAGTCATGCTCTCATTCTTGAAGACAAGACAGAAACCAATGTGGCACACATAAAAGTAGCCTGATGAGACAGCATTTAACATGTGTGATATATGTTGCTTCATCCGGGATATGGAATTCTTAGATGATAGCAGAAAGGATATTCTGCTTGAGGACAGACACAATTTATTATCAGACAGCAGAATTAATAAATTCTGATACGCATAAAATGAAAGCAGTGACACAATATGAATAAACTGTAAGGAACTTTCTTTAATTTGACATGTTTCTGACTTGACTTTCTTTAGTTAATGTATTGCATTCAAACTTTAAGCATGAAGAATGCAAACAGTTATTTTTTTTTTTTTTAACTTTGTGTGAAATCACACAGATTTATCAAGTCATAACATTAGGTACCCATCTATAATCCTAGCTGGGGAGAAAGAAAGGACAACAGAGCTAGTCACTCCTCATCGATAAACTATTTTTTTGAAATTTTTACTGTTTCATAATTCTTCAGCACTATAAGAAAGTGGTATTATCTTTACTTTTTAATTTCAGCTGCTACTCTAACTCACTTTAGCATAGAAAGCAGTAACAGCAAAGAAAGTATAAATTGTCAGAAACTGAGTTCTTCCTAGTTTTCTATACCGAGACGAGTGACCCAGCAATGTCAGAAGTTGTGTCATCTCTCATTTGAATATGGTTGTGGGTGCAGGTTCACATTCCTTGCACTCCATTTCCAAGAGGCAAAATTATGGACAAATGTTTCTTGTAAGCTGATTGAATTAACAAAAAAAATAGCCAAGAAGTGGCTTGTATAAAAGGTAGATATACCTGGTCTTGGTTTCCCCAGGAGGAATTTAGTTATGTAGAATAATCCTTTGCCAAGACAACTAAATAGGGCAAGTTACTGCCCTGACTTATTCCCTCATGGAAAGTTGGAAATATTTGGTTAGTACTATATACCCAACATGTCTCAATGCATGGAAAAGGGTCCTTTAATCTTTGTTTTAAGCTTAATATGTAAGGTAACCAGTACACTAACTACTACTGGAATATTGACCTGCACTACTGTCTCAGTTGGCAGCTGTGGTAGTGTGGTGGCCATATGCTGGCTTGCCAGCCCAGTGGTCATGGGTTTGAATCAGGATTGTGGCAGATGTTTTGTGTGATTGACCTGTGCTCCCAAGTTGATCCAGCCTCAAGTGGATACCAGAATATGTCTTGAGATATACAGGTGGCCTGTGTGATACAGACCACATCTCCCACGAGTCACACACCAAGTGCGTTAAACATGTACTATAAACATATGGGTCCAGCAAACCACGGAGTGTACAAGAGTCCTTTTCTTCTATTGTTTACGCTGTCTAAGTTGTCCATTACACCAGCCAATGCTGGGAATTGAACCTCTACCTATATCTAAGTTAGCCTTTACACCAGTCACTGCTGGGAATTGAACCTCTACCCATATCTAAGTTAGCCATGCGGATATAAATTACAAGTACCTCTGAAGTCTGAGTGGGTTCGCCAGATGGCAAGGGACACTAGTAATAGGGAAAGCTAGCCCACATACAATAATTAGTCCAATGTGGACTATGCATGAATTCAAAGCAGGTGATAAATGATAGCACTATTTGTGTGTTCAGTGATCTGTGATCCTTACACATTTTCAGTACATTCCTGCTGTATTCATATATTTTCCTTCTGATCTGAAATCATTGATTAAAATGAGAATCACCTGTTCATTTACAGGCAACAGTATGACTAGTTATGATCTGAGATACATGTATTGTAATGAACAGCTCTTGCTGTTATGGCCATGTGTTAGCAGTGCATTGTGTGCTACGTTATGTACTTATTTTATGTGAAATAACAGTATTCTTCTCATCTTTTTTTATGCTGCTCGAATTTGGAGAGTATTGTGTCCGTTATAACTGGTTAATTGACAACATATGGCATTATGTTGATAATGCAGATGGTGATTGCAGTGTACAGGTTTTACAAATGTGTAGTGTTGCTTGCAAATTATGCATCTTCATGAAGTAACCAACGCCATACTTCATTTAATATGTGTTATTTTGTTAATGGTGTTTTGCTCAAACAGTCCACATGCGTATGACTGATTCAGTGTACAAATTGTCTTTTTACAATTAATTAAAACCAGTATTTAAAACTTATTATTGATAAAATTTGTGAATTCCATTTTGCTCATTTGTTCCATTTCCACCTTCAAGATGTTTAGCTTGATGTATTTTTGAGTGGTTTCTTTTTCTTGCCTGCATCCAGATAGTGGCTTTCAGTTATTTGTCAGTTTGGTGTAGCATGAACTGTGTTCACTTGTGTGCCATTTTTGAAATAACTACTGTAAATGTGACATAGCTCATTGGCTGTTTTTTTTCCCTAACTATTTATCTGTTTAATTATAACAACTATCAATGATGCACTTTTTTGTTATCAAGATAATCTGGTAAATTCTGGGAAATTATTAATGTTCCTTGTATGTTTAGAAAATCTTTCGGTGACTGTTTCATTGTTACAACAAACCAGTTTCATATTATATACCATTAAGTGATCTAACATAACAATGTGAATGCATAATTCTTTTAAAATAGTTTGTAAGAAATGTTTTTCAAAGATAGATATAGATGTGCATAAATAATTTCTGCATGAAAGTAATTTTCTGTGGTACTGCATTCTTTGTACAGAGATATGCCATTGCAATTCAATTGGATCCTATAGTACAACTTGTGATCCCCGCACTCATCAGTGCACATGCAAGCCAGGAGTTGGTGGTAAACGATGCGATCGCTGTGAAATTGGTTATTGGGGCCTACACAAGATTGCAGAATCTGGAAATACTGGATGTGTTCGTATGTATTCTTTCATGCTACTTTATTTTTCACTATGCCACTAACTATTTAGTGATTGTTTAAGATGCATGTTTTTGAAGTATATTTAATCTAGTTGTATCTAGTGTATCCTTCAAGAATCTTTGCATCTGTTAGTTGGTCTTCATCTAGTTTTGTAGCCAGGTCTACTTAAGTTGTAAGCACAAAGTGTTAGTTTCTGGATTTCACTCTCATATGATTCCTGAACCACTTTATTTGTTATCTGTCCATAGATTCAATGTAGGGCATTGTGCCTATCGCATTTCTAATGTAATAATTGTTGTTGTCTCTCTGTGGTGTGTATATTGAGTGGGGAGATAGATATCTCCAATTAGAGATTGCCGGCTGCTAAAGGAAAACCAGAAATGGCTTGTGAGATTCCTAAGTGAACTAGACCAGGCAGGTCTTGAAGGGTTACACTAAGAATCAACAGACGTTTCCATGGATAAGGTTAGAGAGAAAAGGAGAGGTGCTACCATCAGAGGAGAATGCTCACTCTCATATGAACTGAAAAGTAACATTCCTGACACACAGCTCTCCTATAAAAAATGTATAAAGCCCCCTCTGATGTCATAATCTCCATTGTCTGTGTGGATTCACTGTATGGTATTGTGCCAGTAACATTTCTAATGTCATAATTTCTGTTGTCTCTATAGATTCACTGTATGACATTGTGCCTATAATGTTTCTAATGTCAGTTTCTAATTCCATCTTTTCTAGTACAGGTGGCAATATTTCTTGAGTAGTTTTTTTTAACATTATAAATTCCTACTTTCATCATTTAGTTCTCATTTATTTTTAGCATTGGTATCAATGTGTAGGTAAGTATTGTGTGTGTATCATATTCTCAAGAATACAGGTGGATTTATTTTCTAGGTAATGCAGACACCTTCGTTAAAGAGTGGTCTGATATGTTCACCTCAAGGACAGCAAATTTAGAAGCACTGACAATGAATAAAGGACAAATAAAATGCACCACATGGGGAGCAGATAAATATATTAAAGTAAGAGACATGGAGAATTACTAAAACTGTTACCAAATAAACTGGTGCCAGAACAGAATAGAAGGACTAAATGGCAGTAACCAGGAGCTTATGGAGATAACTAAACGCACTCTAGCAAATCAAGAGCTAATGGAAAGACACTTCCTGGTGTTTTCTTAGTGTATTTAACATACTTAGGCAAGAATATACATTTTCATTTTGCCTGAATGCACATCATTTGTCTGTCAGTAAGGTAAATAAATATTCACATTATCTTCAGCATGTAGCTGTAACAAAATGGGGTCGCATCGTGATGACTGTGATCAGATGACTGGCAGGTGTATGTGTAAGCCACAAATTATGGGCATGAAATGTGACATGTGTCAAAATGGAAACCTCCTGGGGCCAGATGGGTGCAGAGGTAAGTTGTTCATGTATGCTCACTGAAATAGTAGACATGGTTTTGTCTGGAACATGACTGATATGTGTATGTATATTTGAAAGTAAACCAATTGTTGTTTTGCTGTTATTGTCATTTCTCCCATTGGTCAGCTGCTGTCACCTTCTAGACCTGAAAGATTTCAAATATTTACTAATATTCCTCCAACTAATGTCAACATTGGAAGAAAGAGAATAACTATTGGTATATTTCCTGCTGGAAACTGCCTGATTATTGCGAGGAATTTTTTATAATCAACATGATAAACCTCGTCACCAAATTTCTACTCAGAATTACAATGAGAAGAAAAGAGGGTAATTAGTGATGAACAGTATGGATCTATGGAAGGGAATCATCATTATCATCATCATCAAATGCCATGCCGACTGGCGTAGGCGTTCATGACTCTCTACAGATCTCGGTCTTTGGTTTTCTGGATCAACTCTACCACTGATATTCCTCCATGCCACCGTCGCAATCCATCCAGCATCATTTCTCTTGGAAGGGAAGGGAACAAATGATACAAGGTGCACATTATGAACACTAATAGAGAGACCATTTGAGATACAGAAAGCCTTGTACTCTATAATTACACCAAAGCATTTGTTGAAAAGAAACATGATGAAATGATTAAAATATTGGAGGATATTACAGTTGATGGAGAAGATCTTAGAATAATTTTTTTAAATGTTTATTGGAATTAAAATAGAAAATGAGGTGGGGAATTATAAACATATAAAGCAAGGAGTAAGACAAGGATGTGATTTGTTGCCTGTGTCTTTTCTCTATATTAAAAGAAAAATAGTTGCATATCCTTTACAGTACATTTCCAGTCAACACCAGCATTTTGTGTTGTTGTCTTGGCAAGTTTATGTTCAGTGGTTTGCCATTGCTTTCTGAATGGCTGGCACCCATACCATGTAAAACAAAAAGTGCAATGTGGTCTGCTGCCAAATCGCACGCAGCTGTATTTTGAAAGCGGGTATGCGGGATCACGAACCGCGTAGGTAACTCCTTCGCCACGGAGACCGGCCTTTTCTCTATATAGCAAAGTAATAATGAGATATATCAAAGAAAGGCCAGAAATGCAAGTTAAAGGTTATAATAAACAACCTGTTGTATGCAGATTCAGTGATAGCTGAAAATGCAATCAATCTACAAACACTATTGAACTTTGTAGGAACAGATAGTGCAAAAAAGGGACTTACTGTGAATATCAAGGAAAGAGAAACAAATTATTCCAACAAAGAAAATAATAATACCAAAATGTTATATTTCAGTTGAAGGGAAAATGCTTCACCAAGTTAATGCATTCAAATATTTACGGGGAATTACATCACATGGAAGTTGCGGAACACAATTTAAGAGCAGAATAGGCCAAGCAAAAGCTGCATTTCAAAATATGAAAAGTATAAATATTGATTGATAAATAAGCAGTATGAAAATACATTTCCCAGAAGACAAAACCAATAGCAATGGCTAGGACCTACCAAAAGAATTTACCTATGTAGTCAAATTGTAACGAAAGCTGCTCAATGTGATACATAAATTAGAATTAGAAGAGGTCATTTAGAAAAAAATCCTTATTCCAGAAAAGAGGAAAAGAATCTATCGTATGTACATACGGCCTGTCACATTATGGTTCTGGAATATGGAAATTGAATAAGTGCAATGAAAAATATATACAGGCATTTCAAATGTAGTGTTATTGACAAATAACAAGATCAAGCTGAATTTAAAAAATTTATAAATGAACAAGTACTGTTCATCATATAACAGAACAAAGACAACTTCTAACAGCAGTCAGTAAGTGAAGACTCATGGCGTGATCACTCTGTAAGACATGAAGAAACAACAGAGTACCAAAAGGGAAAACACTGCAAGAAATTAGGACAACATTTATGAAACAGGCATGCCTGTCATTACATACATACTTAGAATTTTGAACTGAAGAGAACTGCAAAAAACAGAAAACTATGGACATAAATTATCAGGAAGCCTTACGACCAGCCACTGAGCTGAAGTACTTGATGATAATGTGTTTACTAATTTTAGTTTAAACATGATGTTGCATGATGCTCTGTTTGTTACTCTTGCTGCAACTTGCACACAGGAAACGCACCTTTCAAGTTGTCATCGTATTTCAGATCAGTTCCCACCAGATTCCTGTGATGATCTTGTTTGCGATCATGGGGCCACTTGCCAAGAGGATGAGGATGGAAACCCTATTTGTGTGTGTGAACATAGTTGTGATATGAAATCTCAGTCAACAGACAATGTGTGTGGAACAGATGGACAGAACTATGGGTCACAATGCCAGCTAGAATTATTTGGCTGCCGTATGCAGAAGGACATTGCTGTAGCTTACTCAGGCTCTTGCAAGGGTATAGTTGTGTTTATTTAACTTCTTAAGTTAAAAGTTTTCTAATATTTGTTTCCCCTATAAAGTTGACAGTCCATTTGATGTTTCTCCCACCTGTCATGCTGTTGTTGACCCTCCAGATGAGTGACTGATTGTCTCCTCTCCAGGTTTGTTCTAGTTAGCTGAAAGCTAGGCTAAATAAGTCACCATCAAAATGAGTCAAGATTAAGAGAAGGGGATACAAAGAGCTCTGTTGGATTTATTCACCACAATTACAGAGGTATTGGTCACATGAACAGCAAGAAGGAAAGTGATAACAAGAGAGAGGTGGTCGAGCACCTGTGGGACCAGGTGGAGAAAGCGGGGGAACAGACTGAGAACCCATGTGTTTAGAGAATGATATTTTGGGGCATTGGCAGGTGTTCCGGACGAATCTCAAAGCTGAGAGGAAAGACTCAAGAGAACTTTCAATCAGAGGGCAGTTGGAATTATTAGCATTACGGCTCTTCACTGGCTGTTAAATGAAGGGATGGAGCATGTGTGGGAATGTCCTGAGAGCAGTGATATCGGTTCTTAGCTGAACTCAACTCAAGGAAAGCAGTAGCAGACAGCCTTCTCTACAGGCATCTGGTATATCATGATTTGACTATCAAGATTTTTGTTCCCCTCAAGTTATGAGTAGAAATAAACTTTGAAACATAATGGCAGCTAGAACACTTGATGGGGAAACAGATACATGCTTGGATGGCTGGGCCACATGCTATAATCAGGTCAGGTGCATAGACCTAATCCAAGACTCTGGTGATTGTGTCAGATGTCAGGCCATGACCTAATCCAAGACTCTGGTGATTGTGTCAGATGTCAGGACATGACCTAATCCAAGACTCTGGTGATTGTGTCAGATGTCAGGCCATGACCTAATCCAAGACTCTGGTGATTGTGTCAGATGTCAGGCCATGACCACCCATGCCTGTTGGCATGACAATGATGGACCTTACCATAAACAATGAGATTGTTGCAATCTACAGTGGACCATTCCACTCTCTCAGAAACACAGTGCTGATGCTGTTATCACTGCAGTCACATACACTGGGAGACTATCTGCTCAATGCACATGAGTCTTGAATCAAAACTAGCAGTTGTCCTGAACTGTGTTATAAGTCGAGAACTCATTTTCACACCATGAGGCATATTGGGTGTATGGTGCTAGAACCATATTTTTAAACCGATTGGCACTTGATGGATAATACTGGCCGCCTCTACTTCCCGGGACATTTCCTGATAACTATTTTAATCTGGGTCAACCTGAGTGCCCATGTCATTGAAAAATGTCTCTGGCTCAAAGGGGATTTGACACAGGGCCAGCAGATGAATGTGCGTGCCACTGCACTACAACAGTCATGAACTTTATTATACCCTCTTGAAATAGTAAGTGACATACCAATCCTGCATTCCTATTGACATCACTCAATGTAGATGAAGTCAACTCATTATACCACTAACTCGACCCCCATCATCATTCACCCCATGGCATGATCAACATAGTTTCTCCCTCACGGAGGATAGTAACCCCTCTCATGAAGCCAACAGTCTTGCAGGAATGTTTACTTGTCCTCTCCACGTGGACACATATCTATCCGTCAGTTTGCATTTCTTTAAAGTTGTCAGATGTTTGAAACAGCAAAGGCCAATTTGAAATATGATTGTCTCTGTATTTCTAAAGCTAGTTTTCTTTAAAGTTATGGTTTATTATTGATTTGAACACAATGCATCTTGCTCTAACTTTCAAAGATTCAAAATATTAATTGTAGTCTTTTATCATATTTAAACCAATCAGTTTAATTGGAGACACTTCTCACTGAAAGCAATCCTCAAGTAGTTACTGACTACAATGGGTAGTATACATAGGATGAAATCTTCATTTGTGCAAGTGTGTGTCAAAATGTGGGTGCATGGTTGGTTGGTTAGGTTGGTTGATTGTAAATTTTCTAGAGGAATGAATTTTAACTCTGAAGTCTGATGCATTGGCAATAGGCTGTTAGGTTTAGGTTGATGTAGAGACTATTCTCCCTACCTGGTGATGTCAGTGCCATTTCTACAGAGATTCCGTTACAGAGCTTTCCCTCCCTTCGCCAAGCCCAGAAACTAGTGGGACGTGAAAGTCTGGTACTAAAACTGTATCTGTGTAGAGGCATCGCAGGATGTCATCCGGTCATGATTCAGCTTAACATAAATGGGCTGACTGGAGTTAGGCCTAGGCTGGTCATGTTTCCTCCACGGGTGTTAGGTAGTTCATCAACAGACTCCCACTCAGTGCCCAGAAAGACATGTGTGAGTGTATTCAGACCAGTAAAACCATGTATAGTATTAAACCAGGCAGTGTTAGACCTTCACATATTCTGGGCCACACATGTTGAGATGGACAGTTCCCTTTCTCATCACTAGTCCTTCCCAGACAGTTCTGAATACTGTCTGGTACCCATGTTTATGTGACTGGGGGTGAATCTGGGACCACTGTCTTGGCAGGCAAGTACACTAACCATTATGTTTGGTATCATCATCATGTGCCATGCCAATAAGCATGGGCGATCATGTTTCATCATCTCACTCAGTCACCAGAGTCGTGGATCAGCTCTGTTTTCTTGTCTCGACCATGCCACATGGCCAAGCCATCCAGGTACTTATTTCTCTATCCTCCCCTTGGTGTCTTCCCTTCGATCTTGCCAATTGTCACCAAGTTCTCCAATTTATTTCTTCTCATAACATGATTGAAAATGTTGACTGTCTACGACTAATTTCTCTAATCAGTTTGCAATTTTAATGTGTTTCTTGTCGGACTTGCTCATTAGTTGTTCTGTCTGTCTATGGTATTCTTTGCATTTTTCTCAGAAACCACATTTCCGCAGTCATCAGATGTTTTTTAGACTGTTTGCTCATTGTCCACACTTCACATCCATACAAAAGTACAAGCTCTATGTAACACCTCAACACTCTGTTTCTCGTTTCAAATGACATCTTTTATTTGGTCAGTATATTTTCCATCTTGCAAAAGGTTACCTTTGCCATGGCGATTCTTGTTCTAATCTCTTCAAGGCATCTCTCATCAGATGTTTAGTAGTGTGGTATTTAAAGATGCAAACTACTTTTATTTTCTACTCAAGGTGACTGGACATTGTTTAAGTTGTTGGACTATGTCATTGTTTAAGGTTGTTGTTTAAGGTCATTGATCTGAATTATTTCATTAGGTTGTTGGTGTCTGTTGTTGGGCTGGGACCTACATTTGTGTAGGTTTTTGGGTTAGTTCATTAGTCTAGATTGTTGGGCTGGGCCATTGGTCTAGTTTATGTCATCTCAACAGACGTCTCAACAGACATCTCAACAGACATCACTGCACATTGGGCATTCCCATGCATGCTTAGTACTCTGATGCAACAGCCATCCCATAATATTGTTGCTCACTGTTTCTATGAAGAGCTGGGCCAAGTTGTTGCACTAATTTGTTTGGTTATTTTGTTGGGCTAGGTTGTTTGGCTAGTTTTTTTAGTCTCAATTATTGCAGGTCTTTATATATTTATATGAATTCAAAGCACAATTTGTGCATATTTTAATATGTATTCAACATCTGTATTATCTTTTTAAAAACCAGGCAGCATATTCTCCACATAAGCAGGAATTTGTTTTATGTTTGTTAATATTAGTTGTTATCACTGCTTGTTGAGAAAAGTTTTTGCTGCTAATCACATGGCAAAGAGTAAGGGAGAGAGAGATCGTAAATGTTTTATGTATATTTTTCAGGAGCTCCTCCGACTCCCATCACTACAACGTCTCCAGTGACAAAATCAAGAAAAACCACACGTGACATAGATGTGTCTGAAGACAGCTACACTGAAATTAACAACAACCACAGTAAAATCAGAGGGCAACATCTGAAAAAAGAAGACATGAAATGTATAAGTAATTCATTATCTTCATACTTTACACCTCATTGTTTACTGTGAATAATTACTGTCATTTGTCACTTTATAAATCATTAACTACAATTAGCCAGTAACAGTGCCAGACTTCATGTAGTTAAAACATGAACTCAGATATGCTTCACTCAGGACAGCATCATTAGCAGGTGCCTTGCTAATAAGCATGGGCAGTCATAGCTCACTATCATGTATCTGACACGATCACCTATCTTGAATCAGGTCTATGTTATTGTCCCTCTCTTGCCAAGCCATCCAGGTATTTTTCTTTTGTCTTCCCCCTGTTCTTTCCTCATCAAGTCAGCGAGTTGTAACTAAGTTTTTCAAGTTTATTTCCTCTCATACTGTTCTCAAATTCATGCTAATTAATTTACTATTTCCATTTTTTTTCTTGAAGGACTGTCTCATTAATTATTTTGTCAGCCTATAGTAATTCTTTGTATTGTTCTCAGAAACCACATTTCAACTACCATTGTATGTGTCTCAGCTTATCAGCTTATTATCATGTTTTACATGTATATGTTCATATAATTATAATGTGTTAAAAGTGTTGAAAACTGATACTTTACAACTGCAGTTATAGATACATATCAAGTAGAAACCTATAAATAAAACTGCAGCATGTTCTGTAAATGCAGTAGTTAATGAGTTGGCAAATTAGCCATGTTCACGTATGGATTGTGGCTGCAGACAACAGATCACATACTCCAAGACTGCCCAAACTATGACACAGCTAGGAAAATCTTCTGGCATAGAGAAACAGTGGAAACTAGACCACCGAGTAAACTACATAAGACATTGAAGTTCATACAAGAGACATCATTGCAGATCAATCAATCAATCATGTGCCATGCCGGAAAGCGTGGGCGGTCATGATTCGCCATTTCACTCGATCACCAGAGTCGTGGATCAGCTCAGTGTTCCTGTCTCGTCCATGCCATGTGGCCAAGCCATCCAGGTATTTTGCAGATATAGACAATAAATTTCAAACAAACCAAAACAGAGTTAATGAATTAATTCAGAGGATAGTTATAACAGTACCTTGAGAGTTTACATGTTTCATAATGCACTATTTAGTAATTAAATTATGTTTATGTGTCACTTCGTATTAATTATTTGCTTTGTAATATTGAGGCTTGTATGCTTTAGAAGGTTAATGTGCTACTTAATTGAAGATTATTAATTTGTAGATTACTTATGTCTTGAACCAATACTGATAAATTTTTGATGTATTTCTCCTGACCAAGGTTCCGGCAGCAAGATTGATGACCTATGCCTCAACAATGAAGACTGTTGTCCTGAGTTTAGCCAGTGTCGCAGTGGTCTGTGTTACTGTATTGAAGGACACATTCCATCTATGGATAATACTCAATGTTCTGGTAAGCTGAATTGAATCTGTCCTGTGCAACTCATTATATTATATGGTAAACATTTGCCACAAGCAAATCTTCCATACAGTTTATTAACTTGCTAGTTCACACATATATCTTCATTTCCCCTAACAGTTATTATTTTAACACATTGCAGTCCTGATTGTTATTAAATTAAAGCAAGCAGGTCAGCATGGTCGAATGGATATGAGCGCAAGCTTTTAAACATCCGGCATGCTAAAGCCGAGGTCAGGGGTTCAACCCATCCACTGGACAGTTGGACAAAAATGTTGACCTATCATCCTTGACTTGAGGACATGAATTACAAGTACCTCTGCAGTTGGAGTGGGTTTGCCTGATGGCAAGGGACACTGTTAATAGGTAAAAGCTAATCCACATCTTTGAGGATGGTTTTGTTGTTTGTCCATTGTTGCCAAAGAGAGAACCATTTTATAATCAGTCTATCCTGAAGTGGGTTTGTTCATTGGTGGCTGATTAGACCCATTGGAGCTTTGAAGGACTGGAATATAGACTGTCAATCTGATAAAGGTCACTTGTCTTTTGATTTTTGTTTGTTATGTCTCTGTGTAACTTCCTTGAATCTTAAATGTTTCAGAGTCACTGCCAGCAGAGATTTGGCTACATTAGGCAGCAATGTTCTCCCGATTTTCAAGATGAATGCTACAATTTTTGTTTGAGATTGTCAGGGTGTGTTTTGCCACACTGTGAGCCCATTGTTGAGATTACTAATTATTTTCTTTGGAAGTCGCTCATTTGACATGCAGACCAAATGGTGTTCCATTTAAGATTAGCTTTGTACAGTGCAGTTTGGGTGTTAATAATATTGAAAGAAAATTACTGAAAAGTGAAAGGCAGTGATGTTGCTGTGACCATAACTAAATGAAGAAAGCACAGCAGCTGACTTTTAGGCCTCGAGTAATTGTCAGAATTTCTTTAAATACCCCAGGTGTTTACAGCGTTCCCTAACGTGAAGACATTTTGAATGGCTTGACGAGACAGATGTAAAATTCAAAATGATATCTGCAAAGCATAAATATTAGCATTGAGGGAAAGACCACTGAATGAGTGCAGAAGTTAAAAACATTAACGGAAATAAACATCCGTTGAAAAAAATAATATTTAAAAGAGAGAAAGGAGATGTGTAGAAAGATAAAAAAGAGAGAGAAAGAAGTCCTGAAAGGTTATGTTCGAGAGGCTAAGCACTTTCCCTCTGACAACAAAAACAGATAATAGATGAGAAAAGAAAGACAAGCGTGTAGGTTCTTGTGCAGAGATTTAGAGAATAAGATCCTAAACAGTATTCTGTGATAGCCAGTCAACATAACAACAATTCACACATGAGAGGAAAACCCAACTACAAAGTACAGCACCTAGCCTACACAAGCTAAGCCTAACAAATAAAGACAACATGGTTATAACTATATTGTGATCTAGAAAACTTCCAGTTAGTGTTATAACATCACATGCAATGAATGCACACTACAATCAGCAATACAATACTCAATGCAAATGTGATAAACCAAACTTCAGTGGTTCTCACACATCAACACTAATAATTGTACAGTATCCTGCTCATAAAACTGCTATAAAAGTAGGACTGTGCTCTGCCAAAGAGCTATGACACACAATAAACTAAAACTGACTTGATAGTCGCCAAATTACTAACAAGTAGAGAGATTGTTATATGCCTGAAAGACAACACCAATTACTAACATTTAGACAAGTTATGATATACCAGAAAAATAACAACCAAATAATACCAGGGAAACTGGGACATTATATCCTCAGGTGTTCTTCTAACAACACATGATCAGACGACTGGGTTTGAATCTGAACATTCTAGATGTCTCAGCAAAATGAACAGAGAATGCATTTTCTCTACTATATGTACTGTTACTTGGCCTTGGGGCTTATTCTGGAAATGTCCAGGATATGTATCCCTTTAACAAAAGGCCACTAACTAGGTCATGGGTGAACTTAGCATCATTAGCTTTGATAAAAGTCTCATTCCATGTGCCTTTTGATCCTTGGTCCACTCATTCCTTGCCAAATGTGGCACCAAATATCCAGGTCCCAAAACTAAGACTACCTGTGTTTGAGTCCTTTCCTTTTACAGCAGGCGTGTATCACACTGCTTCACACATATTGATTTTGAAGC
Organism: Cepaea nemoralis; assembly: GCA_014155875.1. Taxonomy (NCBI): domain Eukaryota; kingdom Metazoa; phylum Mollusca; class Gastropoda; order Stylommatophora; family Helicidae; genus Cepaea; species Cepaea nemoralis. The sequence continues at coordinate 141,318 of JACEFZ010000737.1, forward strand.
AAAGGGGCATTGATACATACAGTTAGTCACTCCAATCACCTTTAGTGTCTTTCAGAGTTTTATAAGACACCTTTTTTTTTCAATTGCAGAAGTCAAGCTCAAGCCATCAGGAAAAGTGACTAATGCTAGCAATGCATGTACCATCAATCCTTGTTTATTTGGCCAGTGTGTGCTTGATGATCTGTTGGGATACAGATGTGTTTGTCCTTTAGGGAAATCAGGATCAAGATGTGAAAGAGGTAAGCACCAAAGAGTGTTATAAAATTAATCTGTGTTTTATTTTCCTGTAAAATGCATGTCATGTCTGCTTCACAGTACTCTCCAGGTGGATTTGTTCACTAGAATCAACATCATAGTACTCAGGATATAAATATATATATATATATATATGCTCTGTCTCCCTGAACAGAAATTGCATGTCACTCCCTTTTGTGTTGCTGAACTTCTCAACAGTCACCACATAAAGACTTTACCTGGAGTGAGTATATGTCTGGTTTCTTGTGATGATCTGTAATTTGGCGAATCATGATAAAAAGAGAACAAGAGTGTTGAGGTGCTACATAGAGCCTGTACTTTTGTATGGATGTGAAGCGTGGACAATAAGCAGTCAAGCTGAAAAAAACATCCAATGGCTGTGGAAATGTGGTTTCTGAGGAGAATGCAAAGAATACCATGGACAGACATAAAAACCAACGACCAGGTCCTACAAGAAACAAATGAAAACCGTAAACTGACTGGAGAAATTAGACGTAGACAGTCAAAAGTTTTTGGACATGTTATGAGAAGAAATAAATTAGAGAACTTGGTGACAACTGGCAAGATTGAGGGGAAGAGAACTAGGGGAAGACAGAAGTAAATACCTGGATGGCTTGACCACATTCCATGGTCGAGACAAGAACACTGAGCTGATCCACGACTCTGGTGATCGAGTGAAATGGTGAATCATCACCGCCCACGCTTACTGACATGGCACATGATGGATTCGATATATCTGGTTTGCTCCAAAAGATGTCTACACATGAACATTGTCATCTAGATAATTATACTTCTCAGGCAACCCAAGTCTGTTGACATCACCTCATTATTGTTATACTGTTAACTTGTACATTGTAATCCTGATTGTGTGAGCATTGCCGTCTGTAATCTCTCACAGACATGATTTAATTAAATGAAAGTGCAAATACTGTTAATAAATGCAGCTGTTATGAACTTTAGTGCTGCTAGCTAGTCTGTCCAATTTTAACACATGGCTGCGAATCCTGGACAATTAGCAAACAGGCGAAAATTCCATAGAATCCTCAGAGATGTGATTCTATATAAGTATGCTGAAAATTCATTGGATAGCCAAAATTTTGTGAAAAATTAATTCACAAAGACAACTTAATCACAAACATCAGAAAGAAGCAGTCATCACTTTTTAGCCATATTGTGAGAAGACAAAAGCTGAAGCGTGTGGCAACCGGAAAGATTTTGCCACAGAGACCTCCATGGAAAGTTCCTAGTGCAGTGAAGTTGATCCTCTTGTCTTTAAAACCTTTTTTAAAGCTCTCTAATTGAATGGCACTGCTATCTCTTGTGTGCATATATATTTGTAATAAAGATCGTAAGCAAATTTTTTCTGCAATTGCCAATATTACCTTCCCTGATCAGTAGCTGCCAAAGTTAAGTGGCAGAATATATCTGAACTATACATTGGAAACTGGAAACTACCTCTCTTTTTACCAGATTTCTTTATATATTTATAAGTAATGATGCTGAACTTCTCATTGAAACACATCAACTACATTATGTTGTTGCATTGCTTAATATGATTAAATGGCACACTTATCGAACTCATGCTTAGGTGTTCTCCAGTAACCTATCTTGTCTCCAGTATTTGTTTAAGCCATATATCTGTTGAGGAACTCTTCTTCCTTTCTCTTTGTCATCACGCTGATTGTAGTAAATCTTTAAGTGTTGTGTTACTGAGGATAGACATAATAGCACTTCTGACAGTTGGTACTCCAATCTCCTCCTTAGCATCTCCACTAGCATGTATCAACTAATGGCATAAGTTCTGTGGTGGTTAATCAAATAGCTTGTGCCCTTGATAAAATGTTCATGTCTGGCAGCTCCCCACTTCACTCCCATCTCCCTCACACTGGACAAGAAAGCAGATTTACAAATGTCCTTAAGTTATCTGTTCATTCAGCGTCTCTTATCGCGTTCTAAAGTCGATTCTCTTGCATCACACATGTTGTAGCGATGGATTGTTCCAGTGTACTGTTATACTTTTACAGCCCTTGCATCACAGAAAACTGTTTAAATGTTTGTAGATTAAAAAGTGGACTGTTGAGACAATTGCATGTGGACATATCACAGATGGGGTAATTATCTTATTAATGTAGTGTGGTAGCTCTTTTGCCTAGAAAATCATAAGTAGCCACACCCCGATACTGAGGTTTATTGCAACTTTCTGAACAAGGCATGCAACTAACTTTTTAACTTACTTTTTTTTTTAACGCATGTTCTTAATACTTTCTTATGATTATTTATGTACACTACTTGTACATCTCCACAGATATTACATTCATGGTGCCTTCTTTTAGTGGGAGATCCAGTTTAGAACTTAAGAAGATTGACAAAGCAAGCCAAGACTTGAGTATTGAAATCGTCTTCTCCACTTTAAACAGAAATGGGATTATTCTCTTCAATGCTAGATTCAAAAACGGAAGCGGAGATTTTGTTTCTCTTACTATAAAAGATGGGTTTATTGAGTTTAGGTAAGTATATACATATCCGTCATCTGAATTCATTGATTACTTTCTAAATATTGAAAACTGTGACAAAGTGTACAACAACATGGCAATCTCAGGACAGCATAGAAGCATTATGGATAAAAAGTTTGATGTGCAGTGAGGGTGATCTGTTGACTAACTTATATAGTAACATTAAATGTACAGTGTTATTGAAATATTACTTAATTATTCTTCCTTATTGTCATCACCAAGTGCTATGCTGAGTGACAAAGGCAATCATGCTCCTCCACAAATATCTCTGTTTTTGATAAAGTCTTTCTTATAGCAGTAAGTAATTATACTCACTGTTTAAGTTTTCACTAATGCAATCATGCTCCTCCACAAATATCTCTGTTTTTGATAGTCTTTTTTATTGCAGTAAGTAATTATTATACTCACTGTTATGTTTTCACTAATGCATTGCTTGCTCTGTTTCTGCTTTATTTAAATGTTTGCAGTATGCTGTTTTTTGGGTAGTCTTACTTGATGACTGATCTAGCTGGCTCACTCTGTTCATAAAATCAATATCTGACAGTGTGTTATAGTAAACCTTTAACTTATCAAGTAGCATAAAGATAAAGTCATTAGTTGTAATTTGAAACTGTGACAATACATTCTCTTGTGTTTGAGTTTCAGTGTTTATTGTCTCTGTCACAGAATGTTTCAGTGTTACAGTCTTGTCTTCAATTCTTACACTGACACAATACAGAAATAGGGGTCATCATAGCATTGTGGCTTATGACCTGTCTACTTGCCCGGTGGTCCTGAGTTTACATTTTCCCTGATATGGGGGTATTTTTTTTTAAAGACCACGTAGCTCAGGAGGTTGATTCTGCTTAAATAAATTGACTACTTGAAAACTGTCTGGGAGGTAAGGGAGCAGGATTGATAATACCACCCTTTGTGTGTAGTTTAATCCAGAAAATATGGGTCTAACAAGATATCCCCACTATACCACGATGGCTTGGAAATAGGGTCCCTTATGTTTCTTTGTTACAACACAGACATACAACTGAGCTGAAGACAGACAGTAACACTCCACTCTGTTTTCAATGACAGATATTCTTTATCACTATCACATGCTTACATTCTTAGTGTGCGACTTATGAGATTTAAAAAAGAAACAAATTATATAAGTATTCTTTTTAAGGCTTAATTTACTTTCATAATGTGTATTTTGTTCTTCTTATTTCTATGTCTTTATTTTATAATTGCTTTCTGTGTTGTGATAGGTATGATCTGGGTGCTGGACCGTCTGTAATAAGAAGCAATAAACCTGTTGAGCTAATCAAGTCTCACAGAGTGATTGCTCGTAGACAGAAGGAGGTTGGAAGGCTTAGTGTGGACGGTGATGAAACAGTCAATGGAAGTTCTCCTTCCACACATACATCTCTTGATCTGGATGATCCTTTGATTTTAGGATTTATTCCTGGAGACACCAAAGAGTAAATATCTGTTTTTGTCTCTTTAGTAGTTATTTTTTTCATAATTAATGGTTGATCAGTGAAACAAAAAAACATAGTATGTTACAATTAATACTGTCCTGTTACAACTCCAAATTTCTCTGTGAATTTTGACATGGATAAGAAAATGTAAAACTCTCCCAGTTTAGCAGGAGAAAATGCAGTAGATCTAATCTGTTTACTTCACAAGATGTGTTGCAGGCACTGGAAAATAGAGAAGATACATTAAAATTATTCATTAGAAGAGACTACTGATGACTGAGATAACAAGATGGCACAGAATTTGAGATTATCCCATCACAAGCTTTGATGTAGGGTGTTTGAAGGTCAGAGTGAACAAGGTTTACAGGGTTAATCTGATGCTGTAAGTCATCCTCACCCTTGATATCACTCATCTGCTAGATCTGTGTTTGTATTTTTAGTATCTGAAGGAAGCATGACTTGAGTGTTGACTAGACAGGTCACAGTACAATCATTATCAGAATTAATTCCCAATGCTTCATGCAGAGCAAAGTAAAATCATCTTTGTAAGTGGATTTAATTCATGTTCATGTTTGGAAATGCAGAGCAGAGTTTCCATAGCAAAATAGTATTATATGCCCTCAAGTGGGGTGCAATAGCTTCGTGGCTAGTAAAATAATCCCTTGCAGCTAGTGGTGAAGGATTCCAGCATCACAACTTGTGTTTTCACAACACAAGGAGTAGCAATTACCACCAGTGTTAAGTCAGATGCTTGAAACCAAAGACAAAAATGGAGGAGACTATAAAAAAATCTATTGGCTGCTGTCATGCTGAAATTGTCATCCACACCCAAGAAGAGCTCTAGAATGTAATTAATCGGCTCTTCAAGTCATGTAAATATTTTGGTCTGACAGTACATCTAAGAAACCAAAGATGATGGGCCTTGTTTCTAAGGACCACAATGGTTATTAAAGGTGATATATTTATAAACTGGAAGTGGTATATGATTTTATGTACCATAGCACATAGTTTGCGTAAAACACATAGCACAAATGCTGAACTGATCACACACACATTCTGGTCAAGAACCATGCTGGTTAGACAGCACTATGTGATGGTTTGGTCATGTATACTGCAAGCCAGATGGGTGTAATCTAAATGGTATTCTATGTTGGCAACTCTGTTGCTGGAAGATTGTTTTAAATGTCTGTGACTGAAATAACCAATGATCTCATGATGCATTGTATAATATCAAATGAATTAATTCAGAATTATATGAGGTCATTTCTTTCTTGCAGAATCTTCGACAAAGTGGGTGTAAACTTGGGACTGGTGGGCTGTATTCATTCATTGAGGGCTGGCAGCTATGATGATATGTACACATACAATCTGGCCTTGTATGATAACTATCATGATATACTGAAAGGTGCTGACATTAGTAAGTATTGATATTTCTTCTGTTCAGTGAACATTATGGCTGTCAACACAAACATCCATCCATCCTTAGTGATCCATCTGTTTCTGTCCACATGTGGAAGATAGTATACTACACGTCACTTGAAATAGGCAAATAAATTAACCTTATGTCCAACATCTGATCTGAAGTGGACATCGTTGATCATTGACTCCAATCCTCGCTGCTATCTACTATATTAATTAAGTTGATGATGCATATATTTATATTTTGCCATCTATTACTTTAAATTGTTCACATACATATTTATATCTTTCTCTTCCTCTAACCTATTATTTTCCCACATAGTTCTCATTTCTCTGCTGCACCTTTTCTGTTGATATGCCCCATAAAACTCATGAGTCTTTTCCTTATAGTTTTAAAGAGCATTCTAGTGGCACCCGCAGTTGTCAGTGCATTCATCTCTTTCTGTGTTCATGATATTCTCAACATTTTCCCCTACAGACCAGATATCCACTTCCTTCAGCTCTCCCACCATTTCAGTATACAACATTTGCATTCATGCAGAAGAGCAGGTCAAACTCAACTTGTCCGTAAACATATTTCTTTGCTTGCCATGCTAATTCTGTTTTTCATGATGTTACTTATGTCATTAACATTTATTACAAGTCCTTGACAATTTCTTTCTTTATCTTTGTGTTAAAATCCTTCGTCCAATGTCACTGTTTGGCTTAGTTGTTTTAAAACAATTTTGTGTAAGATCAATACTATTTAGAGAGAGCTGGTGCTGTCGCAAAGGGGTTACCACCAAAATGGATGAGTAAAATTTTAAAATGAATATTATGAGTTGTGGAGACAGAATTATTATTTTACTAAATGGGACTAACATTTTACTAATATGGGACTATTTCTTGTAAGTATAAGATTTTGAACAAAATTAAAATTGTCCTGATATTTCAAATGCTCTCTCTCTCTCTCTCTCTCTCTCTCTCTCTCTCTCTCTCTCTCTCTCTCTCTCTCTCTCTCTCTCTCTCTCTCTCTCTCCACACACACACACCACCACCACCACCACAACAACAACAAAAGCAGGTCCACCAGTGTGTGATTGGTATATTTAAGGCTACATGGAAATATATATTTTGTCAACTAGTGAGGCTCTTTTGTATTAGACAATTATTTTGCATCTAGAATGTTTCACTTAAAAACTCTGTTTAAAATTCTAGAAATATTTGGTTTAATAGCTGTTTTTGACTAAAGCATGAGACATTTATATCACAAAATACACAAAGAGGTAGTACAATTATTTTAATGTGTACAAAACATTTTTTGCTTATTATCTCCATCCATCATGTGCCATGCCGATAAACGTGGGGGGTCATGTTATGATATCTCACTCGATCACCAGAGTCATAGATCAGCTCCGTGTTTCTGTCTCGACCATGCCATGTGGCCAAGCCATCCAGGTATTTAATTCTTGGTCTTCCCTTTGGTCTATTCCCTTCGGTCTTGCCAGTTGTCACCAAGTTATCCAATTCATTTCTTCTCATAACATGCCCAAAAAATTTTGACTGTCTACGTCTAATGTCTCTAATCAGTTTACGATCTTCATTTGTTTCTTGTAGGACTTGTTCATTGGTTTTTCTGTCTGTCCATGGTATTCTTTGCATTTTCCTTAGAAACCATATTTCCACAGCCATCAGATATTTTTCAGCTTGTCTGCTCATTGTCCACGCTTCACATCCATATAAAAGTATAGGTTCTATGTAGCCATCAACAGCTTATTATCTGCGGAAAGATTGATTTACTAAAGTATGTTTTGCCTCTGAATTTTGAATATCCATTATGTTTTATTTGTAATTTAACAAGTATGTCTATATTTGTTGTAGGCTACATTCGTTCAGAAAAAATTAGAATTTAAACTAGCATACAACATAATCAAGAAAAGGCATTTGATAGGGTAGATAGAAACAAGCTGTGGGAAATCCTTAAACAATATGGAGTGAGTACACATCTAACAAACCTATGTAGAAGTTTATACAACAACAGTGAATGCATAGTGAGAGCAACTGGAGGACACTCAGAACCCTTCACCATAAGATCTGGAGTACGACAAGGTTGTGTCCTGTCCCCTCTCTTGTTCATAACATATGTAGACAACATATGTAAAGAAACCAGCCAAGCAGAGACAGCAAGAATACCGCATGACGAGAACACAGAAGAAGAACCATCTGCAAATCTAACCATTAGAGAACTCCTGTTTGCGGACGACCAAGCACTAATAGCAAAATCAGAAGCTGAATTACAAGACCACATGAATAGTCTAAACGAAATGTGTAGGGAACATAACATGAAAATTAGCACAAGCAAAACAGAGGTAATGACTATAACTAAAGAAGAACAAACAGCAACAATTCACCTAAACGAACATCCCTTGAAACAAGTAAAGAGCTTCAAGTACCTAGGAAGTATAATATCATCAAATGGCAGATCAGAAGACGAGATCGAAAATAGGTGCAATAAGGCAAATCAACTCATTGGACAAATGGCACCAATACTAAAGAACAAACATGTATCAATAACTTCTAAGAAAGCACTTTACAACACAATCTTCCTACCAACTCTGTTCTACCAATGCCAAACCTGGACAATGACAGAAAAAGAGAAAAGAAAAATCACAACAGAAATGAGGTTCCTGAGAAGAATACTCAACGTATCAAGAAGAGATAAGATCAGAAATGAAGAAATCAGGACTAAAGTGGGAGTTAAAGCTGCTCTAGATTTTATTAGAAAGCAGCAAGTCAAATGGTTTGGCCATGCAAGTAGGCTACCAGTCAACAGCATGCCACAACAAGCAATGCTGTACAGACCAGATGGAAACAGAGGAAGAGGCCGACCACGTAAACGTTGGACGGAGGGAATAACATAATCCATGGGAATGTCGATATACGAAGCCCATAACCGGGCACTCTCACGAAGTTTATACTTCACCTCGACACCGCAAGGTACAAGAGGAACATGATGAGATGACATGAGATACAACATAATCAGGCAATTCTAAATTAAATTAGCTAATTTTTAACTTGCTTTTTTAAAATACCTGTTGGCACTGAATTCATTTAACAAAGTGCATAAAAACACTGGCTTATTCCTCACCAGCTGAATGTGGAACCAACCCTTGTAAAAGCGTGCCTTGTCTGAATGGAGGTACATGTCTTGTGCTCGATGCACAAATATTTGAATGCCGATGCAAGATTGGATATGAAGGTATGCAGTTGTAATGTAAAACAAAATAATTATAAAGGACTGTTTTCCCACATTTTGATGCATTTTTAGTACATGGTAGGTAAACGATTTGTCTTTACATACCTTGGGGCATTTTGGATATAAGGTAAGTAGAGTAAAGGACTCTGTTGTTGTTGTTGTTGTTGTTGTTGTTGTTGTTGTTGTTGTTGTTGTTGTTGTTGTTGTTAGATACAATTTGGATATATGGTAGGTGGGTAAAGGATTCCTTTTGCATACCTTTAGGTGTATAGGGCATGTTTTGACAGCCCCACATTTTTATAAACTAGTCATCTCAAACATTGACGTGGTCAATATCATGCTAATGCCTTTACTTCCCAATACAGTTTTTTGTACCCTGTTTAGGCTGGGGCAACCTGAGAGCCCGGGTTAATGTTAACACCTTCTTCCATGCCAATAGCTTCATGGGTAGGCCTATATGGTGCTGTCACCATATCCTTATAGACCCATTAGCACTGGATGGCTAATTTTTTTGGCTAGAAAATAGTACATATCTAAATTATTGTATGAACATATCTAAAATATAGTATGAGTATGCTTATGCCCAAGCTGCTGCTCACATAAATACTAGACATATAGCATATTACGAATAGTGTAGCCATGTTGGACAAGTGGATCTACTCAGACTATGATTGAGTTAAGTCAAGAACGGACATCACAGCACTCTGGACATTGTCATACATGCTCTGTCCTCATCTGCAACAGCCAGCGATAAATCCTAACACTAATGGTACCAGTAGCAGTCAGATTATGTGTCTGTCTGGTCTTTCCTCAGAGTTTTCAGTGTTGGCCAGATCCTCTGGTCACTCATTGCAGCACCACTCTCTTCAAGCTGTGATATTATTTCTGTTCTTCTGCACTATACACTCGATTCCAATGGACCTCAGCCACATCTGCCTTATCATGCACCAATACCCCACCAAGTGGTGCAGACCCAGCCAATCTGCCCGCCTGCTCATTTCACAACCACACCAGCATGTCCGGGGAAAAAATCCAACAGATGCTTTCAATTTTTTATTGTTGAATGGAAGCCTGCCACTCTGCCCAAAGCATGCCAGTCTGACCTTTGTCATTATACTTTGAGTCCATTACAGTCATATCATGCATATGCTATTTGTTTGTACTTCAGCCAACAGAATGCTGCTGTGGCTGCGTTGACCTCCGTTCTCAGATTAGATGTGGTATCACCTGCACCAAACACCATCCATCAATCTTTGCCACAAACTTCCAGGCACTTTTTTTTACCTCTTAGCACAACATGATCCATGTAGATGATTACATCGCCTAGTCGTGAAATGTCTTGGATCAATTATTGCACCTCCCATTCAGTGCAACCTGCCGACCAAGCCCTGCATTTCCAATTCTATGTTATTCTGACCCTGCACAGGTCTGACTTTTCCACTGGCATTCTGACCAACTCCTCTCCTCTCCCTATATTCTTAAGCATGCACACTTCTCTGATTGTTTCCTCTGCCTAGGCCTTCCATTATTTTCTTCTGATCTGCCAGTGACCCTTAACTGTCCAGAACTTCATGTTAGGGGTGCACCATGTCTGCAGCCAGTCGGAAATACGATTTAGTCTGCAGCACCTTAAGCTTGTCTACAATTGTAGACATCCCAGTATCGCCCGCATAGCTTCATTCAGTATGCACTTTAGTTTTGCCAGTTGACTCTTTGACACTGTGAACAGTCCCAATCCATACTAAATTACTGAGAAAATCAGATATTGATAGAGTATGAACAACATTATTTGCTCCATGCCCATTACTGTCATGATCTTTAGCGCACTGTGCTCTCTTAGATCTGGTAACAGTTGCTTCCACATAATCCTTGAATGACAGGATTCTGTCGAAGGTGATTCCCAGGTATCTCAGTTTACTCTCGATGTCAACATTTCCGCCATTTATTGTAAAACTTGGAACATCAGCCTTAATCCTATTGTCCAGGGAGCACCATAACACAGACGCTTTATCTGGGTTAATGAACTACTTATCTCTCTACACCAATCAGTCACTTTTGTTACTGCCTCCTGCAACTCTTGTGCTATTTGCATCCTGTCTCTCCCCTGCCTATACACAAGGACATCATCTTCAAATGTCAGTATCCTTCCAATCCCTGGTGCTTCAATGCTTGCTATCTTGAATAGCACAGGCAATATTGCAGATCCCTGTAATCCTGGGATAATAATGCCCACTTCCGAGGTCCATGAACCTAGGCAGAGAGCAACCCTAAAAGAGTGAAAGGTAACTGCTATCCATTTCACCACCCAGAGACTAACACCCATCTCTATAAGAGCTCATTAAGAGTCATATCTGACTCTGTTATATGCATCCATAAGATCCAGTGCAGCCGCCATTGTTTCTTGTCTATCCTGGAACATCTCATAAAAATCAAACGCATATGTTGCTATGTTTGACCATGTTTCCTTGGCCGGTAACTCCATAGTCCTCTTGAGCATAGCTTTTTCCTTTCCAAGAATTTCTGCAGCTTTACAGCAACTATCTTTTACAATACCTTGCCTGATGTATTCTGCATTCTGCAGGGGATAATTCTATAACCATTAAGTCTTGAATGGGCCTTGCCTGACTTGGGAAGCGGGAGTAAATAGCTGTGCAACCACTTTTGGGGGATTTTAACGCTTGGAGCAGAGAATGGGACTATACAGGGGGAAACCGACAGGGTTACGCCCTTGCAGATACTATAGTTGAGACAGAGGTAGTGTGCATTAATGATGGGAGGCCAACTAGAGTGGCGATGAGACCTGGGGTCGTAGATACTGCTGTTGACTTGACACTTGTCACCCAGTTTGCATATTGGAAACAAATTCATAAAATTTTCTTCAGAAACCACATCAAAATGTTCTCATATTGTCTGCTTATTGTCCACATTTCACATCCATACTGTAACACAGGCTCTATATCGCACTTAATAATCGTTTTCTCACTGCATTTGACAGCTTGCTAATCCACCATTTTGCTAATTGCTGTATTTGCATGGTGATTCTTTTAATCTCTACATGGCATCTTCCTTTCTATGTTATGATTGTTAAAACGATACACCTGTTTAGATTGTTCTCATATAGTCGTCAGTTCTCATACAGTCATCAGTAAATTGACACCTCTACTCATTGAGATATTATAGGATCACTCATTGCAACATTAAAAAAAATGTTTTGCATATCCTTTACAGGACATCGCCGTCAACATCAGCATCTTTCAGCTGATTGTTGATTTCTTGGCAAGATTACGCTCAGTAGATTGCCATTGCTTTCTGAGCGATTCGAACCACTGCTGATTCTCACCGTCGTCACGTTACTTACGAGAGTATACGAGATTACGGAGAAAAGTCGCTAACCTCTAGGCCAGGAAGCCGGACATTGCAGACACAAATGAAATGTGTGGAGCATATCAATAGATGAGATGGAATGAATATTAGACTTGCGTGGAAGAATACTAGGCAAGAGAGACAGAAAGATTATTGGGAAGGCTTAAACAACTGTGCAACAAATAACAAAATAAGTAACACCAGTTTATCCAAATATCAGAAGACAGAGAGGATTGAAGATTGATGATGTCTGCTCCAGATTAGACACCTGAAGAAGTTTCTCCCAGAAAACTCTACAAAACAAATATAATGCAGCCCTCCACCCCAACCTCTATGTGAGTGTGTCAAGTTAAAAATACTACTTTGGACTTTGTTACATAGTAGATATTTATGACTGTCCTTTTGCAGGCCTTGTGTGTGAACAAGTGGTCAATCCCTGTGCCAGCAAGCCATGCCAGTATGGTGGTACCTGCATTCCAATGTCTGATCCTAATGCTTTTTATTGCCAGTGTGCACAAGGGCGTGAGGGTTCACAGTGTGAAAAAGGTGAGCAATAAAGTGTCAGTTTCAAACTTTCACCAACAGATTATGCCAGTATGTGTGCTACATGTGATAGTCAAATCATATGTCAAGAGATGATCATACAAGACTGACTAATTTGATTATTAATTTTTCATTGTTGATTTCAGATAATGGATGTTTCAAGATTGAGCACAATCCACAACTAGCAATGTTGATTGTATTCCAGCACGAACCTAAGGCCTTGTCCACGTCAATTTGGAAGCACTGTACTCGAGTTTTGCTTTCATTTGAGCTCGTCAGTAGATGCCTACTGACAAGCTCAAACAAGAGCGAAACTCGAGTATAATGCTTCCATATTGACATGGACAAGGCCTTAGGTTTGTACTGAAATACAATCAACATTGCTAGTTGTGCTCAATCTTAAATCTCAAATCCCGAAACAACCAAATAAATCAATGGATGTTTCATTTATTATTTCATGACTGTTGAGTACTTTTGACATTCTTATAAGTTTCTCATCTTCTTCTTATGCATGTGTTGTCTCATAGCATATTTTTTTTTCTGTTTTGATTTATATTTCCTTTATATAAATAACATTTCTGAATTAAAATTGTTTCACAAACTTAAAATTATGAATATTTTACTTTTAGTGCACAAACTTCATTGACAGGACTTTAGTTCTTGTGATACATTGCTGTATGAGACCTGTCTTTGAGAAATGCAAAGAGTACAATGTTCATTTCCATACTTGATTTGTAGACTATTGTAAGGCCTTTGATTGTATTCAACAAAAACAACAATAAAAAACATGAGAGATATTGGGTTTCCAGCACATTTGACCCACTTAATCAAAACATTATAACAAGAACAATCAGCTGTCAGAGTAGCTCATGGAACAGACTGATTTAATGTGTCAGCTGTCAGAGTAGTTCATGGAACAGACTGATTTAATGTGTCAGCTGTCAGAGTAGCTCATGGAACAGACTGATTTAATGTGCCAGCTGTCAGAGTAGCTCATGGAACAGACTGATTTAATGTGTCAGCTGTCAGAGTAGTTCATGGAACAGACTGATTTAATGTGTCAGCTGTCAGAGCAGCTCATGGAACAGACTGATTTAATGTGCAACAGGGAATAAGACAGGATTGCATTGTCTCCATACCTGTTAAAAACTATGCAGAAAATATAATGAGAAACAACAAATTTATGGAATTCTTATTCATAACATGCAGTTGATACAGTTCTCTCTTCTATTAGTATCGATTTCTTAAAGCAGTTAATACTGCCTGCCACCAGTGACCAAACAAGTTACAAGCCAGTATTTTTAGAACACGCATCATTCCTCTTTTTTAAGCCATGAAATGAGAAGAGAGTTAGTTGCATATCCTTTATAGGACACAGCAATCAACCCCAGCATTATTTGGCTGTTTGTGATCTCTTGGCAAGTTTACACGATATGCGGGATTACGAACTGCATCTTTAATGTCCTGTGTTGGATGTCCCTTGCCTCTTCTTTCAGAACCTTGTTGTAAATATGATCAAAGTATTTCAGTTTCCAGGATATGATGCTGTTTACGGGCTTTGTTGTTCAGATCTTATTGAATATCTGTATTGTTCTTCTTGATACACGGTATTCTAAGAAAGTTCTGTTACAATTATGTTCGAAAGCCTCAACTTTCTTCTTTAGCGATTGCGAAGTGGTCTGATTCACATCCATATATTGCAGCAAGAAAGTCATCAGCAACACATGCCCTTCCAAATGTCATAGGAAGTCATCTAAGTCTCGGTCTTTGGTGCTTTGAATCAATTTCATTGATATTTCTCCATGTCACAACCTCAAGCCATCCAGCATCAGTTTCTCTCAGTCTCCCTCCGCTACCGCTGATCTTTCCAGTCATCATATTTTCTAGTGCCTCTCTTCTCATTTGGGCTGGTGAAGGGGTTAGGGACAAAGTTCATAATCCTGCATACAACATTCGAAACACAGCTTCGGGCAGTTTGGCAGCAGGCCGCCTTGCGTTGGTTTTTCATGAAATGGTATGGGTGCCAGTTGTTCAGAAAGCAATGGCAAGCCACTGAACGTAAACTTGTCCAGGAATCACAAACAGCCACAAATGCTGGGGTTGACTGCTATGTCCTGTCATGGTTATGCACCTAACATGATGATGATAATATGTTGCTTAATCTTGCTTTGACATTTTCTGAGGCTATTCATCTTTAATATGTTTTCCACTCTCTTATTATATTACATTTTAGCAAAAAGCACCTCTTAAAATTTGACAATTGTTTTCTGTATCTATCGTTATTTAGAATACATGCCACAAGTGTTTGTGCCGCAGTTTACAGGCGATTCATACTTGGAAATTCCAATTGAAGAAAAGTTATCAACATCAGTTTCAATTACAGTATGGTTTAATTCCATGAAACCTGATGGTAAGTAGATGATACAGCCAAAGAAGATTCACTGAGTGATTGTTCAAGCGTATGTTGCATTTCATTATTAATCAAATAATATACTTTATAATGGTCTGGTAGAGACGGCCAGTATTGGATTATAAGCATACAATAATGTGATGCTATGACCACATCACACAGTCTCCTAAGCCATGTTTCAGTACTGGTCAGTAAGCAAGAGTATATTTTCCACACTATTATTCCATGAGACATTTCTCACTGACTAAGGATTGTTTATATGCATGAAATCTCTATTTGATAATTATCAATAATAGTGATGTCAGAAACATCCTGCCTCAACACAGCTGTTTTCTTCAGACTCATTGACTTTAGTGATAGTTGTGGCACTATCTGCAAACAGCTGATCTCCTGTGGTCGTTACCTTGACTTTCATCTTCGTTTTTAGTCTTGTAAGATTCATTAGGTGGCCATCCATTCTATTGTACTAAGAAGCTTGGCAAAATTCTAAACACAGTCTGTGTTAACACCCATGTTTGACATATCAGTGTGTATACAACAATGCTGCTCACATGCCACCATCAAACAGGGCTGCTCTCCTTGTCCACTCAGTTCATCATTTGTGGCACATTAGAGTTTAGGATTTAGGATAATTCTTAAAAGGCCAGATTAAATGCTTTTATAGAGTCCTTTAAAGCAATATCATCATCATGTATTAAATTCTTTGCAGAATGCCACTCTCATCACAAGAAAATTATCAAACCTCTGCTAGTCTGGCTTTAGGGTCAACCCAGCGGTGTGAAAATGAGTACCAGACAATGTTTTTTAGAATTGTCTCGGAAATGTTTGGGAATGAAAAGTGACAAGGAAGTTAGCTGGCTAACCCATCTCATAGGTCATGGCCTAGATATGTGAAGTCCAACACTTCACACTCCAGCTTCAGTATCTGCATGGGACCATCTTTACCATATTTTAATTTATATCATCATGTGCCATGCCAGTTAACATGGGCGGTCATGTTTTGCCATCTCACACGATCACCAGAGTCGTGGATCAGTTCAGTGTTCTTGTCTGGACCATACCATGTGGCCAAGCTATCCAGGTATTTAATTCTCTGCCTTCCCATGGTTCTCTTCTCCTCGATCTTGCCAGTTGTCACCAAGTTCTCCATTTTATTTCTTCTCATAATGTGTCCAAAAACCTGTGACTGTCTACGTCTAATTTCTCTAATCAGTTAACGATTTTCATTTGTTTCTTGTAGGACTTGGTCATTAGTTTTTCTGTCTGTCCATGGTATTCTTTGCATTTTCCTCAGAATCCATAGTTCCACAGCTGTCAGATATTTTTCAGCTTTTCTGCTCATTGTCCATGCTTCACATCCATACAAAAGTACAGGGTCTATGTAGCACCTCAACACTCTTTTACTTGTTGCAACTGACATCTGTTTATTAGGCAGTATGTTTTCCATCTTACAAAAGGTTACTTTCACCATGGTGATTCTTGTTCTAATCTCTTCAAGGCATCTCCCATCAAATGTTATGACTGTTCTGAGATAACTGTACTGATTCACTTGTTTAAGAATATTCCCATTTACTTGTATATTACATTGTGGTATTTCCTTCTTCCTAGTGACGACAATGATCTGTGTCTCCTTACAGTTAAATTCTAACCCTAGTTGTTCACTGTCTGCAACAACCACTTCTAAATTTTGCAGATCCTGCTCATTGTCTGCAGTGCAGTACTGTATCATCCGCATATCTAATTTTATTGATGTTACATCCCCCCATGGTGATTCCTTTCATATCTTCTACATTTCTGAAAGTATTTTCACTGTTCAAGGAAAAAAGATCTGGAGACATTATACACACATGCACACAAGCACGCACTCACATACTCACACACACATACACACAAATACATACATACATACATTCATACATACATACGTAGTACGTAGTACATACATATGCACACACACATGCATGCATCCACACACATACACTCTCTCTCTCTCTCTCTCTCTCTCTCTCTCTCTCTCTCTCTCTCTCTCTCTCTCTCTCTCTCTCTCTCTCTCTCTCTCTCTCTCTCTCTCTCTCTCTCTCTCTCTCTCTCTCTCTCTCTTTTATTTTATTGAACAGATTTATACTTACATCGAAATGAGTATTTTAGCATATAGACTTTTGTATGCACACTTTTGGATCCTCACCAATGACACAGAGTTCATGCACTGGAATACAGTCCTTGCCTAATCTATGGGAGGAGGCTAGACTTATTATGGATATATCTGTATACAATTAGTTTATAGAGGGGAGGCTTGACTTCATTGTACCGGGTTTTATTCCACTTGTCTCAACAGAAAACACATTACTGTATGTTTCACTGTTAACACAATAGTTTTACAGAGAATATCATGTCTTTCAATTTACAGTTACAGTATTGTGATTTATTCACATGTCATATTGTATAGCGTTCTTTTTGTTTGATTTTTATAAATGGTTTGCAGGATCGAATTTACTTTCATGTGTCATACATATGTAGAGAGTTTGTACATTTTGTTGTGTATTTATGTATGCTGTCAGTATATCATTTCATGTTAAAATGTGTATTGTTATATTTTTCAGGTGTCTTGTTTTTTGTTACTCAAAATCCTGGAGGGCAAGGTGACTTTATTGCCCTTAATCTTGAGCAGAAAAAATTAGTGTTTTCATTCTACTTGGGTAGTGGCCTTTGTCTTATAGAGTAAGTTGTCAACATTTTGCAAGACATTGTATGAAATCATTTAATTTTATTAATGTTTCAGGTGTGATATTAACATTCTATTCTAATGCAAATATTACAGTGCATATCAGACTCTGGGAAAGCTTTGAGAAATTGAATGGTTCAATGAAGGACAACAATATGGTCTAAGCTACCTACGTATAGATTCATAGATGAATTATCCTAAATATGACATGATATATCCTCCCTTTCCTCCATCTGACACCCCAAACATTTCAGGAAAGCAATACTCTTAGAATGTTAACAGATAGATGTTACTGTTAGAATCCAATATAATTGTGTTTTATATTCTTGTATAACTTGAAGAGGGGACTGATCTTAATATCAAACTTATTGACAGGAATAAGATATGCAGACAAGCTCTCAATTTATGCTTGTGACTATATGAGGTAGGGTTCTCTTTGCCACCAAATATCCTGGATAAATTCCTCACATATTATATGGAATCTGAACTTCCTTGTTAAGGTGGAAATAATTTATCTGAACACCTATTCCCCCATCACCCTAAGAGAACTAATTATAACAGGGTTAATAATCACACACACACACACACACCAACACACGTCTTCACAGCGTGAACACACAGTAAGTAAAAGCAGTCTGTCCAGAGAAGTGTGGAATACTATAGACTTGACGTACACATCTACTGGAGTGTGAAATAGTTGATGACAGCAATAGAAGGAATTTATTAGACAGTGAGGAGCATTTTGTGTGATATTCGCTGGCATGGGAATGGAGCATAATGGGGACGACTCGTTGCCGTGAAGTTGGAACCTCGACTAACTAACTAACTAACTAATAGAAGGAAACAATTGAATATTTCCAAATATACTCAGAACTTCTCCCTCACTCACCCATCCCACTACAAACACACTCTTGGTCCCTAAGGTCTATAGGATCAGACCAATATAACTGGTCTGTTAAAAAAAAAAACATTCTCTTTGAGAACAGAAATTCCTAGTGGAAAGATTCAAGACAAAGAAATCTTTTCCCCTATATGATTGTAAGATAGACTATATAGTGACATGAATTCATCCTATTGTAAGATAGACTATATAGTGACATGAATTCATCCTATTCCACAAACCTGTCCTCATAGTATAGTATAGTATAAGATAGATAAGGACACTAGAGACCATCACAACCCTATGAAGCAGAGTATATCAAGCTCACATGATGATGAGAAGATGTATTTCACAAAACCCCTAGAAAGGAGTCAATAGAATTCTACAGTAAAACTTTTATTAACCATCACCATCGGGAACAGGGCTGTGATAGATAAGTAAATAGACAGATAAAAAGGGCACAATAGATTACGCAACCACATGTATACAAAATTCAAGATTGGTGAAACAGCCATGTGCACATGTGGATTGGCGTCACAGACAGCAGAGCACATACTCCAAGACTGCCCAAAATATAACATATCTAGGCAAACCTTCTGGCCTAGAGAGACGACAGTGGAAGATAAACTCTATGGACCGCTGTGTTAACTGAAAAAGACAGTTCAATTCATACAAGAGACAGCATTGCAGTTATAGACATATTTCAAGCGAACGAAAGAAGAAGAAGAAATCTAATGGCTGTGAAAATGTGGTTTCTGAGGAAAATACAAAGAATACCATGGACAGACATAAAACCAATGACCAAGTCCTACAAGAAACAAGTGGAAACTGTAAACTGATTAGAGAAATTAGACATAGACAGTAACAGTTTTTTGGATGGGTTATGAGAATAAATAAATTGGAGAACTTGGTGACAACTGGCAAGACTGAGGGGAAGAGAACATGGGGAAGGCAGAGAAGTAAATACCTAAATGGTTTGGCCACATGGTATGGTTGAGACAAGAACACAACTGATCCACGATTATGGTGTTAGCATGAGATGGCAAAACATGAACGTTTCAAGGCAGGAAAAAAAGCTGGGAGCAGCCACCGTGGTGGAGTTTCGAGGTGGAGAAGGCTTGGGTGGATAAGCGTAAGGAGATGGCAAAATGCCAAGAAGAACAGAGCTGGTCATCCTAGTCCCTGCTTGCACTTAGAAAGAGAGATGCACACAAAAGTAAGCTATTTAAAAAAACTGGTCAAGGTGGTTAAAAGCGAAAAATGGGCAGAGGTGTGTCAAAGAGTAAGCACAGACAAGTCACTGAAATTGTTCTGGCGACTACATAAAAGCATGAGTGGTGTAGTCAAGAATAAGAGCATTTCAGACTTCCAAGGTGCTGACCTCACCTGGCAGAGGACTGACGAGAACAAGGGCAAAGCCCTCTTTGAACGCTACCTTGAGCAGGGCAACCAGACAGACATGGGAGGCCGAAATCTGGCCAAGGAGGTCACCTCAGACAGATGCAAGGCCCAGAACACTTCGGAGGAAGACACAGTGACAGTGAAAGAAATCAAGGCTGTGCTTCGACGATCAAAAAACAGTGCTCCAGGTACTGATGGCATAAGATACGACGACATAAATAGGTGTACCGACAATGAGCTAGAGAAACTAGCAGACATGTACAACAACAGTATAGGGAGTGCTAGCATCAAGGAGGAATGGTTACACAGCTATCTGATTCCCTTGCCGAAGCCTGACAAAGACCACAAAAAAATTCAGGGATATCGAATTATAACCATGCAGAATACAATAGGCAAGCTGCTGGAGAAGGTAATTGCCAGGAAAATATCAAGCCAACTAGAGAGGCAAGGTGTTTTCCCACCTACCCTGGGTGGGTACCGTCCAAAAAGAGAAACCTGGACCAATGCAGCAGTCTTTGCCCATGATGTCTATGAAGGTTTCCACTCAGGCACTGAAACCGTTGCTGCAGCGATTGATCTTGAGGACGCATACAACAGAGTACCACTGGATTTTTTAATGTTTCAGCTTCTTGAACTAAACGTAAGTCCATTCCTCCTTAGTTGGATCACTGCAGCCCTCTTCCAATGGAAAGTAGTTTTTAGATGTGGCAGTTGGACTTCGGAACCAACAACAATATATCCTGGCCTACCACAGGGATCACCATTATCTCCGGTACTGTTCAACGCCTACACAGTGAGAATCACCAGTGAGCAGATCACTGGACCTGGCAGGACATTGTCGTATGCCGATGATGTTTTAGTGTATCGTCAGGGTAAGAATAGAGGAGGTTGCTGTGGAACTACAAACCGAACTCAATCGCATAAGTACTTGGTGTGATGAAGCTGGGGCAATGGTCAACCCAACAAAGGCAACAGTGACTTGGTTCTCGTTGAATAATCATATTGTCAACAATCCAACACCAACTGTAATGCTGTGTTCAGAGACGGTGGAAAGAACGCAGGCAATGAATTACCTGGGGATACGGTTTGATCGAAGCCTTGCTTATAATGTGCACATAGACCAGGTGATAACAAAGGCCAAGCGGGGTTTGGCAGCGATGCGGGTGATGGCGGCAGCAAACTGTGAGCAGCGCCATCTATGTCTTCTGTACGAGGGGCTGGTCATGTCTGTTTTGGAGTATGCAATGGCAATCCTACTCTCAGCCATAAGCAGATAGAAAGGATGGAAAGGATACAGAATGAAGCTATGCAGCATTATTCTTGGATGTACAAGAGATACAGCATGCAGGGCGATGCGCTACCTTCTTGATTTTCCAACCATTGAAGAGAGAATACAAGTTTGCAGGGCACGCGCCTACCTCAGAATTAACGCAAACACACAACATCCACTGCATAGTGAAATTAGGAAGGTGAAGGGCAGCAGGTTAAAAAGAGGACGGTCATGGATGGGTCAAGCCGAAGACATTCTTCAATAGGTGTGTTCACTTGAGGACTTAGAACCTGGCGAGGAGTGGGTGCAAGTGCCAACAGACTTCTGCACATCCTTTTCAGTTTGCATCCAACTAGATAGAAAATGCAGACAAGAAAATCCGGCTGCTGTTGAGGCTGAAGTACAAGCGTTGATTTTCGAGAATTCGCTAGACGGTGACGCGGTCATCTACACAGATGGGTCGGTCGTCCGACATGTGAGAAGCTCATGGGCCTTTACAGCTCGGGCCGGAGGGAGAATTGTGAAGGAGGACTCTGGTGCTTTCACTGAAACCACAAGTAGCCTGACCATGGAAGTCATGGCAGTAAGTAAAGCAATAACATGGCTCGAGACACAGACATTCACTAGGGCTTGTTTCCTTAGCTGACTCAATGAACATGATCAAGAGGATAGAGGAGGGGTCGATCCGAAGAGAATGGCTGCTGCCTCTGAAGCGGTCTCGGCTGGCAAAGATTAGTTTCATCTTCGTGCCAGGTCATGCGGGAGTACAAGGAAATGAGCGGGCTGACAAGCTCGCAGGTGAGGCTACTGTGGAGGGCGGACGCGCCATGGACCAGGCTGACATTCTGAATGCTCTACGAGAAGTGAGACTTTTGCGAGAACCAAGTGATGACTGTGAATCTACAACAATGGCCAGACTGCGGGAAGAGCAAATTAAAAGAGGGGTGGCCAAACAAGAACACTACGCAGGAAGCCAAAGAAGATTGATAAACCAACAAAGAACTGGCATCGTTAGCCGCTACATGCTGCGGGATTTTTTAAGGAGGGGATCCGAGCACTTATGGACTGAATGGTTCGATGTGCAACGAGGATGATCTGTCGACTAACTAACTAACTAACTAACTAACATGAAGCCTACACTTATGGGCATGACACATGATGATGATGATATTCCATGTACCTATTTACAGGGATTTCTAATCATTATTGTTTCATTGCCAGTTTGCTCCCTTTCATTGAATGATGTAAAGTATTTAATTGCTTTAGTTGTAGGTCTACTATGAGGATCTTATTTACTGTATCTTTCTATATGATATTCATGGCTTCTCATGTATCCACGTGCTTTATTAATATTTTAATTGTAACCGTGTTTAGGTGTGTTGCTTCAGAGACACAATCTGAACAACTTGCTAGCTGAATGAAATAGTTTCAAGAAGCTTCAAAATGTATTATTTCCCTCTTCAGAAGCAAGAAACACATTCACTTGGATAAATGGCACAAAGTAACAGTCAAAAGAACTGGAAGAGCTGGAGAAATGATTGTTGATGGGCACACACCAGTCTCAGGGGATGCTTCAGTGAGTACAGTTAGTTTATTGCTAGCACTGCAATGTAGGCTATAAATAGAGACAGGCAGAGAATGCAAATGAAAGTGTAACATGCCAGCACACTCTAACATAATCACAGTAGACAAAGTTAATGTGAGTTGAACATTCTTCATCAGCAAAGGAAACGATACATTTTGTCAAAAGAGTCAGACATTGAGACGCTCCAGTCTCCTCCCAGAGATCACACATAGAGAATCTCAGCTCAGTGCAGAAACTCTGTAGTATTTGCATACCACATCCACCCATGCTATAAACATTATTTTTGTGTAAAAGTAAAGTTAGAAAGTTAGGTGCGTGTTCTAACTGGACGTCACAATCAACCCCAGCATTGTTTGGCTGTATGTGATTTATTAGGTAAGTTTGCGTTCAGTAGTTTGCCATTGCTTTCTGAACAACCAAAGTTCAAACCACTGTTATAGATCAACACAAGGCAGAATAGCATTCACTGAATCTTTGCTTGTAGTTTTGATATGGTGCCTTCGTAAGGCGTGTTCAGCCTATTCTTCTTGATTTTTCACCTACTGAGATGTCTGAATGTGTGCAACACGCCCACAAGTCCTTCCTTTGTTTTTTGCCCTTATCCTTTGCTCGATGCATTTTACAGTAACCAGGGGAGAATATGCCGAGGGATTACATCACTTTCTCTGTAATCCCATTTATCACGCAGAGTCTCGTAGCGGGCGAGAACTGGGAGCGGTTCGTCCCCCGCTGGTGACTTGCGGGATAACTGAACCGGCCGCTCAGAAAGCAATGGCAAACTACTGAGCGTAATCTTGCCAAGAAATCAACAGACAGCTGAAAGATGCTGCTGTTGACAGCGATGTCCTGTAAAAGGATATGCGAATTTAAAAAAAAAAAGGAGGGAAGAATATAATATCCTGTGGTTTCTTATTTTGTAAAATCCACAGCGTGGTTAATAACCTAGTTATACTTGCACCAGGGGCGGATGTCATACCTCTAAATTACTCTCATCCCCTGTATTACTTTTACATAGCTGTTTACTTGTCATGAAGGCATCTTATCTCTTTGGTTGTCTGAGGCTCTGATCATAGGAAACAGAAGTTGAAATTCATTGTTTATCAGGCCATGGAACATACATGGATGTGGCATTTGGGATAGTAATTCCAGTTGTTTTCTCTTTAGAGTTCCTGCCACATGTTATTGTATCATTGACATGAATTATCATGCATTATTTGTATGTGAAATGGCGAGTCATGACCGCCCACGCTTTGCGGCATGGCACATGCTTGATTGATTGATAATGATAGAAAGGGCAGTCTGGAATACATTCTTATCTGTTCTCCTGTAGTACTATGAATAAGTTAAACAATGCTATCATATGAATGTAACATTTTGCACACATACAACTGTAATGTTTTGAATCTTGTAATTCCTTTCAGTCAGTTGATCTCAGGGTTGGTAATATACACTGAATTGCATGCACATATTTTTGTGTATTTATTTAACACTTGATGCTTGCTCAATGAATGTTGTTTAATGCTGCATTGTTAACCGTTCATGACTGCATCTCATAAATGTCATTGCCTTAAAGAAATCTTTCTCTAGGTCAGACATTTGTAAATTAAACTTTGTCAATTCCCAGGAGAAGCAAAGTTAATTAATTATTAGATATTTTGGAATTAAAATAATAACAGAATGAGGCAGAGGAGGGGCTTAGCAATTCAGATAGAATTTAGCCATGTAACAGCTGTATGGGGCAGAAGGAATTCATACAAGTATCTTATGTATGCATGAACCAGTAAAGGTATGGTGAATTGCATGGCACAGAATGAGCTCATAAACTTAATAATTTAGAAAAGCTATAAACTAAGAGGCATGGTTCCTGGAAACTGAGGAAGGCGGCAGCTTATGTGACAGTACAATGACAGTATGACTGTGGAGAATTCAGAACAGTTTGCCATCATGCTGATCCTTCAGATCATTTTTTATTTAGACAATGTTCTGGATAAAGTTTGTCACGTGATAGTGATGGCTTAACAAGATGCTGGCTAATCTGTTTCAATATGCAACTCAAATACTTTCATTAATAGATGTAAAAATGATCTCATGAAATAGTTACATGTTTTTTATCTGATTAATAAGCCTTAAGTTGTTGCACAGAGCACATTCTATTCACTACTACCATTTATGTGTGTGTTAAACCTTATTGTTGTTGCTTTCAAGTCCTTTCTACTGATATTAATCTGTTAGCTTCTTCCTAACAAGGGAATTTTAATGCAGTGTCAGTACATGTCAACAATCTCTCTCTCTCTCTCTCTCTCTCTCTCTCTCTCTCTCTCTCTCTCTCTCTCTCTCTCTCTCTCTCTCTCTCTCTCTCTCTCTCTCTCTCTCTCTCTCTCTCTCTCTCTCTCTCTCTCTCTCTCTCTCTCTCTCTCTCCATGTGTGTGTACGTGTGTGAGAAAGATAGATAGATAAACCAATCATCTGAGTCCAAACTATTGCCTGAGTGATTAATTCTCCCTACAATGTAATAAACTGTCTCTGAGTCTTTGCTGTGATCTATGTGAAACGGTGAGTCCAAGCTGTCAATTAATTCTCTCCATGTGAAATAGCTTCTAAGTAATTATTTCTCTCATATATATATATATATATATATATATATATTATATATATATATATATATATATATAAAGTTCTTGCCATGTTACTTGGGGCATAGGTAAATGACCCCCCCCCCCCCCCCCCCCCCCATGATCATGTGGAAATCAAGAGAAAACAACCACATCTTCCTAGGAAATCATGCAAAGGCAGTTAGCGATGTTAATGGCTGTCCTAGGACAGTCCTAACCAGTATGGAATTGATCCAAAAGGCTAATGACAGATCTGTAGAGATGGGTGAATGCCATTTGGCAGAGCACACAGTGTGTTGGTGTTGTTTCAAGTCTTTTGCAGGACATTTGCACTGTATTTGAGTTTTGCACATTAAAATATGTTAATGCACTGTTTCAACTGACTAACTAAATGTATATGTTTACTTGAAATTGTTTATTTTTATTAATGCAACTGTGTTGACCATTGTGAATTTAAGCATTACACACCATGCATGCCTTTTGTAGTTTCATGTTCTTATGATGCTATTTGATTTTGTTCTATTTATTGTTTTCCTGTTTAATGTATAGTGCCTTGTTTGGATTAGTTTATCAAATGGGGGGGGGGGGGGGGGGGGGGGTGGGGGGGGGGGGGGGGGTGGGGGGGGGGGGGGGGGGGGGGAGGCACGATGCGACTAAACTTTAAGGCAGTATTCTCTGAATATACACAGACTGATGGTCTCCTAAAGACCCTGAAGTTGGCTTGTTTTTGTGTATTTAACCTCATCTTAAAATTAGAGCTGTTTTTCCAAATCGTAAAGAAGCAGAAAATATGATGCGACTAAACTTTAAGGCAGTATTCTCTGAATATACACAGACTGATGGTCTCCTAAAGACCCTGAAGTTGGCTTGTTTTTGTGTATTTAACCTCATCTTAAAATTAGAGCTGTTTTTCCAAATCGTAAAGAAGCAGAAAATATTCATATAAATATTAATATATGCACAATGCTAGGTATGTTAAAAAATATCAGACCTTTGACCAAGTACTGACATGATGGTCTGAAACCCTAACTCTCTTCAAGGTATTCTTCTTGGGACTGAACACGCTTCTTCCAGCTATCCTGCCATTGTTGGGAGCATTTCATTCTTTGGTAATGGAATTGAGCATGACTGCCACAGTCCGCATGATGTCTTTTCATGATTCAAATTAGGTCCCATTTTCAGCTTGGGGAACAGCCAAAAATCACAAGATGCTATGCTGAAAGAGTAAACAGGGACCTGATGAATCAAAAGAATATTGTGTGTCAACAAATCACATTATAGACAAGTCTAACACTGAAAGCAGCCAATCTCTCAGCTAAGCTCTAGAGTGGTAAAAATCTCTGCTGGGAAGCAAGCACGACTGGAGGCTTCTGATCATCAGAAATTGTCTCCCTTGCCGAATGTTTTACCCCTCTCTAACTAAGGAGGCAGGTCCGACTGGGTTGTGACTCCAGGACATTTTTCTCCTGGGTGTTAAAGATGTTTGTATATTCCCTTATGAGCTTAGCTAAGTGTGTCTGTCCAGAAGCCACCCCACTCTTGGGTGGGGGAACATTGAGCACCCGGTGCATCTACCAGCGTCGACACTGCACCGTGACTGACCGTGGGAAAACCAGCTTCTTCCCCTGGCAGTTGGCCACAGTCTCCACCTCTGCCTTGATGGCTAGCTATATATGAGCCAGTCAGTAGACGTATTGCCTTGCTGCCTTGTTGCCTTATTTGTACCTCGTTCACAGCTTTCTCTGGGCTAATTCTATTAAGGCTTGGGCCTCCACCCTGTCTACTGGCATAGTCCTTGCAAGAGTACTATTCCATCACAAATGGTCGTTGCCGGCGGTTGGCTGCAGAGATTCGACTTTGAATTACATTTATGGTCCAGTTGATCGCTACATTGTGGTGTTTACACCCATCTGTAGCGTCCCAGCTTGAATTCTCTGTTCTTCTGACCGATATGTCAGGGAATTGTGAAACATGTTCACTGTCTCCTAGGCCACAGTGTTGACTACTTATATTAATGAACATGCAGGAGTAAATCATACGTATTATTACATTGGCTATAGCTTGGCGAGTGTGCATTTTAATGTACTTTTCTTTCAACATTCTTCTTCTTCTTCGCCCCCCCCCCCCACCCCCCCCCCCCCTCGTATGAAATGAAATAGATATGTTTCAGAGAAGCTACATATTGACACCTTGTGGCTGACAATTCGACTTTAGTAATAATATAAATAATCTGTTGTGGTAGTTTTTTAATTGTTAAAATTTGCCAGAACAGTGGTTTGTATGATCTTTTACTTGCATTATTGAACAACAACGTTATTTTGAATGTTTGCAACATGTGCATGCACCTCTTTGATGTGCTGTTGTTCAATAGGGCTAGGGATCTAATCCACCAGAAAGAGGTCAGTGGAGAGTATGACATCATGAGAATAGTGTCCCTCAAGCACTGAGTACTTTTCCAGTGAGAGATGATTGCCTTATCTTAAGTTACTTTGTTGCTGATTTACAACTAAATGTGATAATATAAGATATTTTTATATGAGAAGAGTGTATATTTGTATACAATCATTAGCTGTTTGAAATGTTTCATTAAAATATTCATACTTTTTCGTCTCTTGTATTTGTGTGTATGTATATGAAGCCAATTAATTTGTTGTGTGCATATTTTCTGTGGTAATGGGTATTGTTGTAGCTGTTACACATAGTTATAATGTGTGTGAGTATTTCTGAGTACTGTGCTTTTGAAACAGAAGTTTGAAGTAGTGCATGATAGTACTGAGTTTTCAGTTCAATAGTTAACATAATTGTAGATGTCACAATCTCCTGCAACAGGATGAGATTGGCCGTTGTCAAAGGTCCCGATACTTTCCAAGTATCACTGCGTAGTGTAGAATGGCTCAGTCACAGGTATAATAACACAGATCATTACTTTAATCAACAGCTATGAATCACCGGATAACATTGATGTGGTGCACATAGATATGTTTAATCATAGAAGAACACGATGACATGCAACACATAATTCCAGGAATTTCAGCGTACAGAATATATCATCCTTAGAATATAGCACTTCCTTCTCCAGGCCTCATTAACATAGTGCACGTAGACAGTTAGCTAGGCTCTCTAATAGCCTGACCAGAACTCAATCCTTTACTGTCTGCTCTAGACCCCTGACTGTCCTGTAAGTCCCCTGACTTAACTCAAACTCAACTCTACTAGCCCAGACCTCAATGTCTGCTCTAGACACCGACTGTCCTGTAAGTCCCCTGACTTAACTCAAACTCAACTCTACTAGCCCAGACCTCAATGTCTGGCTCACAACTCCACTATATCCTCACTAGCTTGGCTGGTGTCTCATACACCTCAGCCCAACACTCAATACTCCGAGCTCAGACCTCCACTGTCTGGCTCAAATACATCTCAGCCCAACACTCAATACTCCGAGCTCAGACCTCCACTGTCTGGCTCAAATACATCTCAGCCCAACACTCAATACTCCGAGCTCAGACCTCCACTGTCTGGCTCAAATACATCTCAGCCCAACACTCAATACTCCGAGCTCAGACCTCCACTGTCTGGCTCAAATACATCTCAGCCCAACACTCAATACTCCGAGCTCAGACCTCCACTGTCTGGCTCAAATACATCTCAGCCCAACACTCAATACTCCGAGCTCAGACCTCCACTGTCTGGCTCAAAACTCCACTTCCCCCTCATACCAGACTTGCTTATTTATTCATTCTTGCCAGCCCTCCCAGGGAGTGCCCCTTTAACCCCGTGATCACACTTATCCATTCCCGTGGAAATTACATTTTGAATCTTCCTGTTTCTAGGTTTTCCTGTCAGGTACAGGCATCTCACCTTACTGATCTATTTCGTTGTTTTCTATGCAAACGTGACTTTGAATGACATCTACTGTGATATATCTTAACCACCTGTTTAGGGGCTAGTCCCATTTGTGAACAATTTATGTGATGCCTACGTGCCTTTACCCAACACTTAGGCTGGGGTTACCCTAGTTTGTCGCGGGTTGTGATCTACCCTCCTGACCTCACATCTGCAAATTGCTTTTCTGATCCAGTTACCCCTAACAGTATAATGGCATTCCTAGCTAGTCCATTAACCCCCACATTTGCATAAACCTAAGCATGTTAAAGTAGAGCTCTAATAGTCTAGTGGTTAGTGCACCACCATGCTGTATGGTGGTCTAGGGTTAAGATCCTCCTTATGGCAACACGTTTCTGAGACCACAAATCTCTGAGATTGACCCAGTCTCATAAAGTGGATATGAGAACATTTCATGGATGGTAGGCCGAACTGTCATCCATCCTCTGCACTTCAGCCAAGACAGATATGAGTATCAGTATTGTAGATGTTTCACCACTTAAACTAGTCTCTGTGTGTGTGTCGTGTGTTATAATGTGATGCATTGCATGTTCCCCATGCACAAATCTACATGGTAGTCCAATTCTTCTCACACTCTCCAACTCACCCCCTACTATTCTCACCAGAATCAGGCTTGATTGTTGAGAGATCTCAGATCATAAAGGTGGCAATGATGTTTATGTATTGTTACAAAATGAAACCACAGTAGAAGATTTAGAACTTGGGTGGCCACTGTATAGAACAAGATCACCTGCATGTAGGGGAATGTCAGTTACAGACTAAATTTCAGTTTGGAATTACAAATCTATTGAATGTAATTAAAATTTTTATTTAACAGCATTTATTATGTCTACTTGGTCCTTTGATGGGACCTCCATAACAGTCTCAGAACCAACCGAAGTGTCTGCCATTTAATCTCCTTTGACTTTAGTGTGATTTGCACAAAATCAAAATCAATGGTCCTAACAGTAGATTCCTGTATTGATGTGAGCCATTACCTACGAATGTATCCAAATTATTTCTTCTCAAATATGTTCGTTGAGTCATTAAAATTGCACATACGTGTGTAATGTGTGTTTTGAACTGACACTGTGCCATCAACACAGCCAAACCTCCATTGTAAGGCTACTGATAGTACGACTGGATTGCTGAAATATTTGGCCATTACATCGTCCTAGAAATTGCCAGCTCATCACCTATCACTAGAGTATTCACCCCAGTAGTGCATTTATTTCAGCTGCAATAGTAGAAGGAAACTGCTCCCTGCACCTTGGGTCAAGAGTGTTGGCGACAATAAAGATTCTTTGAAATTCCGAGAAACAGGCATCCGTTGTTCATCTGTGCAATATGTTCCAGATCACGCACCCTTCGGAAAAAACCCTCAACTCACCCCAATCAAGACTGTACTCACTTTAGCCTGTTGAGTGGGCAGTGCCTGCACTTATTCTGAGATAGGTACATGCACACCAAACATCAGTTCTAATAATTATATTTAAGGGACGTCAAGAAAAACATCCCATTGCTGTCGAGGGAGTGCTTTTTTTGCATGCCAGAATAATACCTGTGGAAATTATTAATAAGAAATAATGTCCAGACCCTGTCATTTGCCTGAGAGAAAGATTGGTCGCCTCTTCCTCCTTGCTCTCAGGCCTACAAAATGTAATGGCCATATCACATCACAGACCCATAACAAGAATCTGCTTCTAGATACTTTTTTTTAGTATAACAACGTTTGTTTTCTTTTATAGCCTAAATAAATGTGCCCTTCTCCACATATTAAATTGTTATAATTGTGTGGAATTTTCACAGCATTTGTTAATTCTTGAATGGCTGACACTTGTTTTCTAAATTTTGTCTTCAAATTCTCCATTTGTTTATATTATCATTAAGGCATGTGCACATATTTGCACATTTATAGTTAATTGTATGTGTCTTAAGCAGTGGTTCTCAACCTTTTTTGGCCCATGCACCCCTTACCATATGTTCAGAACGTCATTCCCCTCTTTCATATTCCTTTCCTATAAATCCCCCCCCCCCCCCCCCCCACCCCCACACAGAATACGTAAAAATTGAAGCTAAATTTAATAACACATACTAGAAAAAATATAAATAGACGTCTACATAAAACGTGATTTGCGGATGTGCTTATGTTATAAAACAAATTTCAGAAGGGCGAGATGTACAGAACTGTAAAGTATGGAGGGAAAAACAAAATAAAGTAATCGGTTCTTGTATTAACGCTATCTTGAATTAATCTTAATTCCCCCCCCCCCCCCCCTGAAACCCTTAAATTCCCCCCTGGTGGGGAATTCCCCACCGGTTTAGAACCACTGGTCTAAAGGTTATACATTCATAGCTGTGGTTTCTGAACTGTAGAATATCTAATAATGACTATTTTTGCAATCTTGTATTCATTGCTAGGGAGCATCAACAATTCTAAACATTGACAACCGCTCGTTATTTCTTGGAGGCTTCAGACAGAAGGAAGATCTGCCACCAAGGGCTAGTATAAAAACTGGATTCACTGGAGCTATTCAAAGGGTATATAATCATACATCCATACCTAGAGCTAACTTCAGCTTTTCTGATTGTCTTATTCTTGTGTCCTATTGTCAGCTAATTTTCTTATGTCATGTCAGATTATTCCTACTGAAGAAAAGTGAATTTTTTAAAAGCATGTCTTCTCATTCTTTCTTTAATCTCTATATGTCTTTCAGCAGCACATTAGGAAGAACTTCCTGGTGAACTTTGTTGTGTCTGAACATATCATCACTATCAGCTTAGTCAGTTGATGTTGAAGTCATTACTTTACGTCATTCTATGAGACCTGATCGTTCAGGTCCACATCGATTGACAGACGTCAGTCGCGGTGATCTGGCAAATCTTGAGCTACAGCCTATGATGGGTGACGTTGTAATATTCTGTTGTTATAATTTGGCCGTGTCCAGCATGTGCCATGTGGTCTAGTGGTTACACACCCACTTCACACGCCAGTGATCCGGGGTTTGTTTCCAGGTCTGGTCAAGAATATGTATCAATATCGCTGTTTTAAAAAAAAGAAATTTATCGGAAGACACGGGTTCAAATCTTCGGTAAGGTGTGGATTTTTGTCTGTCGGGGGCAAAAAGAAAACTCTAACCTGCACAGTTTGCAGTGATTGCACTAGCCAGGCGGCCTTAATTCCTCAGGCTCAAGACCCCCCCCCCCCCTTCCCCATTATACACTGCAAGGTACTATATTGGAGGTAAATGACAATTTTTTTAATGCTAGTTAAAGACTCTTTTGTTATGGTAGTTCTTTTCTATATTTCTCTAAACAGCTTCCTTCTGCTAAGATTTAAACATATATATCTAATTGATTTTAGCATCTTTACTATATGTAGAGCATAGTTGAATAATGTACTCTCTCTTGGAAACTACCATGCAAGTGGATTTGCTTTTATTTCAGTCTCTCTCTCTCTCTCTCTCTCTCTCTCTCTCTCTCTCTCTCTCTGTCTCTCTCTCTCTCTTCTCTCTCTCTCTCAAGCTCAAAGCGAGTAAGCACTATTATATCTCAGGTTTTGTCTATAATCCGTCTGAAGACAATCGGCGAAACCCAAAACTGACAAAAACGGAGGCAATTATTTCCATCTGGCCTCTCTGATGTGGCTCCACCTTGTCGTGGTAGAGGGGCTTGCGTGCTCCAATGATCCCAAGAGCTATGCCGACGGTAGCACAGCTAGTGGTCGGGTCTCCCATGTTGGACAGGTCAAGGGATAGGAACCAGACCAAGCGAGACACACACCTGCTGCCTTGCAGGTAGACTGGGGACAGGCAGTCTAATTCTGAATCAGGCACACTATGTCACTGCATTCTTGGTCCAGACACATATTCTATGGCTCTCAGCTGAGGGATATGGCTGAGCGCCTCTAAGTCATTATCCCCAGATGTGAGGGCCGGGCTGATACTCACCCACTGCGGAATGGAGGTGAAATACTGAGCCTGCTACATGCTTGGTCCAGATACTTGTTCTGTGGCTCTAAGCCCGAGGAATATGAAGAATCCTCCAGATAAGAGGGCCTGGCCATTATTCGCTCTCTTCTGCATGGAGGTAAGATGCTGAACTGGCAGCACATGCAGCCTACCTGGAGAGCGTTACTGAAGGTGGAAAAAGCGTCCCAATCGCACGCAATGGTTATGATACAAGTCTGTATCAAAAACTCATTGAGTGAGCGTAATCAAAGGTGGAAAAACGTCTCATTAACATTAAATGGAATGCTTGACTAGTGAATTCATTATGTGGAAGTCCAAAACGAAAGCTTGCTGAGTGGATATCATCTGCAAACTGATCATTCCTGGTTTGCGTTGGGAGCTGCCAGTGGTGAACGAGATACCCAATACATGGAAGTGAGGAATTAAAGCATCCATGTGCAGGACGTGGCGATTCCTTGATTGAGCCCAGTACCAGAGCACTGTGTGTCGGTTCTGCAATTATGGAAGCCTCCTTGGATGGCAGAAAATGCCCATTGACTGCTCCTGCCTTCCCTTGAGGGCTGACCATGAAGTCTTTGACCGTTCTAACTTGACCAGCTGGGATTTAAACGGCACCATAACAGTGAGAGTACCCCAGGAATGCCAACCTGATTAAAAAAGGCATGCTAATGTTGGATGTGTTGGCCTAAGGGTTTTGGCCCAAGGGTGCATAACGAGATACTCCGCAATTAGATCTGAAAAAAACATTCTGGATGAACACAGAAGAAGAAGATTTTCATGTGAATCAATGTAAATCCAATTAATTTGTTCTAGACACTCCAAGATGCATACCAAAGACACATTTTATAGAGAATAATAGTAGTTTAATACTATTTTTCGACCCCAGACGTGACTAAACTTGCATCTTCGCTGTGCCTAGTAATACAATGTATGCCAGTGCTCTTGAATTTTTCAAACCATAATCTGCTGGCCGTTAAATCACTAAGTACACTAGCATTCATCCCAGTCTTTTTCTTAATGAGATCGGCATACAATAGTCTGACCTTTCCACATATGATTGCCTCCGAAACAGAATAGCCATCTAACTATTTTGGATTTATCTAAATTAATTATAACCTTTTGACATCTTCAGTTATCTGTGATCTCTGTTTTGTTAGCACATTCACGCCTTTGCTACATTAGCCTTCTTTATTGCTTCCTTTTTCGTCACAATGGAACTTATCATAGATGGCGACTTCCCGTACACTAGGCTGATTTCGTATTTTTCAGTATTTTCCTTCGTCAACTCGATTATGTACCTGGCCTTCTTCTTTGAAGGGCTGCTGGCTCTGGAAACTTTCTTTGGTCCCATGATGGAGCTAAAGGAATAAGGTTAACTTATTAGCAAGTGATGCTCACACAACGAGAAACAATGCCAAACTGAGCAGAAGAACGCATGGGTCCCTCTGTTTCCAGAAAATTAGCAGCGAGGTCTTGTAGGCAGATCGACGACAACCAAGACAAATTTTTCGTGAAAATGTTCGATGAAAACAAAAGGCAACAAAAACTGAGGTTTGACTGTATATGTGTGTATATATATATTGGCATTGGCACCTTGCCATCTTGACAGACAATAGTTTATTACATTGTGCTATAAAAAAGGCATAATAATTACAACCCAAAGTGGTAGCGAATGTGACTGATCAGACCAATTCATCCTGAAGATGTTTGCCCACAATGGATGCATGTGAATATATCGTCATTTTCACCATCACACACCATCTTATATCTCACGCGCTCAGTGTGTGACTATCTGCAATCATTTTCTCCTTTGTCTTTATTCCAATTCTGATATTTGCCCTCCTTGCAATACGTTCAGCAGTAACTTGCTCCCAATGTGCATTATCAATGCCTGTATCAATCATGTCCCGCTTACATACATCTTTTAATCGTAGCAGAGGCCTACCCTGAGATCTCTTATCCACCTGTAATTCACCACAAAAAGATGTCCTTTGGTATTCTACCATCATCAATCCTCCTAACGTGTCCTATCAACCTGTGTCTATGAAGACTGAGCATGGAACAAACTGTCATACAACCTGATCTTTCCAATACTTCAGTATTTGTGATTTTGTCTTGCCACTTAATACCAAGTATTCTTCACAGACACCGCATATGAAAGCTGTTTAAATGTTTCTCTTGGTGTGAGTAAGCTGTCCAGGCTTCACTGCCATACAGAAGAGTAGTAAGGACACAGGCTTGATAAACAAGGACTTTTGTTTTGGCAGTAAGCTTTTTGTTCTCCCAGACTCTTTTTGTTAATCTGTTCATTGTTGTTGCTGCCTTACCAATGTTGATATCCTGATCTAAGGATAATTTACTATTTACGTCTGATCCTAAATATGTAAAATGGTCTACTATCTCCAGTTTGTCATCGTCAATACAAATTGATGGTACCCCATGTGCACCTTGTGACATAATCTGTGTCTTCTTTTTTGCTAATTGTTAAACCAAATTCGGAAACATGTGACAGAGATTAGAACAGAACAGGCCTAGCAGAAGCTGTGTTCCAGAAGATGAAAAGTATCTTATGTAGTGTCATTCACATTAAATGTCAGAGAGTACTGAAATGTTCTGCTGTGTGCAGTGTAGCAGTAGAACATTATACACAATTATAAGAGAGAAGCAGTGTTATTTGATAATGTAATTAGAAGAGAGGCATTGGAGAGCATCATGACAGCTAAAAAAGATCACCAGTTGAAGAGGTAAACTGAGTGAAATGGTTCTTTATGGTCTAAGATGACTTGAGGGAATGCCAGAAGAATACACCCAGAATATGATGGACAGACAGACATCTACACCATTTGACAGAACACGTGATGGTGATGATTATCTTCTTATCTGTCCCACATGTGCTGAGTTTATGCAGTGTCAAACTTGGTCATGATTATCTTCTTATTTTTCCTAATGTACTGAGTTGATGAAATGTCTAACTTAGTCATGATGATCTTTTTATCTTTCCCATATGTACTGAGTTGATGAAATGTCTAACTTAGTTATGATGATCAGCAAAATGTACAAGTCTACAGTGAGAAGTACAAACTTCTCATTAATACATGACCCTCTGAGGTTTGAAGTGTGTGTACAAATTTCTTGTCATTTTCTGTATTGTGTCAGATTGTTTTACTACTATCACATTTTTCCTATTAGATTATCATCAATGGTCGCACCATTGATGGATTGATGTCATCGACCTTGTCCTTGAAGAACATCACTCCCTACAATGGACCACCTTGCAATGTCAACCATTGTATGAATGGAGGAGTTTGTGTGCCAATGTTAAATTTTGCAGGCTGCAGGTGCCCATCAGATTTTACCGGAGAACGATGTCAAAAAAGTAGGAATGTTATTGCTGTCTAAGCATTACTCTACAGTTGTAGCTTATATTCTGTCTAGTATATCTTTTCAGAATATTTTACCAAAATAGTCCCGGCATACTTTAATTGTAATATACAAGTAAAAGGGAATATTCTTAAGCATGTGAATTGGTACAGTTATCTCAGAACAGTCATAACATCTGTTGAGAGATGCCTTGAAGAGATTAGAACAAGAATCACCATGGCGAAGGTAGCCTTTTGCAAGATGATAAACACTGATCAATAAAATGATGTCAATTGAAACAAGAAAAACAGTGTTGATGTGCTACATAGAACCTGTACTTCTGTATGGATGTAAAGCATGGACAATGAGCAGACAAGCTGAAAAATATCTGATGGCTGTGGAAATGTGATTTCTGAGGAAAATGCAAAGAATACCTTGGACAAATAGAAAAACCAATGACCAAGTCCTACAAGAAACAAATGAAAATTGTACACTTATCGGAGACATTAGACATAGCCAGTCAACATTTTTTGGTCACATTATCAGAAGAAATAAATTGGAGAACTTGATGACAACTGGCAAGACGGGGGGAAGAGAACAAGAGGAAGGCAGAGAAGTAAATACCTGGCTGGCTTGACCACGTGGTATGATCGAGACAAGAAAACCGAGCTGATCCACAACTCTGGTGATCGTATGAGATGGCGAAACATAACTGCTAACGCTTATCGGCTTGGCACATGATGAATGAATGAATAATTTAATTTGGTTTTGTGAATATACTATTTAATTGTGAGTGTGATTGAAATAAGCGATAATAGTTATTACAAGCTTTTTAAGTGATACAGTATCTGCAATATCAGTAAGATGTACATATATTTACAACTTTGTCAGTGACATATATTAAGAGTTGTCTGTGTAAGTTTATACATACTGAAAGTGTATTGTACTCAGGACAGTCTCACACATACTCCATCTCCCTCTCCAAAAGCCACTGAAGAGTTTCCATGCTGATATTCCTGTAGTAATTTTTAAAACATCATGCCTGACTATACACTTTAAGTATAATCCCCGCCCTGTACTCACTTCCTTCTGACTGTTCAGCAGTACTATTGAAATTATATATATATATATATGTTAAGACAAATATATGTGTATATTTTATAGAATACAAGAAGGCTTTTGACAGAGTACAGCATGAACAATTAATTACATGCCTTTATGATATAGGAGTAGATGGAAAGAACATCAGACTTTTTAGAAACCGGGGTGACAATAGATACAAAAATAATTACTCATCACCCATATAGATAACAAGAGGAGTACGACAAGAATGTGTGTTGTCCCCAAGCTTCGTCAACTTATACACAGAAAGAATTTTTACATAAATTGAACATCCAGGACTTAACATCAGTGGAAGAATCATAAACAATGTTAGGTATGCTGATGATATAATGTTACTAGTGCAGAAAGAGAGCAGTAGTTACAAAACCTAGTTGAACAAGTAAACAGGAATAGTTCAGGTTGTGGCTTAGATATTAATATACAAAAGGTGAAAACTATGATAATTAGCAGAGGAATGGAAAGGTCATCACAATAAATGGGGAGATACTAGAAAGAGATACTTTCTGGAAAGAAAAATCAGTACCACAAGATATGAAAGACGCAAACATTGTTACCCTTTATAAAATCAAAGGCGACAGAAGCGACTGCAACAACTATCACGGCATTTCCATACGCAGCATTACAGGCAAGATTTTTGCTCGAGTAATCCTTAAAAGGTTACACATTCTTGCTGAAAGAATCTACCCTGAATCACAGTGTGGATTTAGACCCAACAGGTCCACCATCGATATGATTTTCTCACTCCGGCAGCTCCAAGAGAAGTGCAGAGAACAGAGGAAGCCATTATATATTGCCTTCATCGACCTCACAAAGGCATTTGACCTCGTGAGCAGAAACAGCCTTTTTAAGGTCCTTAAAAAGATAGGATGTCCACCCACCCTTCTTAGTCTTGTGAAATCATTTCACGAAAACATTGCAGGGGACCATTTTATTTGACGGCTCAACATCCCAGCCTTCATCATCTGCATAGGAGTAAAGCAGGGCTGTGTGCTTGCTCCTGCACGTTTTGGTATCTTCTTTGCTGTTCTCTTAAGGCAGGCATTTGGGACTGCCAATGAAGGCATATACCTCCACACAAGATCTGATGGCAAACTTTTTAACCCATCAAGACTCAAGGCAAAGACCAAAATAAGATCAAGATGCATAAGAGAACTACTATTTGCAGATGATACAGCACTGACTACTCATACAGCAGAAGATCTCCAACGGCTCATAGATCGTTTTGCAGCCACCTGCAAAGGCTTTGGGCTCACCATTAACCTAAATAAAACACAGGTGATGGAACAAGATGTTGGTGCATCCCCGTCAATCAAAATTTCTAATTACGAATCGTCCACGAGTTTGTGTATTTGAGGTCGACATTATCAGATAATCTTTCATTAGAGACAGAAATTGGAAAGGCAGCCACAACATTTTCCAGGCTAACTAAAAGAGTTTGGGAGAATAACAGGCTAACAGAGCGTACAAAAGCTCAAGTATATAAAGCTTGTGTTGTTAGCAGACTACTCTATGGGTCTGAATCCTGGACCCTGTACTCAAGATAAGAAAGGAAGTTGAACTCCTTCCACATGAGATGTCTGAGATGTATCCTGGGTATAACATGGAAGGACCACATAACAAACAAACATGTGCTTGAAAGAGCAGATATTACTACAGTGCACTCCCTCCTCAAGTAGAGATGCCTCCGGTGGCTGGGCCACGTATCTCGAATGGAGGATGAACGTATTCCCAAAGATCTCCTATACGGAGAACTAGCCACAGGAAAGAGGCCAACCAGAAGACCCCAAATGCGTTATATGGATATGTGTAAACAAGATATGAAAACCCTTGGAATAGACCCAGACACGTGGGAAATAGTTGCAACAGACAGATGTTCCTGGAGAAGAGATGTACGAAACAGACTGGTGCTCTTTGAGGGCAGTCTGATCCAACAAACTGAGGATAGGCGGCACAGGCTTAAAACGCAGTCACTTACAGCGGGACCTGCCTCGTCTCACAGATGCGTAAACTGTGACAGAGATTGTCACTCTTGCATTGGACTATACAGTTACCAACAGTGCTGTCAGGTACCTCCCCAGCGGCACAACTCTATAGTCCTTCAGGACTGAAAGAGGCCTACTACTACTAGAAAAAGTAACACATTTCTCCTATCTTAGACATATAATGACAGATGATGGGAGAAGTGAAACAGAAATTTAAAAAAAGAGAATAGTAGTGGCCAAAATGCTTTCAACAGGAAATTAGTATTAACATGTAGAGAGGTTAACAATGCATTAAAAATGAGAATTGGCAAATATTAAATATGTTCAACACTACTATATGGCGGAGAAACCTAGACAATAAACAAACAATTAAAAAGTGAAACAGAGGCTCCGGAGTTATGGATATACAGAGGAATATGTCATATTTCATGAAAACAAAAACATTCAAATACAGAGGTTCTAGAAAAACTGGGAATGAAAAGAGAGTTGATGAAATAAAGAGACAAGTTAAATATTTCAGTCATGTTAAAAGACTTGATACTCTTATCAAAACCATACTGGAGGGTAAGGTTGAAGGCAAGCAAGCACGAGGTAGAAAATGCTACAAGTAGGAAGATAACATCAAGAGATGGACGAACAGCAGTGTGGCAGAATGTACAATCAAAGCAAGGGGGACAGACAGTGTTGGAGAATCCTTACAGCCAACCTTCGTTGTGGAGATGACACTGGATTGATTGATTGAATGCTCTTGTGTTTTTTGAGTGTCTCCATATTGGTTTTATCCTTATGAGTTTATAAATGACTAATGATATGTAATTTTCCTTTGAGCTTATTTCTGGGTCTTTTTTTAATGTGTGTTAATAATGGTACTTTTAACATGTACTTTACATTTGATTCAATTGTATCAAATATCTGTACTGATTTATAGGAAATGAACAGGGGGATAGAGATCAACCAGTGAAGTTTGATGGACTGACATTTCTGAGCTACCCAAATGAAATTACACACAAGTAGGTACATGTGAATGTATCATAAACAACATATGAAATGTTTTGTCTTTAGTACATCATATTTTATGTTTATACAACAAACCACATAGGTAGACAAGTCACACCAACCATTGTCAAAGGACCAAAGAAACAAAATGATTGGCTACAGACAAAAGAATCTAAATTGGATAAGAACTTAAACATTCTGAGGAAACACAATGTAACTAACATCTGTAGCATATGAATTGTACACTGTGTGAGAGAGTCACTGGGAGGGAAGAAAAGGTTTATTTCAGGCCTCAATGTGTGGTCAAGCCAAGAAGTCTACTGTTTTGTCTGCTTTTCAAAAGTTCTTCTTCTTCTGCGTTCTGAGCTATTGAGGTTCTTTGCTGCAGATACAATCCGTCTCCATTCGTCTCTCTGGTGGACCTTCTCTTGCCAGTCATTGATTCCAAGTGCTTGTAGGTCTGTATATGTATTATCTCTCCACCGCCTTCTTGGTCTACCTCGGGGTCTACGGTCATTTATTTCCTGAATGTAAGCGAGTTTTGTTTCCCTATTATCTTCCATTCTTTCTATATGCCCCAGCCATTGTAGTCTATTAGCCTTCATGATACCAGTGATTAGCGGAGACTTAAACAGATCATAAATGTCTTTGTTACTTCTTCTTTTCCACTCTCCACTTTGTGTATTCCTAATGGGTCCAAAGATGCGCCTTAAAATTTTTTTCTCAAAGGTTTGTAACAAGGCTTCGTCTCCTTTCGTTGTACTCCAGGTTTCAGAGCCATACAGCACAACTGGTCTGATCAGTGTTTTGTATATTGTGATTTTGGTGTTACGAGATAGCGCCTTTGATTTTAGTAGATGTTTCAAAAGTTGCCGGTAAGAAATTGTTTGTTGGGTCTCATTTCTGACGAGCTCACACTTTGAACCCGATGATGGCACCACACCTTGTGCTATCCACAAGGTTAGTTTAATTTAGTCGACAGATCAACATTGGGTGTAACCCATAAGTGCTACGTTCTAGGAGAATTTTTATGTGTGTAACAATACACATGGCCGTCCGATCTCACTACCCAGAGACCAGGGGCAATTTTGTTACTAGAAGTCCATGTGAAAAAATCCCGGCCCTCACCGGGGCTTGAACCCGGGACCTCGAGCACTCGAGTCTGACACCATACCTCGAAACCACTCAGCCCACTCAGCTATCGACGAATGTAATGTAAGTTGTTGCATATCCTTTACAGGACATAGCAGTCAACCCCAGCATTTTTTGGCTGTTCATGATTCCTGGACAAGTTTACGTTCGGTAGTTTGCCATTTCTTTCTGAGCAACCGGCACCCATACCATTTCATAAAAAAACCAATGTGAGGCAGTTTACTGCTAAATTGCCCGCAGCTGTATTTCAAACACGGTGTTTCTGTAACCCTTTCACCACAGAGCTCCATCTAAACTTGATCAGAGTTGAATAGTTTGGTTTGCTGTGACTTTCAGAGTACCACTTTTATTACCACAGTTCATATGTTGTCTGTTATGTGTTTACTATAGTTGTACTCTGTGTCAGGGGTCGGTAGGACATGATTAATGTTGGAGTCACACTTGTATATGTTTCATTCTTAATATCATGTCAGAGGTTGGGTCTTGACCTCTGCTTAGATTGATATCACGACTCGTTACTATCATCCAATGGTTTCCATCAGGACTCGTATTTTGACCTGTTTACTCCTGTAGACCTAATATGGAATCTGGAGTTAGGTGGTGGTATGACCAGTCTTCTTTGCTAATCTACTATCTAGCTTCTGCTAGGTGCTTTCAATGTTCATTTATTCTATGTGGTCTAGGGGTCTATTCTGATATTTGCCATCCAGGGGTTAGTGCTATGTTTGTTATGGTTATTGTTATAATTGTATTGTTATTCAAATGTCATGTAGGCTCTTAACTTCTTCTTCCACATTCTGAAATCACTAACAACACACTTGTTTAAAAAAACCACAGGAGTCTGACACGTTTTACATCGTATAATATCTCAAGACAGGAACACAGTTCACAATTGTTTCATATGTTAAAATGTTATGATATTAAATACTAAAATGTTATTCTGCAATATTCTGACACTCAACATTTGCCTGGTGGCAATATCACTTGCCCATGACTGCTTGACGTTCCACCCATGCTGCTCCTGTCACGGACTCCAATCGACGGATACTTTACAAGAATGTTTTCAAATCTTCCATCGGTTGATGCATGCAATCTGCTTGAAAGTACGGGCCATGCTCAACTCCGATATGAATTCACTAGGTTCTTGTCACTCTGCAAAACGACCTCCTTATATAAAAGATAAATGATCACAGCAGCTAAGAGTACTGTTAGTCAAGAGATAAATGATCACAGCAGCTAAAAGTACTGTTAGTCAAGAGATAAATGATGACAGCAGCTAAAAGTACTGTTAGTCAAGAGATAAATGATGACAGCAGCTAAAAGTACTGTTAGTCAAGAGGTGAAAAGACACTGGTGATGGATAAAAGATATATTGTGAAAACGTGATAATACCGTAACTAGAAAGTCCTTTGTCTGGAAGCTACAGGACAAAAATGCTCATAACATCAAGTAGCATCAAAGTTGAACTGCAGAAATGTATAATCACTATGCATAGAATTATCAGGCTTGGAAACTAGCAATCGCAATAAAGGGGATGAAAAAAGAAACTTCGAATTTGTTTAGATGATGTGTTGAAGAAGGATGCAAAGAACACTCACTCATTGGCACCTTTCCGTCTTGACAGACGATAGTTTGTGCTTTAAAAAGGCATAATAACTTTTAACTATGGCGGTAGCGAGTGTGACTGATAAGGCCAATTTGCGCTGTAAATGTCCGTTCACAGTGGGTGCATGTGAACACGTGGTCATTTCCACCATCATGCACCATCTTACGTCTCAAACGCTTGGTGTGTGACTTTTCTGCAATAATTTTCTCCTTTGACTTTATTCCATTTCTCATATTTGCCCTCCATGCAACACGTTCAGCGGCGACTTGCTCCCAATGTGCATTATCAATGCCTGTATCAATCATGTCCCGCTTACACA
Organism: Cepaea nemoralis; assembly: GCA_014155875.1. Lineage (NCBI taxonomy): Eukaryota > Metazoa > Mollusca > Gastropoda > Stylommatophora > Helicidae > Cepaea > Cepaea nemoralis. The sequence goes on from JACEFZ010000737.1 coordinate 185,370, forward strand.
CATCTTTGTATCGTAGTAGAGGCCGACCCTGAGATCTCTTACCCATCTGTAATTCACCAAAAAAGATATCCTTTGGTATTCTACCATCATCCATCCTCCTAAGATGTCCTATCCATCTAAGTCTACGAAGACTGAGCATGGAATAAACTGTCACACAACCTGATCTTTCCAATACTTCAGTATTTGTGATTTTGTCTTGCCACTTAATACCAAGAATTCTTCGCAGACACCGCATATGAAAGCTGTTTAAATTGTTCTCTTGGTGTGAGTAAGTTGTCCAGTTTTCACTGCCATAGAGAAGAGTACTAAGGACACAGGCTTGATAGACAAGGACTTTTGTTTTGGCAGTAAGCTTCCTGTTCTCCCAGACTCTTTTTCTTAACCTATTCATTGTTGTTGCTGCCTTACCAATCCGGATGTTGATTTCCTGATCTAGGGATAATTTGCTATTTACCACTGATCCTAGATATGTAAAATGGTCTACTATCTCTAGTTCGGCGTCGTCAATAAAGATTGATGGTACCCCATGTGCACCTTGTGACATAATCTGTGTCTTCTTTTTGCTAATTGTTAAACCAAATTCAGAACAAGCATTGGAGAATGCAGATAGTAGACATTGCAATTCTTCCTCAGAGTGGGTCGTAACTGCAGCATCATCTGCAAAAAGCAACTCTCTGATCAGTACCCTCCTAATTTTGGTCTTAGCCTTCAATCTCTGAGCATTGTAGAGGCCGCCATCTGAGCGTGAGTGAATGTATATACCACCATCCTGATCACGAAATGCATATTTCAGTAGAAGTGAAAAGTATATTCCAAAGAGAGTGGGAGCTAGTACACAACCTTGCTTAACTCCACTCTTGATTTCAAATTCTTCAGAAGTTGCACCATCAAACTTGATTATACCCTTCATGCCTGTGTGGAATGATTCCACAATGGACAGAAGAGTTGGTGGGCAGCCAATCTTCTTTAGTGCCTTGAACAGACCCTCACGACTGACCAAATCAAATGCCTTTGTGAGGTCGATGAAGGCAAAGAACAGATTGGACAGAAAAGAGATATAATGAACAAATTCTTACAAACCTAGGAGAAATGGACAACTATGAACAGGATTCAGAATATAAGGTTGGTCATTGCGTGATCACAATATCAGATTATATTTCTGAAATACTACAGGGCACAAGAAAAAAAGAGGGTGTGCAAGAAATAACTACATCACACAAGAATGCTTTAAAAAAACATTGGATCTCAGACTTATGCTGAGCTAATGAGAGTTTCTGAGAGGTTGAGAGATGTAATCAGATGAATTTCTACACCAGTCTTCAGCTGACTAACTTGATGATGATGACATTAAGGAAGGACTTAAGACTCACAAACATACATACACATACACAAGATTACAATTTGTATAAGTGAAAATGGAACGTCTCCTAAATTTCAGTTACACCTTGGCAGAATAACAAGATGAACAGATTGCTAAAACTGTACCCAGCTTTATTTTTGTTGTTTTGTAAATAAATTGTGCTGGACTTTGTCCCTTGACAAATTTTTTTCCACACTTAACCTACAGATGTTTTCAGCATTTATAATGTAAAACACCAAACTTATCAAACTGGATAAACTGAGAAGATTCTCAACAGATGTTCATTATGGTATGGAAAGTTAATAGCACTGAATTGCTCGAGAATAGTAGATGTCGAGAGGCATGATCACACATGCTAATTGACAAGCCATTTGATGATGGTAAGGATTATGTTAAATGTAATAGTTCTGATTATAATGTCATCATGTAGCACAGGTGATCATGTTTCTCCATAAATGTCTTCTATATTTTTGTAAAGTTGCACCACTGATTGTCTTTTGTGCCACAGCCAAACCATACAGTAATTACTCCATCTGTCAACATCTACCTGGCTGTCACAATATTCTCCAGTCAAATCACATAATATAACCAACAAATTAGTGTTGTCTTGACCTGTCTTTGTGAATTGGCCTCTTGCAGTATTTGGTTGTCTATCTTAGCCACCCATGGAATTATTAGCATTTAGTGAAGAAATATTTCCAGGTAGTCACACACACATATTTTTTCTGCACGCTTTAAACTCTAACGCAGTCAATACAATTGCTACTTCTTCTAGTGCACTGGACTGATTTTTGTGAGTGAATTAGCTTTCTCTGTTACCAGTGTCTCTCTTCATCAGACGAACCAGCTCCGACTTCAGTGTACTTGTAATTTTACTTCAGCTGACCAGTGTATGGGTTGAACCAACCTGCCATCTCAACATCAGGCCACTGGATGTTTAATAACAAGCACTCTTATTCATTCAGCCATGCTGACCTCAGTAGTCAACATTAAATTATGAAATTGGGCTTCTTGTCCGGAATTTAAATTGAGATTTCTCGCTTTCAACAGAATCTGGTACCTGACCTAGACAAACGATTTTTAAAAGTTAACTCTTGTAATCTTCATTCATCAAAACAGGCTAATATCAAACGTAGCTAATTTTAGTTAAGGAAGTTGCAGAGAAGATAATTAACTTTTCAAAAGTTTATAACATATAGTAACTTATGAGAAAACGACCATCATAATCATGACATTTTTGTTTGTGTTAACAGGCAGGAGGGTCAGCAGAGTAATAGGTTTACCATCAGGTTCCGGACATCGCAGCCAGATGGTATCTTGTTACTTCAAACAGGTGGAGAAACGACAGCCAGCGATTACCTCAGTGTTGCAGTGCAAGGAGAACAGCTGGATCTGTCATACAACCTGGGCAAACAGGATCCTGACAAACTGTTCATTGTGAGGTCAAATGTGAAAGTGGCTGATGGGAAATGGCATACGGCCAGAATTTTAAGGTAAATTTAGACCAAATACTTAAATCAAATACTTAATGGGAGTTTATTATGAGCTATATAAGAAAAATACCAAATATCTCAGTTACTCTAAGTCCAAGAATTATGGCAAACATGAATAGACAATGAAATGTTCTTGTGGGCTTTGACCACAAACATTATTACACCTTATTGTTCTTAGACATCCTAATCTGATGTCAAATGTATGGCACCATCCAAATATCTGTCAATCAAAAGGGAACATGGAAGAGCCAATAGCTTTGCACCTATCCAATGAAAGTTCAACACAACAGTAAAAATGTGAAACTAATGCACAAAAGAATTCAGGAACTTACTAATCAAAGAACATGTACATCAGCAGGCTGCCTAAAGACAAAAGATGGAAGAGTCATAATAGAAAAAGATCAGATCTTACATTTATGGTCACATTACGTGAAAAACCTTTATGACGATAACAGAGACGAAAAGTATGATGTTCAAAATAATAATGAAGGACCAGCAATTTTGAAGATGGAGGTTCAGAATGCTCTTAAACATATGAAATCTGGCAAGACCCCCGGTTCAGACAGCGTCACAACAGAAATGATTATTGCTTTGGAAGAATATGGAATTGCTTAATACAGTAAATGATACTGGAAATATACCTCAGGAATTATGTAATTCTGTATTTATTGCAATCCCAAAGAAATCAGGAGTCTTGGAATGTGATCAACATCGAACAATTAGTATAATGAGTCACATCATGAAGATTTTGCTAAGAATTATCATACACAGAGTTATGAGGAAAATACAACCTGAAATAGGAGAACAACAATGTGGGTTTGTAGAAGGCAAGGGTACAGTAAATGCTGTGTATATATCGAGAACCATAATCGAACGTTCTATAGACGTAAACAAAGATCTACACCTTTGCTTTATTGACTACACAAAGGCGTTCGATAAAGTGAGACATGTCAACATGATAAGGATGCTTGAAGATCTACAAATTCATGGAAAAGACCTTAGACTTGTAAAAAACATATATTGGAAACAACAAGCTGCCATAAGAGTTGATAATGAAGTAGGCCAATATCAGCCTATTAAGAGAGGTGTGAGACAGGGATGTGTAATGTCTCCAGATCTGTTTTCCTTGTACAGTGAAAGTATTTTCAGAAATATTGAAGATATGGAAGGAATCAACATTGGGGGATGATGCATCAATAGCATTAGATATGCAGATGATACAGTCTTGATTTCAGACAATGAACTGGACCTGCAAAATTTAGTAGATGCGGTTGTTACATACAGTGAACAACTAGGGTTAGAATTAAATTGTAAAAAGACACAGATTATGGTTGTCACTAGGAAGAACGAAATACCACAATGTAATATACAAGTAAATGGGAGTATTCTTCAACAAGTGAATAGGTACAATTATCTCGGAACAGTAATAACATCTGATGGGAGATGCCTTGAAGAGATTAGAACAAGAATTGCCATGGCAAAAGTAGCCTTTAGCAAGATGAAAAACATACTGACCAATAAAAAGATAGTGGAAACGAGAAAAAGAGTGTTGAGGTGCTTCATAGAACCTGTACTTTTATATGGAAGTGAAGCTTGGACAATGAGCAGTCAAGCTGAAAAACATCTGATGGCTGTAGAAATGTGGTTTCTGAGGAAAATGCAAAGAATACCATGACAGCCAGAAAGACCAATGAACAAGTCCTTCAAGAAACATATGAAGATCATAAACTGATTAGAGACATTAGACGTAGACAGTCAACATTTTTTGGGCATGTTATGAGAAGAAATTAATTGGAGAACTCAGTGAAAACTGGTAAGATCAAAGGGAACAGACCTGGATGGCTTGGCCTCATGGCATGGTCAAGACAGAAACACGGAGCTGATCCACGACTCTGGTGATCGAGTGAGATGGCAAAACATGACCGCCCACGCTTACTGGCAAGGCACATGATGGATGGATGGAATGAAAGTGTGACCTGGTACAGACCCTGTTTAATCAAGCTAGAAGGATTTGCGCCGACGACACTAAAAGAAGAAGTGGACACTCTTAACCAGACTGCTTTCTAATGGGTGTACAGTCGGCTTAATCAAGTCTCACTATTAGCCACCCATGCCTATCTCTACAGAATCAACTATCCCCAAGCTTGAGCTAAATTTTCCTGGGGATGATGTAATGAAATGAGTATATGATCAACTTAAAACAGCAGTAAACCAAACATTCTTTGCTGCTGAACCAGTGATCATATATAAAACCATCCCGGTACCCACTTCATCTGTGAAAAAACTATAGTCTCCATACACCCAATCAAACTATTGGTAAATTCCAGTGTGAGTGCATCTTACATAGGTAGAACAGGACGACAGTTAGCAAATTAAATAACCAAACACATACGATCATGTGTATGGAAAAAGAGTGTTAATCAGAAATCCCCTTGCAGTTGACAGGTCATATAATGCCGAGCTCAGCAATCTTGAGACATCTGATAAAGTTGTTGAGTTGAGTTGTGCTAAGAACTGACATCACTGTACTCAGGACATTCCCATACATGCTCTGTCCCCTCGTTCAACAGCCAGCGAAGAATCTCACTACTAATCATTTCCACTGCTATCTGAAAGTTCTCCTGATCTTCTCTCTCAGTTGTGAAATTCTACCAGAACTCATGCCAATCCCCCGAAATCTCATCCTTTCCACATACGGGTTCTCAATCTGTTCCACCTTTTCCACCTTGTCCCACTGGCGCACAACCACCTCCCCTTTGTCCATAAGTAATCTACTACCAAGAGGTGCATTCCATGCCAGCCTATTCACTCCCCCACATTCCCGCATAGCCAGGGCAAATCTGATAAAGTTAACAAAGAAAAGGCGTGTCATACATTGTATTCAATGATCAATATATCAAGGCACTAGCAACTAGGAGGTTCTAGCCAGTTTTATGCAAACAGAAAGATTTCATTTTAAATTTGCTGTTGCCGTGGGAATAACTAATGCTCCATTCTTGAAAAATTTCAGTGACTATGCATTTTAAGTATTTCAAACAAAGTATAATTCATTTTTTTTTTTTAAATTATTGCTCACAGAAAACACCAAGAAGGATCCATACAAGTGGACAATGAAGAGCCCATAATCAACAATTCAGAGCAGGGGACACAGCAACTTGACACAGATGGCATTCTGTGGGTGGGTGGCAGAAGTAACATTCCGTGGGGGTTGCCTGTCATGAAAAATTTTGTTGGTTGTATTGATTATGTTGAAGTGAATGGTCAGCAGCTCCACTTAATAGAAGTCCACAGTAAACACAGCACAGCTATTACTTTTTGTACATAATAGTTGCTAAATATAGCCAATTATTTCATACAGTTTAATTGACGGCCCATTAGTAATTCATACTATGATATCATCTGTATTGCATTTGTTCATTTCCATGCATTTATTGTGGATGTGAGTAGTATTTTGTGTTGTTACCTCATTCCTAGAAAGACACCAGTTTATAAATGATCAAAGACAAGATATGAAACTCTGCTGCTATTGATAGCAAGTTAATTTGTGCAGTGATGTTTAGTGTATTAAATATAATACTTCATCCATTACAATACAGTATAAAAACTGTAATGAGACCAGTCGAAATCAAGGTAATCCATTCACTTATACAAGGTCATGGCAAAATTGGATGAAGTGATGAGTTCCCTAAATTGTCACCTTTTCTTTCCAGTTTCAACAAAATTTTAAATTATCCAGTCCTGAGATATTTTATGCCATTGTTTCAATTGATGGTCTTTTTTCATTGTCAGTTGTCTGATCTTTCATTGTAAAGTCCCCTAATATATTCTTACATTTTATCTTCCTTAGATTTTAGACATGCTGCTGTATTTTCTTTCTTTCTTATTTTTTTAAAATTCTTCCTCTAGTATATTAATCTATTTCTTTGTGAATGAGTTGTATTTCACTCTATGTTTTTGTTGTTTTTTAAATATGAGTTCACCCATTGAGTTCAGGCTAATTCGAGATAAATGTAAAAATTTTGGTGGTAGAGTATTGCCCCAGTATTGTAATGATTTCCTCAGAGACAGAATTCTTTGTTCAAATAATGAGGTGGTACTAACAGAAAATATTTGGACACAGAAATACCAGTAGATTTATTGCGGAACAAAATTAAATGGGTTAAGGTGAAACTAGCAATATAGCCGGCTCTGTGGATGTAATTCGTAATCCAGCATACCGTGTTTGAAACAGCTGCAGGCAATTTGGCAGCAGACTGCTTTATGTTGGTTTTTATACAATGGTATGAGTGCTGGTAGTTCAGAAATCAATGGCAAACTACTGAATGTAAACTTGCCAAGAAATCAGCCAAAAAATGCTGGGGTTGACTGTACTGTCCTGTAAAGGATATGCAATCAACTTTATAGCAATATATAGACACAATCCCTTTTTAGTTTTGACTCTGAATTCGATGACATTAACAAGTCAATACATCTTGTTTGTTCAATATAACCACCTATATATCTCATATTAGTTACTTCCTTCTAAAGAAACATTTATCATACAGATATTCATCTAAAATTATGTTCTGAAACACCATTCTCTTGCCGCTGCAATACAGCAAATATGATCTGATATGTAAGCTATAGGTGTACATATATGTTCACAGTAAACATAATCTGATATGTAAACTGTGGATGTAAATTATTCCCATATAGGTACAGCAAACATGATCTGATGTGTAAGATATGAATGTTAGTTTTACAGATAATAGTTGGTTCAGTCATTAAAAAGGAGATAGATTCAGCAATGTGTTAGTCCAAGGAAAGAGTTCACAAAATTGTTCATGTTTTTATTATCATTTTGTCATATTATTTTATCATATTATTATTATTTTATTAAATATAATTCTAAAACAATTAATTATCAAAACCTTGATACAGTGATCAGCCTATTCCCAAATTATAAGTAAAATAATACACCTTCTAATTAAAACTGTTAATCTGAGAATAAAAAAAATGAAGTGACTATTCGCAATGGAATTGCGAATATAAAAAAATTATATTCACAATGGAATTGCGAATAGAAAAAAATTATATTCGCAATCGAAGTAGGTCACGTGATTATTCCTATGCGTGTGTCCATATTACAATATATTGTTGATATCAACGTGTTCTCTGTAGCTTAGTGGTTAGTATCTCTGCCTGGTGCGCGGGAGGTCGAGGTTCGATTCCCCGCCGGGGAGGCAACATTTTTTTTATTCATTTTCAGGAATTAGGTGACACCAATGCTAGTCTGTTGATTTCGCTTGAGGCATATGTTTTTTACGGGTTTTGTGTATTAGGTGTTGTTTATCTTGCTGCACAAGAACCTGCACACTTGTCTTTTTGTTCTTATCTGTCCTCTACTTTTGTTGTCTTGGGAAAGGAACTTAGCCACCCGAACATGAGTTCTTCTCTCTCTCTCTCTCTCTCTCTCTCTCTCTCTCTCTCTCTCTCTATCTCTCTCTCTCTCTCTATCTCTCTCTCTCTCTCTCTCTCTCTCTCTCGCTCTAAGTCTCGATCTCCTACCTCTCCCTTTCTTGTCTTTACCACTCTTTAATGTCTTTCAACACATCCTTCTCATATCTCTGTCTCTCACACTATCTTCGTTATCTATCTCTCTCCTCTCTCTTTTCCACCTGCTTCACATATACCGGGTTTTCCTGCACTTTATATGTGTAGCATTTCCTTATCCTTGTTTATTTATTAATTAATGAGGCCAGTCAATCGAAATCTGGTGTTTGAATTGCCTAGTCATGTCTCTCTGAGGCGAAGCATACTACTGTCAGCTTGGACCAGAACAGAGTCACTCAGAGAGGATGCAATGGAGGCCATAGAAAGTGTTAAATTAATAGAATCATCACTGCTGCAATATTATCAGGACATAAATAGTAAATAGTAGGACGGTAAAGTAAACAAACATGGATGCCTGGTAACAGTAAGTGTACAGAAACGAAAATTAGCAATTCTTGAACTCGCCTGGGGACAGAATTATTTGTAGGGATCGTTATTTGTATTGGGGATACCTGTTCTGAAAAATTATTCTTGATATTTAAACAGGACTAACGAAATGTACAAATAAAACGGGATGCCAAAAGAACGGACAGAAGTAAGAAGAAGAGTGATTCATTAAAAAATACGGAGAATTCGGCAGAATTAAACTCGCAGCAGTAAACATTCCTATTTAAATTAACCACCTTCTTAGACTTCTTAATGGCCCAAACTAAAATTGACTAGTGAGCAGATGCTGTGACATGTTTGTTACTTCCCGCAATTCGATTGCGAATATAATTTTTCTCTATTCGCAATTCCATTGCGAATATAATTTTTTTCTAGAATAGAGCCTCCCTAAAACAAATGCCTCCACCCAACTGAGGTTGTGGAATGTCTAATTTTCTGTCTTGATGACAAACTGTATTATGTTACAATCTGTCAGTTATTGTTTATCCATTGTTGTTGGAGAGTTCCATCTTATCACCAGCCAGTCCTAAAGAGGGCATGGAGGTGGCTGATCAGATCAATTAAAACCCAGAAACATATGTTAAAGTAAGGGTAGTTTACAATAACATTACACATATTTTCATATGACACACCTTGATTTTTAAGTCTCCATCCATCAAGAATTTGACTTTGCCAGTGAAGCACTTGTGTGTATGCCAGATTGTTACAGATTAAACAAGTATGAAATCCTGCACAGAATTTGTAGAAGAATTTAGTTTGTCAGTAGTGGCTTTTATTATGTGTATTAAGTCTAGCTCATGTAAGGCTATGACTGTATAATGTGTATTGCCATAAGTGTAATTTACTATTAGCTGTATTTAGTAGATAAATGTGTTTCAATAAATGCTGTTGTATTTGTAATGCCTGCCATTATCTATGTTTCATTTCATCACTTCATTTTTTGTGCTTACTCAATTATTGTGTTGCTACAATAAAGGCATTTTCATTGCTGTTACTTTCATTGTTAAATCCTTTGTACTGCAGAGATACTGCCAGAGTAAAATGTGAAAATACACGCAATATACAGCTTACAAACATTAGCTTGCTTGTCAGAATTGCGTGTGGAAAGAGCAAGCTTGCTGACAACAAATTTGTATTGCTATTTTGGGATTGACTGTAGAGTAATGGTTTCATATAGTGTTTGTGTATTTCTTCAGTTATTTTCATAGTGTTGGGTTTAATTGTTGTAAACATTTCAATAAAAACATTTATTACTACCATATTAATTTACAATTTTGACAAAATTAATAGAATGTCTTTTTAATATAATAAAATATCTTTTTAAAACATTCTTGTTAAAGACACTGTTATTATGGGTAATGGAATAACTAGATTGAAAGCAAGCATTCCTATTGGGGCTGTGAATAAATTATATGTATACTTTAATTATGACATGGCAGGTTATTTGTTCCAAGTGTTTTATGACTGTGAAGAAACATATTGGGAAATGACTGTGCTGGTTTTTCACTGAGAGATGTACATGCTGTAAACATTGTAGACAGATTTTTCAAGGTTTGGAATGTTGCCAGGTTAGTGGCCTGCCCTTGGTGATTACCGACTGTAGAGGAATTTCTAACATGCACAGCTTATGCACATGGCACCTTTCTTTGTGTGTGTGCTTATCTCATAAAGCTAGGCATCTAATGTCCTAGTAAAGAATTGGAGGGTTCCTCATTTTTAAGCAGTGGACCATAATAGGATTTCTATCTGGGACTCTTAGAGCTAGAGGTAGATGCTGTATCCAAACGCCAGCATTTGAAGCTGTAAGCAATTCTGTGCCTGTCAGCCAACTCTTGGAGTTACAGGTAGATGCTGTATCTATTAGTCTACTATTGGAACTAGAAGCAGATGCTGTAAGTCTACTATTGGAACTAGAAGCAGATGCTGTAAGTCTACTATTGGAACTAGAAGCAGATGCTGTATCTATTAGTCTACCATTGGAACTAGAAGCAGATGCTGTAAGTCGACTATTGGAACTAGAAGCAGATGCTGTAAGTCGACTATTGGAACTAGAGGCAGTTGCTGTATCTGTTAGCCAACACTTTACCTTCCTTATTTTCTTTATTTCAATTTTCAGAATAGTTTCAGATGTGATGAAGAACTTTGTTGTAATGATTTCATTTATTCATTTTTTTTTAAAATAAACACCTAAATTCACCATGCATGTTGTTAAACATTGGTCTAGGTTCAGGTACAGTATAAACCTCTCACATTCATTTCACTGATTTATTTTATGTGAATCAGAAATACAAAAGTTGCATAAATGTGATGTGTTAATGCATCTTGAATGTACAATATTTATATGTATTCCTCACTAGATGTTATTCGCTACCATCTCCTTCATCAAAGATCAAGCAGTACCAAATGATTCATTTTGACCACATTTTTTGTTTCAACCACTTGCCTACATTCCTACGTTTTACTGATACATCCACACAGTCATGATTTTTGATCCATTTGATGTGTATAATGCTCATAAACTGTACAAATTAAAATGTGACATATACAGCAGGGCTTTATTTACTAAATTTTGTTTTGAATCATTTGAAATGTGCTGTTCAAATTCCTATTTAGCAAATATTAAAACTTAAACCATCACCATCACCATCAATCAGTGCTGATTTTGGTAATGAATCTCTAAGAGTCTGTCTTCTGTCTTCATTACAACCTGACCATATCTTGTCATATGTCCATTTGTGTTGCTATCACTGTAGCAGCCTCCATGCCCTCCCCATAACATTAATCTATCTCCATGTGCTTTACATCTCCTTCTATTTCTTTTGCCTTGTTGCTTCCAGAGACTTCCTAGTGAACTATTATCAGGCTTTGACAATGTGTCTTGTCAGTGTCTTTTCCTCATTTAGTGAATTATTATTTGGTTTCGACAATGTGTCTCGCCTGTGTCTTTTTCTCACCTAGTGAACCATTATCAGGTTTTGACAATGTGTCTCACCAGTGTCTTTTCCTCACCTAGTGAACCATTATCAGGTTTTGACAATGTGTCTTGCCAGTGTCATGTCCTCACTTAGTGAACTATTATCAGGTTTTGACAATGTGTCTCACCTATGTCTTTTCCTCATCTCTTGGTTCGCTGAAATGTGAAGTTTTCTTACTATGATCCACATTGATGATTCTGTCATGCCATTTTAGTCTTTCTATTCTTCTGTACAGACAACAATTAATGAATGTTTGTAGCTTGTTTGTTATTGTTTCAGACGTTATACATATTTCTGATTCCCGCAGCAAAGTGTTTATGCCATCTGCCTCGCATTCCAAAGGTTGTGAGTTCAACTCCTGGCTAAGTTGTTCAGTTCACAGGTGCAACTTTCTCAGAGACTTTTGGGGATTAATGCTTTTTGCGATGCTTTTGGCAGGCTGCCCTGCGGAAAGAGACCAAGTCATATGGGGTAAAACCTTGTGCAATTAAATTGATAATCTTGGACTTTAAACCCATCTTGAACAACTGCAATGCCTTTATAAATTACCCTTAAGTTAATGATTTTCTGTGGGATCACAGAGTGCTTATCAGTTTCCTGAAGGATTCTCTAACAGTGGTGTCATAGACCTCATAGCTGGCTAATCCCGTATAAAATGGCAAGTTAGTGCAATGCTTTGTTCTATTATTATATGGCTGTCTGGTCATTGCAAGATCTGTTTGGTCAGAAGCTTGCCTGTCGATCCCTTTATTTATCTTAAACTCTGCAGAAAGATCCTGCAATAGACATTGTTGGTTGGATGTTGCACCTACAGTTTTCTATGAGATGGGGCAGCCAAGTTCTGCACCAACCCACAGCCACTTCTGACAACAAGCCTAACTTGACATGGTTGCTAATGTTTAATTCCTGTCCTTGCTTAAGGGCCATAGTAACACATGGGCGGTTGAGCTGTTCTGGGACATTCTTATTTATCTTTAATTTTCTTCATGAAACATCTTCTGAAGACCCACTTCTCAAAAAGCCTGATTATATGTTTTTAAAGGTCAGTGTTTCTGCTGCATGCAGTGTTGAATTACTTTACATTAAGTTACTGTGTGAACTATAGAGGATATATGTTGCACAACAGGAAGTCGGGGTCTGAAATTGTCCTCCTCCTGTGAATGTTTCTAGCTTTTGACACACAAGCACTTACTTGATGACTTGTAATGACTCCTGAGCATTTTTTCCCAGTTTCCATTCCGTGAAAGTCAGCAATAAACAGCTGATAATTCCTCCCTCTACAGATCTCTATGTGTGCCATTTCCAGTCCTGCACATATCATAAACCTCATTACCTGTTTCCTCCTCACAGTACCTTTCAGACTGGATCTAGCAAAATCTAGCTTATGTTCCTCAGTCATTGTGATATATAATAAATGATTGCAAATTTGAGGGCAAAACTATACATAACAGTAGATATTTAGCCCTGTGGGATTAAATTTCATTCCCATAAAGGATAAAGTTGAAAATTAAATTTTTTTTTTTTTTTGTCTGGCAAAATACAGAAGTTCTCTTAAATGCAAATTTTCTCACAAATTGTGATTAAAAATGTAACAAGATATGTTCTCTTTATTGAAGGCACAAATTTATCGTGAAAAAGGTGCAAGTGCACAATTGTATGAAGTTTTTATCCAATATTGCAAATATTACAATTACAAGGTAAACAATCAACATTGTTTGGTGATCACGCATTTATTCGTAAATTAGGGATCTATTTCATTTTCTATATTGTGATTCCCCCCGGTGGCAGGGTGGCAGAGATTGGGAAACACAACGGTTGGCAGATGCAGCCCTGGGAACTGAGTATGCATCAGGATAAGTGGGTAACTCTGCAGCTGAGCAGAGCTGATCCTGACAGTTGGAAATGATTGTCGAAGGCAGAGGGAACAGATCCTCATGTGGATGTGGAAGTCAAGGGGAAACCACCACATTATCTTCCCAAGATTTCATGAATGGTCACAAATCAGAGGTAGTGAACGACGTTAATAGCTGTCTTAGGACATCCTTGTCCAGTAGAGATAGTCATGAGCTACAGGTGACGCCAGACCGTCATCCAGCTACATCCATAACAAATAAATTTAAAATAGGAAATAAATTTAAAATAGGAACATGAAATGTTAGGACAATAAACTAGATATAAGTGAGATGAGATGGAGCATGTAAAATTATAACCAACAAACATGATTTATTCTGGAGGGGATATGCATGAAAAAGGAGTACGAGAACATGAAATGTTAGGACAATAAACTAGGTATAAGTGAGATGAGATGGAGCGTGTAAAATTATAACCTACAAACATAATTTATTCTGGAGGGGATATACATGAAAAAGGAGTATGACTACTATTTGATTAAAAAATTAAAAAAAAACAGTCAATTCAATTAATGGTTACTGGTGTATTTCAGATAAGAGTTATCATGATTAAAATCAAAGGAAAACTGATAGATATAAATATTATACAAGTATACACACCAACAACAAGTAGTAGAACAGCAGAGACAGAGATGTGTGGATAGACACCAGCTGGCAGGGCACTTGATGATGTATAGTGAGTGCATTAGTCTAGCCTAGGCTCATATAAGTAGTGAGTAATGTTGCTATTAATTATTAAAACTGGGGTTTTATGCGGGGGTCACACAGTAAATGTCTCTATGTTCAATGTGACAACAGAGGTCCCCCACATTGAATTCATTCCACATAGAGGAGTTAAGTTAGTCAGGTCTTAGTCAGATATGGCAGAATTACCATATGACAGTAAACAGTACTACCTGCTTTCTATCAGCGCTGAATGTTGGGCAGCGCTTACCAAACCCAACACCCCACATTGTGCCAATGGCTTCGGGTGGAAGAGCACAATTGAGAGAGTGCAAGCCTTATCCTGGTGTGAGGAAATGCAACCTAAAGACAAAATGTCATGGCAGGGCAGATCAGGCCCTAAGCCTTGGTTGGCAGCTGGTCTAGGATCAAAACTCCGACAGGGGGACAGCTAGAGCATTGCTTTGCTGAGCCGGCAGCTTCTGCAGCTTGTCTTGTTCCAGGTGTATAGGTGTTACCTTTCCTCTGAAGTGAACTAGGCAGGCCGAGAGAGGGATCATCCTGCACGGGCAACACATGGCCTCTATTTTAGCCCAGGCTTTGTGCTATGGAGAGACTAAAGAAGATTGGCTGCCCACCAACTCTTCTGTCCATTGTGTAATCGTTCCACACAGGCATGAAAGGTATAATCAAGTTTGATGGTGCAACTTCAGAAGAGTTTAAAATCAAGAGTGGAGTTAAGCAAGGTTGTGTATTACCCCCCACCCTCTTTGGGATATACTTTTCGCTTCTAGAAATGGACCTTTTGTGATCAGGATGCCATACATCCACTCACGCTCAAATGGCGGCCTCTATAATGCTCAGAAATTGAAGGCCAAGACCAAAATTAGGAGAGTACTAATCAGAGAGTTGTTTTTGTGGATGATGCTGCAATTATGACCCACTCTAAGGAAGAATTACAACATCTACTATCCGCATTCTCCAATGCTTGTTCCGAATTTGGTTTAACAATTAGCAAAACGAAGACACAGATTATATCACAAGGTGCACATGGGATACCATCAATTTCTATTGACGACGACAAACTGGAAATAGTAGACCATTTTAAATATTTAGGATAAGACGTAAATAGTAAATTATCCTTAGATCAGGATGTCAACATTGGTAAGGCAGCAACAACAATGAACAGATTAACAAAAAGAGTCTGGAAGAACAGGAAGCTTACTGCCAAAACAAAAGTCCTTGTCTATCAAGCCTGTGTCCTTAGTACTCTTCTTTATGGCAGTGAAACTTGGACAACTTACTCATACCAAGAGAAACGTTTAAACAGCTTTCATTTGCGGTGTCTGCGAAGAATACTTGGTATTAAGTGGCAAGACAAAATCACAAATACTGAAGTATTGGGAAGATCAGGTTGTGTGACGGTGTGTTCCATGCTCAGTCTTCGTAGACTTAGATGGATAAGACATGTTAGGAGGATGGATGATGGTAGAATACCAAAGGACATCTTTTTTTTGGCGAATTACAGATGGGTAGGAGATCTCAGGGTCGGCCTCTACTACGATACAAAGATGTGTGTAAGCGAGACATGATTGATACAGACATTGATAATGCACATTGGGAGCAAGTCGACGCTGAACGTGTTGCATGTAGGGCAACTATCAGAAACAGAATAAAGACAAAGGAGAAAATGATAAGATAAAACACACACAGAGCGTGAGAGACGTAAGATGATGCATGATGGTGGAAATGACCATGTTTTCACGTGCATCCACTGTGGACAAACGTTTGCAGCACGAATTGGCCTTACCAGCCACACTCGCCACCGCCATGGGTCATAGTTATTAAGCCTTTTTGAAGCACAATGTACCAAACTATCGTCTGTCAAGACGAAAAGGTGCCAATGGATGAACAAGAGAGGAGATAAGGAGGTCACAATCTATCTAAATTAACTCATGTATGTCTACTTGGTTGTGTATATAAAAGTAAAAATCGTGTTTGCGTGTGGGGCGGCGGGCGAGTGCGGTGGGGTTCGAATCCCGCGGCCATCACCACAGTGTTTAAACACTCTGAAGGTAACACGTTCTGAAGTAACAATTCTTACAAACACAGAAAGGCACTAACAACCCAGAAGGGTTAATATCCAAACACGGATCATGTTTCATGTGCCCGTGACTTTCCAGGCAAGGGTAAGGTCTCAGCGATAAGAGTGACAGAATCTTGTATGTGCTATGGGGTCACGACGCAAATGATTACTCTGCCGGAGATAATGATAACAGGTCACTTTTCGTCCTTTTGCACCCTAATTACTGGGACAAACTTGTGAGCAATTCTTGTGAATTTTATCTCATGTATTTACGGCGACTGGCTCTCTATGTCTGAGTCTGTTTATTTGTCGTTGAACGTGTGTGTGACATTGTTGTGATGTCATCTATCTGTTGGTCTGACTGTTTGCTCGCCTGCCTAAGTGATTGTGTGTGTCTATATGAAAAACTCTGAAAATGAGTTACCAAAACAGAGAAACATTAACATTAATTTTTCAAAACAATTGAAGTTGGTTGAACACTAGGAAATGAGTCTAAAACAATGTGTTTACACAAGAAATGATAATATAAGTCATAATTTGCCATATTGGAGCATATGTTCAATTCATTCCACATAGAACATTTGTTGGCATAACTGAGATAACTAAAATTTTAGAAATTTCAACGACGCCGGGGTCATGAATGTTTCAAAATTATCTAAGTTGGTTGGACACTAGGAAAGTCGTTTAAGCGGGCAGGGAAGACATGGGCAGGCTCTGGTGGTCAAGGATGGTTTACAGCATTCGATACTGAATATGAGTGGGTGGGGTCAGGAAAGTAAAGAGGTGCAGGGAATGCGGATAAAAATCTGAAGATACATCTGGAACCTAATATATATATTATAATATATATATATATATATATATATATATATATATATATATATATATATATATATATATATATATATATATATATATATACACTAGCTGACCCGGCCCGGCTTCGCCCAGTCCCTGGTGGGGAGCATCTAATTTAATTCATATAAGTAGTCATAGAAGTTCTCGTTCCCGTTACCGACTGTCTGTCTGTCTGTCTGTCTGTCTGTCTGTCTGTCTGTCTGTCTGTCTGTCTGTCTGTCTGTCTGTCTGTCTGTCTGTCTGATCCGGCCCGGCTTCGCCCATCCCCTGATGGCGAGCATCTCATTTAATTCATATAAGTAGTCATATAAGTTCCCGTTCCCGTCTGTCTGTCTGTCTGTCTGTCTGTCTGTCTGTCTGTCTGTCTGTCTGTCCGTCCCTCCCTCTCTGTCTGTCTGTCTGTCTGTCTGCCTGTCTGTCTGTCTGCCTGTCTGTCTAATCATTTATTGGTTGCAGTTAGAACAACCTTAGATAAACGAAGACCAACTTACAAAAAGCATTAGAAAGAGCACTTGAAAGATCTTTACATCTTCCCCCAACAATTAACTTGAGTAAATGGAGCGGCGGCAGCAGCATCAGCAGAAGAAGGAAAAGGAGGAGTAGACAACTGCAGCGAAAAGGTGGGTCTGTCTATCTATCTGACCCGGCGTGGCTTCGCCCAGCTCCTGGCGGGTAGCGTCTCATTAAATTCATACAACAAAAAAAGTAACTTAAAAGAATGTCCTTCCACACACCATCCATTATTTTTAATGAAAACTCTTTCTAATCACCTGCATGACTACAGTAACTTCTTAAGCAAAAAAAGATGAGTTACAATGTTATGCATTGTGCATTATTTTTATGAAAACTTTGAAAATGCCTTACAGATTGTATCATTATTTATTATAACTCATATGCCGGTTACATAACTATGGACAAAGAGTTTATAAATCTTTGAAAACGATGCCACAATATGACTATAAGTTATACAGAAAAGTTATGCCCCTTGAAATAACTTTTACAGAGTTAGGTCCCCTGAGATATATGAAATTATAATGAAAAATGAAATAATACTGAGTAAGCAGGCGATTTCACACTAAAAAAATATCACAGTTGGCAGCTCTGGAATGAAAGGAAGGCGTGTAGAAAATTTCATCTCAATCGGATGGACCGTTCGCGAACGCATAAAGGACATACATAAATACGGAGATTGCCTTTTATATATAAGATATATATATAAAGTGGGGAATCTTGCTTAAGCAGAGAGAGTTGGGACTGGTTGAAAGGTTCAGTGGATACCCCTGATACCAAGTATCTGATATGTGGCGACTTCAATACCCGTGCCAAGGAGTGGGACAAGTCGGGAGAAGAACAGACAGCGTACTGCTCTTGCTGAGGTCATGTTTGAGGCGGATGTGGTCTGTATCATGACGGGACACCCACTAGGCTATCAATGAGACCGGGGGACCCTGACACGGCCATCGACCTAGCACTTGTATCACAAGAGGTGGCATCAGTCAAAAAATGGAGTGTCCTTGTAGACCATGGTAGCGACCACCTCCCCTGCTTTGTACTGATACCTAAGTTCATCACAGTCAGGGCTATAAGAGCCCGCAGGGCATTCAGTTATGATTGCGACCACTCTTATCTCTTGGGGCGCTTTAGATTACATGGAAGATCTAAACCAACAAGAAGAATCTTCACCCAACCACCATGGTGGACACAAGAGGTGGAGAATTCATGGAGGGAAAAGAGGTCCGCTATAGGGAATTGGCAGAGGGTGTGGAGAGCAACCAATTCAGTTAACACAGAACTGGAGGAGGCTGAAAGTTTTAAAAAGTAAAGGTGCAGGATTTTAAATTCCAGACAGCAGAGGCAAAAGGATGAAGTGGGAACAGTTTGTATGGATATTTTGCCCTGGCCATTCGGGGGTGCGGGGGAATGAATAGTCTGATAGGCTGGCATTCGGTAGGGACGTGACATTGGAGGCTGCACCGGCAGATGAACAGGCAGGCGATGTCTGATACACATGGTACCGTTTATGATGATAAATTATCGACCTATGGCAACTGACCAGGACGGGGGGGGGGGGGGGGGATTTTCTTGCACGATTGTTAAAACAGACGGATCAGCAAGATAGGGCTATTAGAGATATGGTCAGAGAAGACTTGTCACCGGTCACTAGGAAAGAGGTATGTGAGGTTACGGTGGAGGATATTAGACGGGTACTAATGAGGGCTAAAGACACAGCGCCAGGCCCAGATGGTGTGAGGTACACCCATATGAGTAACATTAATTATGGGGACTTGGAGGCTCATTGTTTAGATCTAAGCATCAATACGGCGGAAATACTCCACGATTGACTATTGGCTAGTCCCACTCCAAAAGCCGGGTAAGGATGACTCCAGGCTTAATCGATACCGAATCATAACCCTGCAAGACAGCAGAGCACATACTCCAAGACTGCCCAAATTACAACATGTCTAGGCAAACCTTCTGACCTAGAGAGACGACAGTGGAAGATAAACTCTATGGACCGCTGAGTGAACTAAACAAGACATTTAAATTCATACAAGAGACTACATTACAGTTATAGACATACTTCAAGCTAAGGAAAGAAGAAGAAGAAGAACCCTGCAAAACACGTATGGCAAAGCCTTCGAAAAGATAGTAGCACGCAGGCTCCAGCGCATTTGGAAAGTTGTAATCTGTTCCCCAAAGGGCTCAGGAGTTACCGGCCTGGGAAGGACACCTGGGCTAACGCGGCAACTTTTGCATTTGATGTCTGCGAGGGCTTCCGGGATAAACAAGTGACAAGTGGCGGTAGCTCTTGACCTTGAGGATGCGTATAACAGGGTCATGTATGATCGGTTGATACACACACTGTTGGACATGGAGGTCTGCCCATGCCTTATCAGATGGGTTGCGGCAGTCCTCTGTGAGCTTAAGGCTGCACTGCGCATGGGTTACTGGACTTCTGTCCCCTGTACTATTACACCTGGGTTGCCACAGGGATCTACCATGTCCCCAGTGCTCTTTAATGTCTACACCAGCAAAATCGCATCTATTGAGACACCAGGTGTGGGTAGAATCTTGACATTTGCAGATGATGTGCTGGTATACAGACAGGGTTTTGGTCCAGTACCAGTTTGGCTGAAGACTTACAGTGCAGTAAACTGGGTGGCAGAGTGGTGCAGGGACGCAGGGATGTTATAAACCCAGACAAGGCATCCGCTGTGTGGTACGCCATGGATAACCGGATCGTCAACGCAGATGTCCCAGGTGTTATATTGAATGGATGTCCTCTTAGTAGAGGGAGTAAATTGAAGTACTTGGGTATCACCTTTGACAGGTGTTTGTCTTTTAAAATAATTTATATCACTGAGTATTGTTTGGGGCTGCTGACAGTATCAAAGAGCCAGCTTGAAAGGTTGGAGCGCATACATAATCCTGCAATGCGGGTAATCCTGGGGTGCACAAAGGACACACCAGTTACATGCAGATAGGGATCACCTCCTGCATGAAGCCATGGATATGGTCAAGGGTCATAGACTAAGGCGAGGCAGATCCTAGATGACACATGCAGAACTATCTATACGTCAGAAGAGTGGTCTAGAGACCATCAATCGTGGAAAAGAGTGGTTTGAAATTCCGGAAGACATGACGGGCTGGTACAATGTAACAGTAACACTGGGTCGTGAGTGCAGAGAATGGGCAGTGGGCTGCACTGAGTTTAATGTGCAACAACTAATCCACAGTAACACACGTCAAGGATACATAGTCATCTGCACCGATGGGTCAGTGGTGAGAAACAAACGTAGTGGTTGGGGTTTCATTGCAAAGGCTAATTGTCGAGTCTTGGAAAAGGAGAGTCTGGCACATGAGACTACGACCTCCAACATAAGAATGGAGGTGAAAGCAGTAACAGCGGCATTCCGTTGGTTAGAGGAGACTACTGCAACACACATTTTATTCATTACTGGTTCAAAGAGTATGCTTAGTAAGGTGGCGAAAGGAATGTTTCGTGTGGAATGGCTATCGTCGCATCAGAGGCCACGGATTGTGAGAATTGTATGGGTATTTTACCCTGGCCATGCGGGGTCCGGGAGAATGAATAGGCTGATAGGCTGGCAGGCAATGCACCTCTTGGTGGTAGATTGCCTATGGAAAAGGGGGAGGTGGTCGTGCGCTTGTGGGACCAGGTGGATAAGGCGCAGTAACAGATTGTGAACCAGTATGTGGAAAGAATGAGATTGCCGGAGATCAGCAGGGGTTCTGATGATTCGGTATCAATTAAGCCTTGAATGATCCTTACCTAGCTTTGGGAGTGGGACTAGGTAGCTATGCAGCCAGTCGTGGGGTATTTCCACCTTATTGATGCTTAGGTTGAAACAAAGAGCCATCTCCTCTAAGTCCCCATCATTCATGTTACTCATATTGGTGGACCTCACCCCATCCGGGCCTGGCGCTGTGTCTTTATCCCACTTCATTATCCGTATAATATCCTCCACCTTAATCTCACAGTCCTCCTTCCTAGTGACCTGTAAAAAGGCTCCTCTGACCATGTCTCTAATAGCTCTATCTTGCTGATCCTTCTGTGTTAAAAACTGTGCAAGAAAAAGCCTCTCTTTTGTCCTGGTCAGTTGTCATAGGCCGGCTGTTATCATCATAAACGGTACCGTATGTACCAGGTATTGCCTGTCTCTTCATCTGCCGGTGCAGCCTTCAGAATTTTCTCAATGTCACATCCCCACCGACTTCATTGACAAACTGTTCCCACTTCATCCTTTTTGTCTCTGCTGCCTGGAGTTTAAAACCCTGCTCCTTTACTTTTTAAAAAGAAAATAGCCTCCCCCAATTCTGTGTCAACTGAATTGGTTGCTCTTTGCACCCTCTGCAAATTCCTTATGGCCGCCCTATTTTCAGTCCATGAATTCTCCACCTCTGGTGTCCAAGATGATGTTTTGGTGAAGATTCTTCTTGTTTCTTTAGATCTTCCCTGTGATCTGAGACACCCCAAGAGCGAAGCGTGGTCGCAATCATAACTGAATGTCCCGAGGGTTCTTAAAGCCCTGGCTATGTTAGACTTAGGTATCAGCACAGAACAGGGGAGACGGTCACTTCCATGATCCCCAAGGACACTCCATTTTATGTTTGATGCCGCCTCTTGGGATACAAGTGCCAGGTCGATGGCCGTGTCAGGGTCCCCCGGTCTCATCGTAAACCTAATTGGCGTCTCGTCATTTAAATAGACAACATCCGCCTCAAGCAAGGCCTCAGCAAGAGCAGTACCATGTGTGGTGTGTTCTCTCCCTACCTGCCCCCCTCCTTGGCGTGAGCATTGAAGTCACTAAATATCAGATACCTCGTGTCAGAGGTATCCACTGAATCTTTCAATCAGTCCCAACTCTCTCTCTCTCTCTCTCTCTCTCTCTCTCTCTCTCTCTCTCTCTCTCTCTCTCGCTATCTCTCTCTCTCGCTATCTCTCTCTCTCTTTCTCTCTCTCTCTCTTCCTCTCTCTCAGGTATGTAAGATTCCCCTCTGACATATATATTTATTAAGTTAAAGCTGTATCATCCGATTTATATCTGCATTCCCTGAACCACTTTACTTTCCTGACATCACCCACTCATATCCAGTATCGAATGCTGTAAACCATCCTAGACCACCAGAGCCTGTCCACGTCTTCCCTGCCCGGTTGCATTAATCTAACATGTATAGTCAGGGCACTTAAAAGAGTTTTTCTTCAGTTCTTGTAACATCAGTACATCAAAATCGTAGACCACTTTCTCCAATATTGGTCCTCATTGCTTTGCACTACGGCAATTGCAATACCCAACCCATATATTTAAAAAATAAACGATCCGTTTTCCTCCTACCCCTTCTTGCTTCAGCCCTCTTCTTCCGTTTCCTTCCCCCCTCTCCCCTACCTCTTCTCCTCCGCTTCCATTTCTCCCCGCTGGCTGTTGTCAAAAGTATAGAGCACAAAGCACGTTGCTTCGGCTATAATTCTTTTTATTTTCCATAGTTGGTTTGATTTGAAGGCAGGAACTAACCGGCCACCCTAGTACAGACTGTCTGCTAGGGAAGGGGCAGGGGATAATCCTCAGGAGTCCATAGATCTGCCGCCGCCCCTCCAGCATACCAGACGTTCCACTTTCACGACCTGCTCACCAGTGGCCATTCAGTCCTCGGCACTTCGGTCCACCTTACACTTGGGGGTTTATAATCGGAGCTTTCCATCTCCTAGATTGGCCGCTGTAATAGCTAACGGGCCACATCTACCCGGGGGAAAGAGGTTCTAGCACCTCAACCCTCCTGGCGAACACATTAGATAAATGTATACGGGGAACAAAAACAATTTCACACAATATATATCAAATAGTACATAATACAATACATAGCTAAAGTCACTACACAACACAATGTTAGTGCGTGAAGAAAGCCCAGATGGCAACGTTGGTGTCGCTTTTGTCTTCCAATGGCCGCCACAAACTGTTTCCAAGCTATACATCTACTTTCAACAACAAACACGGAACACACTTCAGCTGCCAGAGCTCATCCAATAGTGAAATTGTTCGTGTATGATGCCTCTATGTTGGCATCCACAAGCAATTCAGTCGTATTACAACAGATGTTTCCTGCGTTACCCGTGCTACTATGAAGCGCAAAAACGTACTTAAGTTTTCAGATGCAGCCTAAACAATATTGCCCTGTGTGGATGTGACGGCCTCATTGTAAGAGAGGTATCATGTAAATCAACATAACAAGTGGCATCAGTCTCATCTGTCAAGAAATCAGGCCCGCTTTCGTCGAGTCCGTGAACGCCATAACAATGATATGTTTCTTCATATGCCCTGAGCTTGATCAACGAGGGCGA
Source organism: Cepaea nemoralis (assembly GCA_014155875.1). Lineage (NCBI taxonomy): Eukaryota > Metazoa > Mollusca > Gastropoda > Stylommatophora > Helicidae > Cepaea > Cepaea nemoralis. Next base: position 209,553 of record JACEFZ010000737.1, read on the forward strand.
GTTAATAAGTAAATCACACAGTTCTGTGGGAAGGCAGGTAAATGTAGTCTGTGTTTTCTACAGGTGTCATTAGGTGACAGCAACATCAAACTTTATGTTCCCGGTCGTCAGGTGGCGCTAGGTGTCTCATGTGCATGCGCAGCGCATAAACAGAATGGCGACTGTACTTACGGAGTGTACAACCAAAGAGCAACGTGCTGTTGTGCGTTTTTTTTTAATTTGTGGGCAAAACGACTGCCTGCAAAGTACATTCATAAGGAAATGCTTCCTGTTTATGCTGACAAATGTTTGTCCCGTAAAGCGGTGCATAGCTGGGTAGAGAAATTTTCTCAAGGACGCTCTAAAATTGTTGATGAAACCCGATCTGGTCGTCCTGTTGAGATTGCAACAGAAGCATCCGTGCAGCGGGTGGAGGAGATGATTAGAGGTGACAGGCGAGTAACGATAGACTCTGTAGCATCTGCAATAGGGTGCTCACATGGTTCAGCATACAGCATAATGCATGATCTATTGAAATTTAAGAAAGTGTACTCAAGGTGGGTACACAGACAATTGAAGGAGTGCCATGCGATATCCAGGGGTTAAACATAATTTAAACATTTCAACTCAGAAATAACTACGGCTCAAACGCAATTGGCAGATTCAGAGCCAACGAACTAAATAATGACGGAGTCCACACTGAAGAACGTTGTCAGTTATACCGCCGTTTATTATCACAGCGCAGGCCTACTGTAAACATAATGAGAATAATAATAATAATAAATAGTTATCTACTGATACTGGTCCTGTTATAGCCAGGGGGCACAGTATCCCTAGGATATAATAATATAATTACTCATATGTTACTGGCCATCGAATATTGACTGTCATTACCCGTCCTTCTTTCCATCTTCTACGTTCTTCCTGCCGTTTCAGACCTACCGTTACTGGGTTCGGCTGTGCCTTTGTTAATACTTCTATGACCGTTGTCCTCCTTGATCATCTCTTCCATTTCCAGTCATACTTTAATCACTAACATGATATCCCGCCAATGTTAAGCCAGCCGAGTCACATAAGTTGCCGCCTTTTAGAACTCCCAAGTTTTTTTCTCCATTGTTCATTCTTTCATGACGTCTTTTTGTTCCGACGTAATACGCCTCGATACATTAGCGCTTCTGTTCTGGGATTCTTTGGTCCCTTTTGCTTACGTCACTATGCAGCACCTGCTACTTGGCAAGGAGGAACACAAAATGAACCGATTTGGCCTGTCTTTGCATCATCTCTGTCGATACGAAGATGAAGGAGAAGACACGCTGAACAGGATTGTTACTGGGGACGAATCATGGGTTCATCACTACCAGTCCGAATCAAAGCGTGTTTCAATACAATGGAAACATCCTTCATCGGCTTGTGTCCAAAAATTCAAGGTTACGCCATCAGCAGGGAAGGTTATGCTGACAGTGTTCTGGGATTGTCAAAGATTACTTTTAATCAACTTCAAGAAGAAAGGTGTCAATGTGAGTTCTGTATCGTACTGTGAAGTTCTATCGATGCTTCATGATGCAATTCGAAGAAAATGTCCAGGACTGCTGACTAGAGGAGTGTTGTTTCTTCATGACAATGCCAGACCACATACGGCTCGATTAACTCAGGAGAAAATTAACCAACTAAGGTGGGAAGTTCTGGAACATCCACCTTACAGCCCCGACTTAGCCCCTAGCGATTTCCACCTTTTTGGTCCACTGAAAACCCACCTTGGCGGGAGACATTTCGCGAATGACGCCGAAGTTGAATGTGAAGTGAAAACGTGGTTTAGAAAACAGAGCACGCAGTTCTATGCAGCCGGTTTGGGAGGACTGATAAAACGATGGGATAAGTGCATCAGTGTTGGTGGAAATTATGTTGAGAAATAAAGGGACAATGCATGTATAAAAATAAACTGGTTTCAAGTTATCATATTTAGTTATTTTTCTACAGCCATTTGTGACTTACTTATTTACTTCCCCTAGTACTTCTGAAATATTATCTCGTGTCCTAGTTTCGATCAGATCTCTCTCGCTCGCTCTCTCTCTCTCTCTCTCTCTCTCTCTCTCTCTCTCTCTCTCTCTCTCTCTCTCTCTCTCTCACACACTCTCTCTCTCACTCTCTCTCTCTCACTCACTCTCTCACTCTCTCTCTCTCACTCTCTCTCTTCGCTCTCTCTCCCTCTCTCTCTCTCTTCGCTCTCCCTCTCTCTCACTCTCTCTCTCACTCTCTCTCACTCTCTCTCACTCTCTCTCACTCTCTCTCTCTCACTCTCTCTCTTCGCTCTCCCTCTCTCTCTCACTCTCTCTCACTCTCTCTCACTCTCTCTCTCACTCTCTCTCTCTCACTCTCTCTGTCTTCGCTCTCTCTCCTCTCTCTCTCTCTCTCTCTCACTCTCTCTCACTCTCTCTCACTCTCTCTCACTCTCTCTCTCTCTTCGCTCTCTCTCCCTCTTTCTCTCACTCTCTCTCTCTCTCTCTCACTCTCTCTCTCTCTTCGCTCTCTCTCCCTCTCTCTCTCTCACTCTCTCTCTCACTCTCTCTCACTCTCTCTCTCACTCTCTCTCAATCTCTCTCACTCTCTCTCTCACTCTCTCTCACTCTCTCTCACTCACTCTCTCTCACTCTCTCTCTCACTCTCTCTCACTCTCTCTCTCTCTCTTCGCTCTCTCTCCTCTCTCTCTCTCTCTTCGCTCTCTCTCTCTCTCACTCTCTCTCACTCTCTCTCTCACTCTCTCTCACTCTCTCTCACTCTCTCTCTCACTCTCTCTCTCTTCGCTCTCTCTCAACCTCTCTCTCTCTCACTCTCTCTCACTCTCTCTCACTCTCTCTCACTCTCTCTCACTCTCTCTCTCTCTCTTCGCTCTCTCTTTCTCTCTCACTCTCTCTCTCACTCTCTCTCACTCTCTCTCACTCTCTCTCACTCTCTCTCTCACTCTCTCTCACTCTCTCTCACTCTCTCTCACTCTCTCTCTCTTCGCTCTCTCTCTCTCTCTTCACTCTCTCTGTCTCTCACTCTCTCTCTCACTCTCTCCCTCTCTCTCTCTCTCTTCGCTCTCTCTCTCTCACTCTCTCTCACTCTCCCTCTCTCTCTCTTCGCTCTCTCTCTCTCTCTCACTCTCTCTCTCTCTCCCTCTCTCTCTCTTCGCTCTCTCTCTCTCTCACTCTCTCTCACTCTCTCTCACTCTCTCTCACTCTCTCTCTCTTCGCTCTCTCTCTCACTCTCTCTCACTCTCTCTCACTCTCTCTCTCACTCTCTCTCTTCGCTCTCTCTCCCTCTCTCTCTCTCTCTTCACTCTCTCTCTCTCACTCTCTCTCACTCTCCCTCTCTCTCTCTCTTCGCTCTCTCTCTCTCTCACTCTCTCTCACTCTCCCTCTCTCTCTCTTCGCTCTCTCTCTCTCACTCTCTCTCTCACTCTCTCCCTCTCTCTCTCTCTTCGCTCTCTCTCTCACTCTCTCTCACTCTCTCTCTCTTCGCTCTCTCTCTCTCACTCTCTCTCACTCTCTCTCACTCTCTCTCTCACTCTCTCTCTCACTCTCTCTCTCTTCGCTCTCTCTCCCTCTCCCCTCTCTCTCTCTCTCTCTTCGCTCTCTCTCTCTCTCTCTCTCACTCTCTCTCACTCTCTCTCTCTTTTCGCTCTCTCTCCCTCTCTCTCTCTCTCTCTTCCCCCCTCTCTCTCTCTCTCTCTCTCTCTCTCTCTCTCTCTCTCTCTCTCTCTCTTGTCACTAGGTTGCCAATATTTCTTCACATAATATTTTGAGAGGCTGAATTTTGTTTTATTAGCTGCCAGTTATGTTTCGGTACCTCAGTGGCTTGGCCAGAGAGCATAATCAGGACACGAAACACAGGCCTGATCCAACATTCTGGTGATAGTGTGAGTAGCAAGTTATCACCACTCACGCTTGTTGGCATAACATCTGATGATAAAGATGCATATTGTTTGAGCTTATACTTTTTGGTTACGAGACTGCACAAGTAAAGTGACGATTTGTGACCTCCCAGTACGGCTGTTATCTGTAGATATAAAAACGACTGTGGACTATGAGCTCTTGTCTTCATCTGGGCCATTAAACAGTTTGCAGATGTTGAAGAATTGACAGACGATGGCAGATATATAATTTCAGGGGTGCAGCTGACTTTATTTAAGTGGAGATTTAAACCACAGTGGCAAGTATGAGAAATTATGCTTAGTTTACGATAGAGAATATAAATAACCTTACATTCGAAGATAACATGAAAGAAATCAGAAGTGTGATTAAAGATGACGAGACGGTTTGTTATGAGTACTTTAGAATAGAGCATCTTCCATTGAAAAAACGTTCTGGGAGATCTGTACATTGACAGGCGAGTGCAGTTCATTATTACATGTAATTAATTATATGAATGACAACTCTGTAACAGAAAGTAGATGCATTAGAACGACGGAAGGTAGTGCATTAGAGAAATGTATGACTATATGATAAAGATAAACCAAAATACATGACAGCGAAAATAGAGTATCAGGACCTTCATAAGAGCAAAAGTAAGGTTAGCAATGTCTACAGAAAAGGAAGTAAACCAGGCCATGAAGAAATAAGTTTATTGCATATCCTTTACAAGACGTCGTGGTCAATCCCAGCAGTTTTTGGCTGTTTGTGATTTCTTGACAAGTTTACGTTATGTAGTTTGCCATTCATTGCTGAACGACCGCCACTCATACCATTGTATAAAATAATAGCACAAGGTGGTCTGCTTCCACTGTGTTTCGAATGTGATATCCAGGATTGCGAATTGCGTCCATAACTCCTTCGCCACCGAGTCATGCTTTTAGGAATCATCTTTGAAGTGGCGGTAGACCAACGGAACTAACGCAGACAGAAAGACAAGCCAGCGCCCGCACCTATCATACACTATGTGTAAGGGTCAGGAGCAGCGCTGTTTGGCCCAGAACATGGAAGAGAACAATTTACACATTGCACAAATACGCAGAATGGTGCGGGAGTTCAGTAAAAAATGTCCCTGAGGCATTTCAACACTTGTCGTCTGTTCTGTGTCTTCACAGTGTGACGTATCTTGTATCTGGTGTTATCCATGTGTCTATGTATGTACTTCGATGTTACCATGGTGCATGATCCGATACTAATCTTTGTTGTTTTAAGTCTAGGACATTACAAATGTCATCACGTGTCATTTAACAAAGCACAGAGGTAAAGACACGTGTGGTGTAAATAGTTGTACATGCAGATCATATACAAGATCATAGCATAGCCTTTATTGTTCTATAAAGTTCAACAAAATTGTAAACACGAAATGTAAATTATGGTTCGTGAACTGTACGAGACTTTCAGTGCGATATAGCAGCAGAAATGTGTAGAAAACAAAACATTTGTTAAGGAATATTTGAGTTATTCCAGATGTCCGATTAAGAGACAAATTCCGACGATAATGGTTAATCATAAACAAACGAGGTTGTCTAGAAGACAGTATCATAGTAAATACAACTGTTGAGCAAGTAAGTGGATTCATATATCTGGGTATCTTGACAACAGAAAATTCCAGATTCATTCTAGAGTAGTAGTAGGCCTCTTTCAGTCCTGTATGATTATAGAGTTGTGCCGCTGGGGAGGCACCTGACAGCGCCGCTGGTGACTGTATAGTCAAATGCGAGAGTGACAGTATCTGTCACAGTTTCCGCATCTGTAAGACGAGGTTGGTCCCACTGTAAGTGACTGCATTTTATGCATGTGCCGCCTATCCTCAATTTGTTAGATCAGATTGCGCTCAAAAGGCACCAGTCCATTTCGTAAATCTCTTCTCCGTGAACATCTGTCTTTTGCAACTCTTTCCCACGTGTCTGGGTCTATGCCAAGAGTTTCATATCTTGTTTACACATATTCATATAACGCATTTGGGGTCTTGCGGTTGGACTCTTCCCTGTGGCTAGTTCTCCGTATAGGAGATCTTTTAGAATACTTTCATCTTCCATTCGAGATACATGGCCCAGACACCGGAGGCGTCTCTGCTTGAGGAGGGAGTGCACTGTAGTAATATCCGCTCTTTTAAGCACGTGTTTGTTGGTTATGTGGTGTTTCCACGATATGCACAGGTTACGTCTCAGACATCTCATATGGAAGGAATTCTACTTTCTTTCCTGTCGTGAGTACAAAGTCCGTGATTCAGACCCATAGGGTAGTGACAAAAAAAATAAATTTTAAAAAGCTGTTATGCGGAGCTTGGGCCCATTAGGGATACTCAAAGTGGAGAGTGGAAAAGCAGAAGCAACAAAGACATTTATGAACTGTTTAAGTCCCCGCTAATCACTTGTATCATTAAGGCTGATAGACTGCAATGACAGGGGCATATAGAAAGAATGGAAGATAATAGGGAAACAAAACTAGCTTGCACTCAAGAAATAAATGACCGTAGACCCCGAGGTAGACCAAGAAGACGGTGGAGAGGTAATATACATACAGACCTATAAGCACTTGGAATCAGCGACTGGCAAAAGAAGGTCAACCAGAGAGACGATTGGAGACGGCTTGTATCTGCAGCAAAGAACCTCAATGGCTCGGAATGCTGAAGAAGAGGAAGAAGAAGAAGAAGAAGAAGAAGAAGAAGAAGAAGAAGAAGAAGAAGAAGAAGAAGAAGAAGAAGAAGAAGAAGAAGAAGAAGAAGAAGAAGAAGAAGAAGAAGAAGAAGAAGAAGAAGAAGAAGTTATGCGTAGCTGAAATGGTCTCTCCAGAGCACAAGCCTGGGCAATGAAATTCGAAGAACCAGCTATTGCCCAGAAGCAAGTTCCCCCTCTCCACGTCACCAATGTTGACCAAGGGAAAGGTAGTAGCCAATGCAAATTGGCATCGGTGCCGTCGCAGGAGTTGTCAGAACTATGTTATTTACAACATGGAACTGCCTTAGGGACTCCATCTTAGGATTTGTCCTCAATGTTTACTACCGAAGTCTTTCCTATCTGGGTATACGTATAAAGCCATATAGGCAGCGGAGGTTTGAGATTTAAAGTTTCCTCTCTTAGAGGAGATACCAACCAAGGCTGACGAGCCTCCTGTCACAAAATGAAACCGTGTGTTTATCCGGTTGATTATTACAGAGGATTTTCGGATTAAGCGGACGATCGACCAGCGACATCTATTTGTACTAACAGAGTAAACACAGTTGTACAGGTTACCTCAGGTCAGCCCATATACACATTTGGTGGTGAGTGAGGAGGAAGTGAGTGCGCTGAATCAGATATCACTTTGACAAGTCATAAACACATCAGACGGAAATGGCTGCTGGGATTGTCACCACTGAACAGAAGCTTGACAGTTGTCAACAGTCAGAGACAAACCGGAATTGGCAGCGAGAGACAGGAAAACAGTGCATCTGTCAATTCTTGGTTTCCGGCACATCGAGAAGTTGACGGGGTTATTTGCAACTCTTTGTTGGAAGTAGACATAAACTTGCTGGCTTGTTTTGAAAATCTTAACAATTACTGACAACTTTGACAGGACTAAAGCCAGGAAAATAGATTCTTGCAAATGGCTGATATGTCCAAATAACACCTGTGTGGGGGCGAAAAGGATAACGTCACGTGGACAACTTGGGTAGTTTGCCATATAAACTCGAGTTGGGATCAACTAGGGTGACTTGAATAATGCTCTAGTCGGAGTGAGGGCACTGCAGCGCCTAGTGGAAATAATATCTACCGTGTGTTAATTAGTGACTTAATTTTACACGTGCCTATATGGCAGATGTAGATATGATTTATAGGACTGCAGTAGTGCCATTTAAGGTATAACTTATTATAATATATTCGTTATAATTACTTTAGGCAGTAGCCTTGTTAAACTATAGTGTGATGATTAGCACTGTTAGTGGAAACTAGCTAGAGTAGGGAAGTGATACTTGGCTCTGTTAGCTAGAATAGATTAGTGAAGTGTTGATAAGCTTTACTAGTTGAATAATGAAGGATAATTGGGATCCTCCCGTAGGTGTCCCTGGTGGGCGGGGTTCCGCATTCTGTTTGCTGATATTTTTCTTTGTCATAGCCTGATTCGACTCTAGGTGGGTAGCTAATCTGCTCTATGACTAAGTCTAGTTAGCTAAAGATCATTAAGCAAGGTGATAGGCTTACACTCAGCCGAAAGGATCAGTGACTAGTACTATCACCAGATGTGTTGTTTCTATCCTAGGTTCCCTACCAGATCCAAGGAAACTCAACAAGTTTTGGGAAAGACTTAAAAAACCCATTCTGAAGAACACCAGTTCAAGAGTCAATAACGTTGCATACAGAAAGCAACTAAAAGCTAAAAGGACGTTGATTCACCACACATAGTGATGATTACAGATGCACCATACAGCATCAGACAGTAGTAACTACCGGAGAACAATCTAATAGTTACCTAGTGTTATATAATCTCGTGTAATAGAACACAAGACATTATACTTGAGGCTAGATAGACACGAGTGAGGATCCAGTACAGTAACAATTAACATTAATGACTGTGTACACACTGCAAAAGACTTGTGCAGTTTGTTTAGGAACATTAGGAACGGACATTGTGTAGAGTGCAACCGGTCCCTGATTAACTCTTAATACCACCGGTGTCTATTTCGGATGTTCATGAAATTGGATTACCAGAGGTCTACAGAGGCAAAGCATTATCCGGCAAGATGGTTCCGGCAACGGGTGAGACGTACTTGTTCTGACGTAACGTGCTGTGGTCTATCTTTGCTGTGATCAGCTGACTGAGTTGATGTCTGAGAGACAGAGTCTACACACTTTATAGAACACGTCACACATTTTCTTCACATACACGTCTCATATACATTACACTTTTATTTTAATAAATTACTCTTTATTAATTTCTAGAAGCAAGAGTTGTTGAGTATGTTGCGTTGGGGAAGTATGAGAAGGGGGCATAGTACGACAGTGTGAGAGTGATAGGAAAAGGTGTCCATAGGCTGATGGAGTGTGTTGGACGGAAGCTGGTGGATTCTCCAGAATATTGAGGGGAAAAAAAATAATATTATAATGTGGGTGTCGGATCTCCTCACTCCAGGGACGACACTTTAAAGGAGGACACGACATTATTGGGGGCTCGTCCGGGATCTTTGGACAGCGGGATCTCTCGTAAACGGGATCTTTGGACAGGGGGATCTCCCGTAAACGGAATCCTTGGACAGCGAGATCTCCTGCAAGCAGGAACGTTTGACAGTGGGATCTTCTGACAACGGGGTCTTTTGACACGGGATCCTTAGTTATAAGAGGGAGATATCAGTTTGGAGAATCCAGCTAGAGTGAATGTGGATAGGGGTTAGGATTAATATCTTACCTGTTCACACTTCACACGTCTGCATAGGTCTGTGGTCCTGATTCTACTCTTGTCACTGAGTGAATGTGCTGTGTGTGGTAATATCTAGATTGATAGTACTTGTTCATATATCTGTATAGTAATTTGCAGTTATATTGTACTAGACCTGCTAGCTTACCTCTCTGTATAATGGCCACCCCTAAACTTAGCACAGCAGAATTAAAGGCAAAGGGGGAAGAAATGGGATTGGCTGGGTCTTCTCTAACGGATTACATACAGGAAGTGGAGAGAGAGTATCGTCAAGCGGAAAGGGAAGATCGAAAGGCCGAGTTGGAATTGAGAAGGATGGAATTGGAAGCTGAGCAAGCAGCTAGGAAATTGGAAGCTGAGCAAGCAGCTAGGAAATTGGAAGCTGAGCAAGCAGCTAGGAAATTTGAAGCTGAACAAGCAGCTAGGAAATTAGAAGCTGAACAGGAAGCACAGAAAAGGGAGCACGAGTACCGGATGAGGGAACTCGAGTTGAAGAGTCAATCTAATGGAGAAACTGAGGGAGCAGTTGGAGGTTCCTTCATCCCAGGATCAACACCAGTAGGTGGACATGGGTACCAGGCTATGAAGTTTCCTTTAGCGGTCTACGAGGAGGACAAAGAGAAGATTGACCAATACCTTCAACGCTTCGAGGCTATGTCAGTTGCTATGGGTCTGGAGCGTAACAAATGGAATCTTAAGCTATCCCAGGGATTACGCGGGACGGGATACGAGGTTTATACTCGCCTGCCACCAGGACATGAGAACAATTATGATGAGTTAAAGACGGCTCTGCTGAAACGATTCGAGGTTACGTCACATACCTACCGGAAAAAATTTCGAGCAGCGAAACGAGAACCGGGAGAGTTGTTTGCCGCCTACAGTTTGCGTCTTAAATCTTATCTCCATAAGTGGATGGATTTGGCTGGGTTCGCACATGACTATGAGAGTCTGGAAGAGCTCATGGTGGTCGACCAGCTGAAGAAGCAAATGTCTAAACCTCTCAGGACGTTCCTGGGAGAACAAGGAGCGGAACGTATTGACCTCGTGACTAAATTAGCAGAACGGTTCGTCGAGGTACATGGGGAGGCAGGGGAAAACCTTTCCACCAACACCAAAAGTCAAGAGAAACATGACAAGAAGAAAGCCAAAAACTCAGGAACCAAAAAGTGGGAACCTTATGTGCAAAAATCAGAGGATAATTCAGAGAAGAAGAAGGAGGGAAGCAAGAGCACTTCAAGCTCTACACCTAAACGACCGTGGTCGGAGAAGTGGTGTTCAATTTGTAAGTCACCCTCTCACAATACGAGGGACTGCAAATCGAAGGCTAAGAACCCTCACTTTGCAGCATGTCAAGTGACTTCCAAGGAGGTTGTCACGGAAAAGGCCAAGGTCAACAAGGAAGCTCGCCACCAGGAGAGCTCATTCAAGTCCGACAATAGAAAATCTAGGACAGGGAAATGGTGCAACCAATGTCAGTCGAATAGGCACAATGCTATTGACTGCAGGGAAAAGTCAGGAGACACTCAATTCGTCGTGTGCTCAGGGAAACCTAAGGTGGAGCCCACCGAACAGGTCGAGGCCGAGGAAGAGACTCCAGACCAGGAAAAACCACCTGTAGTGGAATTGGTAGAGGTTAACGGTCGTCAAGTGGAGTGTTTCATACGACACAGGACTGGACGGGGAGGCCGTGATTTCTGCGGATCTGGTACATCCAGAACAATTCACAGGTGAAACATTGGATATACAGCCTGCACAGAAGAGTGCTGTAACCATGAAGTTGCCCATTGCTAATGTGGAGATTCGGTCAAGGTACGTCACCGGCACCATCAAGGCCGCTGTATTGACCGATCCCATTTTTCCAGTCATCCTAGGTTGCCGGTATGTCTTTCTGGGAATGCCCAGGGAGCCAATCCATATGGGAGCAATGCAGACTCGCTCTCAGACGAAAACGGAAGAGGCAGACGCAATTGTGACTAACCCAATGCCGGGGGAGCTACGAACTGCCCAGAGTGAGGATGATACTTTACGTCCTTGCTACAAAAAGCTGCAGAAAAGTGCTGATCCACCAGGACGGGGGCAGTACTACATGAAGAATAGGATACTCTACAGGAGAGCAGGAAGGGGAGACAACCTATACGGTCAGTTGGTCGTCCCGAAAGCTCATCGGTCCCAGATTCTTCATATGGGGCATACCATCTCCTTTAGTGGACACATGGGTATTGCCGCCACCATGCAGCGGATTTCCTGCCACTACTATTGGCCGGGAATGACAGATGATGTGCGTCGGTATGTGAAGTCATGCCCTGAGTGCCAGAGGGTGGCACCGAAACACTGGACAGCACCGGTGATGTTGGGTGAGATGCCCATCATGAACTCTCCTTTCGAGAGGGTAGCCATCGATATCGTGGGTCCACTTCCCAGGACTAGGAAGAGGAACATGTATATACTTACAATGGTGGATTGCTGTACAATGTGGGGTGAGGCGATACCGTTGACCACGATTGACTCGAAAAGAGTGGCGGACGCACTGATGGAGGCCTTTACCAGATTAGGCTTTCCGGATCAAATTCTGACGGACAATGGATCTCAGTTTTGTGGAAAACTCATGGAGGAGGTATTTAGGGTGTTTCACTCTAACCACATACATACCAGCCCTTACCACCCTCAAGCCAATGGACAAGTAGAGCGTTTCAACGGCACGTTGATGACAATGCTCAGGAAATTAGCGCAGGAAAAACCTGATAGGTGGGATGAATATATCCCAGCAGCACTTTTTGCCTATCGGGAAGTTCCTCATGGCTCAACAGGACTACCACCCGCTACGTTGCTGTTTGGTCGTCCAATCAAAGGACCGTTGGAAGCCATGTTGAGGAGTTGGACTGAAGAGGGGACGTCAGAAGAAGTGATCTCATCCTATCAATACGTGGAGGAACTGAAAGAAAAACTCCATAAGGGATGGACTCTGACAAATCAAAACTTGAAAAAGGCCAGGAAAAGACATGCGGCTTACTACAACCGTAGGTCTAAAGAAAGATCTCTAGAGGTAGGAGATAAAGTCTTGTTGCTACTCCCAACGGGAAACAACAAACTGGAGATAGGTTGGCAAGGACCATTTCCCGTGGAAAGGGTGATATCCAGAACCAACTATCAAATCCGGATCCGGGGAAAGTCGAAGATTTTCCATATCAATCTCTTGCGGAAATACGAAGAGAGACCCGGAGACAAGGCAGCTCACCTCATGGCAATGGCAGTTGCAGTGGAGACAGAAGTGGGAACCAGCGAGGGCAGGGAATATCCCTTAGTACACCAGGAAACCTATAGGGATGTACAAGTGAACCCTGATCTGACCTCCCAGGAGAGGGAAAGGATAACCCAGGTTCTCAAGTCTCATAAGGAGATACTGACTGATAAACCAGGACGAACGAGGTTGGTGGAGTTCGAGATGACTTTGACCACACAGGAGCCGGTCGCCAAAAGGTTTACCCAGTGCCATTCTCTAAAGAAAAGGCCCTGGAGGAGGAAATACACAAATTGCTGGAGGATGACGTGATTGCACCATCCACATCCCCATACAATGCGGGGGTAGTTTTGTTACGCAAACCAAGTGGAGAACACAGGTTGTGTATAGATTACCGACTGCTGAACAGTCATACACAGTTTCAGGTGGAACCTTTGCCGAATCCAACTCAGTTATTCGCTAGGCTCCATAAGGCTCGGTACTTTTCAAAGGTGGATCTGAGTCGGGGGTACTATCAGATACCAGTCAAACCGGAGATTCGACCACTGTTAGCTTTCAGTACACCCAGTGGACACTACGAATTCAAGGTCATGCCCTTTGGACTCAGCAATGCACCTAGTGTGTTTACACGCATGATGAGGACTTTACTAGATCCGTTACAGGATCCGTCCATCATCTCATTCATGGATGATATTCTGATTTCCAGTGACAGCTTGGATGACCACTTACAATCCTTGGAGAGAGTGTTTAATAGACTCAAGGAAGCAGGGCTTACTGCTCGTCCAACCAAGTGCATGATTGGTTACCAAACTCTGGAATTTCTAGGTCACACCATCACTCCAGGACACATTGTTCCAGAAGAGAAGAACCTGGAGAAAATCAGAAATGCACCAAGGCCAAAAACGAAGAAGGATGTGCGATCTTTTCTCTCGTTGTGTGGGTTCTACCACAAATTTATCCCACATTTCACGGAACTGGGAGCTCCGTTGACGGAAACCTTGAAAAAGGGATTCCCGGACCAAATCATTTGGACACCAGAATGTGAGAATGCCTATAGTCAGTTAAAGGAGGCCTTGGTCAGCAAACCTGTATTACAGCTCCCTGACCTTTCCAAACCATTTGTGTTGAGAACGGATGCAAGTGCGATTGGAATTGGAGCCGCTTTGTTACAGGAAGGAAAAGACGATGCTTCGGTTTTGAAACCTGTGGCATACGCAAGTAAGAAACTTCTACAGGCGGAGAGGAATTATTCAACCGTCGAGAGAGAATGCTTGTCCCTCGTATGGGCAGTGCAAAAATTTCAGCCATATTTGTATGGAGTTAAGTTTCGGGTTCAGTCGGATCATCAGCCCCTGATGTTCCTGGCTACTTCTCAGAAGCTCAACGCCCGTTTGATGCGGTGGTCGTTGTTACTTCAACCGTATAATTTCACAGTAGAATACATTCCTGGGAAGGAAAATGTTGGAGCGGATTTCTTGTCAAGACACCCAGCTCCTGAAGAAGAAGAATGAATCATCTGGATTAAACTCACGGTGGAGAAGAGTGAGATGGACTACTCTCTTAGGAGGGGGCCTATGTCACAAAATGAAACCGTGTGTTTATCCGGTTGATTATTACAGAGGATTTTCGGATTAAGCGGACGATCGACCAGCGACATCTATTTGTACTAACAGAGTAAACACAGTTGTACAGGTTACATCAGGTCAGCCCATATACACATTTGGTGGTGAGTGAGGAGGAAGTGAGTGCGCTGAATCAGATATCACTTTGACAAGTCATAAACACATCAGACGGAAATGGCTGCTGGGATTGTCACCACTGAACAGAAGCTTGACAGTTGTCAACAGTCAGAGACAAACCGGAATTGGCAGCGAGAGACAGGAAAACAGTGCATCTGTCAATTCTTGGTTTCCGGCACATCGAGAAGTTGACGGGGTTATTTGCAACTCTTTGTTGGAAGTAGACATAAACTTGCTGGCTTGTTTTGAAAATCTTAACAATTACTGACAACTTTGACAGGACTAAAGCCAGGAAAATAGATTCTTGCAAATGGCTGATATGTCCAAATAACACCTGTGTGGGGGCGAAAAGGATAACGTCACGTGGACAACTTGGGTAGTTTGCCATATAAACTCGAGTTGGGATCAACTAGGGTGGACTTGAATAATGCTCTAGTCGGAGTGAGGGCACTGCAGCGCCTAGTGGAAATAATATCTACCGTGTGTTAATTAGTGACTTAATTTTACACGTGCCTATATGGCAGATGTAGATATGATTTATAGGACTGCAGTAGTGCCATTTAAGGTATAACTTATTATAATATATTCGTTATAATTACTTTAGGCAGTAGCCTTGTTAAACTATAGTGTGATGATTAGCACGGTTAGTGGAAACTAGCTAGAGTAGGGAAGTGATACTTGGCTCTGTTAGCTAGAATAGATTAGTGAAGTGTTGATAAGCTTTACTAGTTGAATAATGAAGGATAATTGGGATCCTCCCGTAGGTGTCCCTGGTGGGCGGGGTTCCGCATTCTGTTTGCTGATATTTTTCTTTGTCATAGCCTGATTCGACTCTAGGTGGGTAGCTAATCTGCTCTATGACTAAGTCTAGTTAGCTAAAGATCATTAAGCAAGGTGATAGGCTTACACTCAGCCGAAAGGATCAGTGACTAGTACTATCACCAGATGTGTTGTTTCTATCCTAGGTTCCCTACCAGATCCAAGGAAACTCAACAAGTTTTGGGAAAGACTTAAAAAACCCATTCTGAAGAACACCAGTTCAAGAGTCAATAACGTTGCATACAGAAAGCAACTAAAAGCTAAAAGGACGTTGATTCACCACACATAGTGATGATTACAGATGCACCATACAGCATCAGACAGTAGTAACTACCGGAGAACAATCTAATAGTTACCTAGTGTTATATAATCTCGTGTAATAGAACACAAGACATTATACTTGAGGCTAGATAGACACGAGTGAGGATCCAGTACAGTAACAATTAACATTAATGACTGTGTACACACTGCAAAAGACTTGTGCAGTTTGTTTAGGAACATTAGGAACGGACATTGTGTAGAGTGCAACCGGTCCCTGATTAACTCTTAATACCACCGGTGTCTATTTCGGATGTTCATGAAATTGGATTACCAGAGGTCTACAGAGGCAAAGCATTATCCGGCAAGATGGTTCCGGCAACGGGTGAGACGTACTTGTTCTGACGTAACGTGCTGTGGTCTATCTTTGCTGTGATCAGCTGACTGAGTTGATGTCTGAGAGACAGAGTCTACACACTTTATAGAACACGTCACACATTTTCTTCACATACACGTCTCATATACATTACACTTTTATTTTAATAAATTACTCTTTATTAATTTCTAGAAGCAAGAGTTGTTGAGTATGTTGCGTTGGGGAAGTATGAGAAGGGGGCATAGTACGACAGTGTGAGAGTGATAGGAAAAGGTGTCCATAGGCTGATGGAGTGTGTTGGACGGAAGCTGGTGGATTCTCCAGAATATTGAGGTAGAAAAAAATAATATTATAATGTGGGTGTCGGATCTCCTCACTCCAGGGACGACACTTTAAAGGAGGACACGACACCTCCTCTGCCCGGAAATCAATAAGGAGGGAAGTATACCATTCTTCCATCCTCGCAGTGGCCATATTGATCAGATGACCGTAGCCATTGTCTCTATTGAGAGATCCTCTGCCCACCATCGCTGACATGAAACCATAACCAACAACTATCTGTCAGCTGCTCCAAAGTCCGATCCACCACCTGCTCGCGTGGCTTCATGTTACCCTGTTGTTGTTGTGTGTTTTTTTTGGGGGATGGGGAGGGGGGGGGGGGGGGGGGCTAAACGGGTACTCCACCTTGCCCAAGGGTGTCCCGTAGGCTAGCGGATGGAAGTAGACGCTTTACTTCTCCGTTGATAGGGGATTCCCCTACCCTAATATATATATATATACGATGTTGCTTATAACAAACCAAAGCAGAAGAACTAATGTCTATAACTGTCATCCATCATTTTTTGGTGGAGTGAACCAACCTTTCTTTTCATGAATCTGCACTAACGATTTGAACCGTGCCAGCGAGTATTGACTTATTGTTGCACCAAACTGAATGCGGGATTTTCCTTTGACAAGGGTGGCGGACATCTGCAATTTGACACTCACTACTGTATGCACTACTCCAGTCTTGCTTGGTCATTCTAGAGACCACATGACTTTCCCTACAGGGAGATTACTTCCACAGATCACGCTTATTCAACTTTTAGCTGCAATTCTGGACGTTGAGGAACCATGATTTCCTTAGCGTCATAACTAATGTAGTCTGTCAAGGCTATCCTTCTTGGCAATGTCCATACTGGTCGGTGACCGGAGCCTTTGTCTCTGTAAAGAGATGCTTTGCCTACCGCTGATATAGACAATCAAGATTGTGTGAGTACATTACGAGGAGAAATACACTTCCAAGCTTTGTGGCAACTGCTAAAACTGATTGGAGCAAAGCAGACGAATGCAAAGATTACAATACATAGATGGCTTAACAACGTTTCATATCCCAGGACAGATGACCAACCCTTGTCGCCAAAACTTTTACAAGAAAGAAAAAACCCACACCAGAAAGTACAATGATTTCTGAAGCTGCGTGTGCTTGGTGTCTAAGCTATAACAAGGCTTTGGGGGACGATGACTTCTTATGGAATAACAGTCCTCAATTCGCACACAACCAGTCAACTTTCTATGTGTATATTGTAAGTGTGTGTGCATATGTGTATGATTAGCGTGTGGTGTGTGTGTGTGTGAGAGAGAGAGTGTGCGTGTGTGTATGATTAGTGTGTATGCGCGCGCGTGTGTGTGTGTGTGTGTGTGTGCCTGTCATCAGCATCAAGTGTCGTGCCGGCTGGCGTAGGCGTTCATGGCTCTCCATAGATCTCGGTCTTTGGTTTTCTGGATCAACTCTGCTGCTGATATTCCTCCATGCCACCGTCTCAATCCATCCAGCATCACTTCTCTTGGTCTACCTCTGCCTCTCTTCCCCTCGATCTTTCCAGTTGTTACGATGTTCTCCAATGCCTCTTTTTTCATCACATGACCGAGGAAAGCTGTTTGTCTCTGTCTTATTGTTGTATATAATGTTCTAGTTTCATTAGCCTGTTTCAGGCAGTCGTCGTTAGTTACTCTGGCAGTCCAAGGAATTCGCAACATTCGTCTCAGGAACCACATCTCTGTTGCTTCTAATTTCTTCTTAATTTGTTCATTTACATTCCAAGATTCACTGCCATACAGCAAAACTGGTTCTACATAGCATTTCAGCACTCTCTTTCTTACATTCAGTGACAGTGACTTATTGCATAAGATACTCTTCATTTTCTGAAATGCAGCTTTTGCCTGCCCTATTCTGCTCCTAATCTCTGTTGTACATCTTCCATCTGATGTTATAAATGCCCCTAGGTATCTAAAATTATCAACTTGGTTAAGGATTTTCCCTTCTATTTCTATGTCACATTTTGGTGTCACCATTTTCTTTGATATTACCATTGTTACTGTTTTCTTGATATTCAAGTTGAGTCCTTTCCTTGCACTCTCTGTTACTACAACGTCTAATAATTGTTGTAGGTCTGTTGAATTATCCGCCACCAATACTGTGTCATCTGCATAGCGTATATTATTTATATTATAACCTCCAACTAGTATTCCTGGCATCTCTTTGATCTCTCTCATTATTACTTCGCTATACAGGGAGAAAAGATCTGGTGACAAGACACACCCTTGTCGTACTCCTAGCTTTATCTGTTCGTAACTACCCTCTTTATTTCCCATTTTAATTGCTGCTACTTGGTTCCAGTAAATATTCTTTATTATTCTTAAATCTTTTCCATCAGTGTTGATATCTTCCAACATTTTAATCAGTTCATCATGTTTTACTTTATCAAATGCCTTAGTATAATCTATGAAGCACAAATATATGTCCCTCTGTTTCTCTATTGACCTTTCTATTAGTGTCCGCAATGTATAAATTGCATTGTTTGTGCCCTTTCCTTCCACAAATCTATACTGTTCTTCACTAATTTCCATTTTTATTTTCTTTTTGGTTCTTCTCATTATGATTCTGAGTAGAAGCTTAGTGATATGGTTTATAAGGTTAATTGTACGAAAATCTTCACAATCAATTGCTCCTGGTCTTTTTGGTATAGCTATAAATACAGATTTCAGCATAACACTGGGTAAATATCCACTGCTGTAAATATCATTCAACATTTTGGTTAATATATCTACTCCAAATTCTCCCAATACTTCTAATTCTTCTAGTGTGATTTCATCTGGCCCAGCTGTTTTTCCTTTCTTCATACGTTTCATAGCGTCAGCGACTTCTTCTTTCAGAATAGGTGGACCTTCTAAGTTACTATCTTCTGTTAATTCTGCCCTTTCTCCTTCATATAATTCTCTTATATACTCATTCCACCTCTTCATTATAGCATCTTCCTCTAATATTATCTTTCCTGTTTTTGATTTCAAACACCCTGTATTTATTCTTATTTTTTTTCCTGTAAGCTCACTGATTTGTCTGTGCATATTTTTTGTATCTTTAATGGAATTTAATTCAATTTTTTTTGCATTGCTCGTTTAACCAACTTTCTTTAGCCTTCCCACATTTATCTGTTATTTCTTTATTTATCTTAGCGTATTCTTGTTTGTCATTTTTATACTGTTTTCTTTTGTCCATCAGGTTTAAGATATCTTCATTCATCCATTTTTTCTTAGCTATTTTGCCTCTCTCTGGTAATACTTCTTTGCTAGTTTGATGAATGGAGTCCCTTAACATTTCCCATTGTTCATCTATAGTCTGTATTTTAGTTATTGCATTGTACCTATTTTTCACAGTCACTCTGTATTGTTCTTGCATTTCTTTATCTATTTTTAGAACCTCTTTATTAAGTCTCATGTTCTTAACCATTTTTTTCCCTCTCTTTAATCTTACTTTTATTTGTCCACATAGTGGTACATGATCACTATTACAGTCAGCACCAGGCATTGTCTTTACATTAATTAAAGAATTTCTAAATCTTTTATTAATTAGTGCCTGTAAAGAAGACAATTGCTGTTTATTTTACACAAAAGTAACAATCCGTTTCCTTTGCCGCCTTTGAATACTTTTAGACTGCTAGACTGAGCAAAGGCGTGCGGTGAAGGATAAATCGACGAGCCGAATATGTCTGGGCGAGTGGCCATCATAGGTGCTGGATCTTCTGGCATCACAGCCATCAAGTGCTTCCAGGATGCTGGTTTTCAAGACATCGTCTGCTACGAGCGTAGAGACGTGGTCGGTGGATTGTGGTATTTTAAAGAAAACGTAAGTTACTGTAACCACAAGATAGATTTTTTGAAGACATTGATTTTCTTTTGTCTAATGAGCGACACAGGCGGAGGGCAGGAATTAAAGTAAACAGTAGCTTTAACTTTAAGACAAGGGTAACATATAGGGCGCTTATCCACGTCTTTACCCCAATCTTTGTATAAACCAGCTGGCACTGACTGATGATGTGTTCAGTATCATATGTCTCGTATCTTCTCCCTAAGAACATGTTCTACTAGCCTTTGTTGGCTGAGTGGACCTGCCAGCCCAGGCTAAAGTTACACAAATCCCCTTGTCGATGGGGTTTCGAACACATAATCACCGCTCTGGAAGGCAGGTATTCTAGCCATCGCGCTGTCGCATCTTACGGCGTTACAGTGCTTATGTATAAACCCCGCTGCTTTTCTGAGCAATTGTTTCTCCTGTTTCAGTGTGGCGTTTACATAAATCGGGCTTATTGATTTACACAAACAATGTTTCCACAAAACCACCTGATATGTTCTGTTTTGATAGTTACACAAACGATGTTTCCACAAAGCCAGCTGCTATGTTCTGTTTTGGTAGTTACACAAACGATGTTTCCACAAAGCCACCTGTTGTGTTCTGTTTTGGTAGTTACACAAACGATGTTTCCACAAAGCCAACTGCTATGTTCTGTTTGGTAGTTACACAAACGATGTTCTCACAAGTCACCTGCTATGTTATGTTTTGGTAGTTACACGAACGATGTTTCCACAAAGCCACCTGCTATATTCTGTTTTGGTATAACGCAGGAAATCAATTGGGGAACCCTTTGAGGCCGCTGAGACAGTTACATAAATAAACACAAATAGTATTGTTTGGCGCTCACAGAAGGAGAAGAAGGAAGTAGAGACTAGAGGACGCACTAGACAACATAAAATTTGAAAGCTATAGTTACTAATCCTGTTCGGTAACTATAGCTTTCAAATGTTATGTTATCTAGTGCGTCCTCTAGGCTCTGTTTTGGTAGTTACACAAATGATGTTTCCACAAAGCCACTTGCTATGTTCTGTTTTGGTATGTCGAAGGACGTCAACGTCACTGCATAGTGGGCATTCCCATACGTGCTCAGTCCTATAATGCAGCAGCCATCCCAAAGTATTTCTGGGCAGAGTAGAAACGCCTCTGCCATTGGAGTTGTAGTGGCGTAGTGGCTAGACGCTTGCTTACAGGCTGGGTAGACACGGGTTCCATTCCGCATCGAGGCAGATTTTTGTCAATGAACCTGGGATCTAGAAGCCTACACTGGGTACTACTAAATGTCTTGGGAAATAAAGGCGGTCGGCATTAGCTAACCACATTATCCGTGAAGTGTCTATTGATCTATACAGATGTGGGTCTGGCACCATGTGCCCTGTATGCTGTAAGGGGTGAAACGAGTTCTTCACTTCAAACTACATACATTCGGCATTATCTGCACTTATTTTCCGTACTTATATAGGTCCATATAACCCGTGTGTATTGTTCGCACGTAATATTTCCCTTGGCAATTGGAAATCGAAAAAGAGTAGCCTAACGGCGCTACCCGGGCAAAAGTTCGTGCACTGAGCTGAGATTGTCGCATTTTTAATCTACACTCACATGGCACATTTTTAATCTATACTCAAATGGCATATTTTTAATCTATACTCACATGGCACATTTTTAATCTATACTCACATGGAACATTTTTAATCTATACTCACATGACCCATTTTTAATCTATACTCACATGGCACATATTTCACCACCTCATTGGGAGTCTCCATGGTGAAGTGGTCAAGCTACCTGCCTCGCGCTGTGAAGGTTATGGGTTCGATTCCCGGCTACGTCTTTCGGTTCATGGGTGCATTTTTTCTCGGGGGTCGTCTCTGGACTACGGAGTGTGTGCATTGTACGGAAAGAGACCGAGTCGTGTGGCATAAAACCCGGTGCAATAAAGTCGATCCTCTCGACTTTTAATATTGTTTTGTTTATTAGCACAATTTTATTTGTACATTTGCAATATGTATTCACATGGCACGTCTTTAATCTATACTCGCATTGCATATTTTTAATCTATACTTGCATTAATCATCTAAACTCACGTTTTTCAAAAAAGTTAGTTGCATATCTTATATAGGACTTTACAGCCAACCCCAGCATTTGTTGGCTGTCTGTGATGGCTTGGCAAGTTTATGTTAAGTAGTTTGCCATTGCCTCTGAACGACCGGCACTTATACTATTGTATAAAAACGAACGAAAGGCTGTCTGCTGCCAAATCACCCACAGCTGATTACAAACTGCAACAGAGCCGCCTTTCATTTTCTTTTGGTCATATCCTATTTACAGGACATCGCTGTCAATACCAGCATTTTACTGCTGTTGCTTATGTCTTGGTGAGTTTGCGTTCAGTAGTTTTCCATTGCTTTCTGAACGACCGGCTCCCATACAACACATTATAACCCAGCGCAATGCGGTATGCTGCCAAATAGGTTGCAGCTGTGTTCAGAACGCGGGTAAGCGGGCTTAAGAATCGCGTCAGTAAGCTCTTAGCTACGGAGACCGGCCGGCTTACAATATACATTTTTAATCCATTCTCATCGTGCACATTTTTAATAAAGGAAGTGTGTCACTAGCTGCCCCTGATTACTCATCTTTAACATCATCCAGCGGCGTGTCCTGCCCTGATAACAGTCTGTGGAAATGTCACAATGTATTTGACTGCGGTGGTTTTCTTGGCATCTGTACAGATGGTAGTTTGTGGAAATGTTCCAATGTATTTGACTGCGGTGGTTTTCTTGGCATCTGTACAGATGGTAGTCTGTGGAAATGTCACAATGTACTTGACTGTGGGGGTTTTCTTGGCATCTGTACAGATGGTAGTCTGTGGAAATGTCACAATGTATTTGACTGCGGTGGTTTTCTTGGCATCTGTACAGATGGTAGTCTGTGGAAATGTCACAATGTACTTGACTGAGGTGGTTTTCTTGGCATCTGTACAGATGGTAGTCTGTGGAAATGTCACAATGTACTTGACTGAGGTGGTTTTCTTGGCATCTGTACAGATGGTAGTCTGTGGAAATGTCACAATGTACTTGACTGAGGTGGTTTTCTTGGCATCTGTACAGATGGTAGTCTGTGGAAATGTCACAATGTACTTGACTGAGGTGGTTTTCTTGGCATCTGTACAGATGGTAGTCTGTGGAAATGTCACAATGTACTTGACTGCGGTGGTTTTCTTGGCATCTGTACAGATGGTAGTCTGTGGAAATGTCACAATGTACTTGACTGAGGTGGTTTTCTTGGCATCTGTACAGATGGTAGTCTGTGGAAATGTCACAATGTATTTGACTGCGGTGGTTTTCTTGGCATCTGTACAGATGGTAGTCTGTGGAAATGTCACAATGTATTTGACTGCTGTGGTTTTCTTGGCATCTGTGCAGATGGTAGTCTGTGGAAATGTCACAATGTATTTGACATTTGCAGTATTCTTGGCATCTCTAAAGAAGGTAGTCTGTGGAAATGTCACAATGTATTTGACTGAGGTGGTTTTCTTGGCATCTGTACAGATGGTAGTCTGTGGAAATGTCACAATGTATTTGACTGAGGTGGTTTTCTTGGCATCTGTACAGATGGTAGTCTGTGGAAATGTCACAATGTATTTGGTGCGGTGGTTTTCTTGGCATCTGTACAGATGGTAATCTGTGGAAATGTCACAATTTATTTGACATTTGCAGTATTCTTGGCATCTCTAAAGAAGGTAGTCTGTGGAAATGTCACAATGTATTTGACTGCTGTAGTTTCCTAGACATCTGTACAGAAGGCAGTCGGTCATTCCTTTGCGTCTTGCCATTTGTACAGAAGGCAGTCTGCCATTGCTTTCCGTCTTGGCATCTGTACAGAAGGCAGTCTGCCATTGCTTTCTTTCTTGGCATCTGTACAGAAGGCAGTCTGCCATTGCTTTCCGTCTTGGCATCTGTACAGAAGGCAGTCTGCCATTGCTTTCCGTCTTGGCATCTGTACAGAAGGCAGTCTGCCATTGCTTTCCGTCTTGGCATCTGTACAGAAGGCAGTCTGAACAAGGATCATTGAATCAATTGCATGTCCTTTGCAAGACATTGCGATCAACCCAACGTCGATTTGCTAAGCAATTTTACATTCAGCAGTTTGCCGTTGAAAGTGCTAGTCAACGTTTAAGTCCAATTGACCAGTGTAAGGGATGAACCCAGAGTTGAGTAGATTTAAGTCCAACTGACCAGTGTAAGGGATGAACCCAGAGTTGAGTAGAGTTAAGTTAAGCTATGAAACGACATCCCTGCACTCAGAATATTCCCACACGTGCTCTGTCCCCTGGTTCAACAGCCAGCGAAGAGCCATATTGCTTATCGTTCCAACTGCCATCTGATTGAAAGTTCTTCTGGTCTTCCCTCTCAGGTTTGAGATTCTTCCAGAACCCCTGCCGATTCTTTCCCTCTTCCCCCACCCCAACATCATTCTCTCTACATACGGGTACTCAGTTTGTTACCCCGCTTTCTCCACCTTGTCCCACAAGCGCTCGACCACCTCTCCCTTGTCCATAGACAATCTACTTCCGAGAGGTGCATTCCCTGCCATCCTATCAGCTTGAATTCATATTCCAGCATCATTGCATCGGAAATTTAGGTTCAGGTTAGGTCGCCTGCTGGCAGTTACCATACCTGTCGAAAATCGTAGCCAATGTTAGCAACTGGTGTCCTACTTACATCAGCCAGCTTGAGACCATCATCAACAATAATATCACACTCAAATTCTGCTTAATTTAAAATTGTACAAACGATCCCACTGTGATCGGAGGAATATATAGACCTGAATTCGAGATACTGACGCAGGACAGTTGGCTTATGGTAGAGAGGCATTTCGAAAGGCTTGTCAAGAGACCTGTTATGTTCAGCGGGGTGAGCATGGAGTCATCACGATATTCAACCCGTAGAGACATCCAGTCTGATGTTCAATCGGGCAGGCACTGGTAGCGTCAGCATGGGCACTCTTCGATAGCTATTGTAGAATGGGACGGAACACGTGTGGGGGTAGTGTCCTGAGTGTAATGATGTTGAAGCACAAGACAAGCCACAGGATGGTGAAACAAATGTCACTGCCTGTAACGGTTATTTATGTTTCAGACTGCCAGGTGGGCCGACGAGTCATGCGTTAACAGGTCAACTGTTATCAACACCAGCAAGGAGTTCATGGCCTTTTCTGATTATCCAATGCCGGATCATTATCCCAACTTCTGCCATAATTCTGATGTAAGTCACGTGCAACTTATCACATGACGTGTTTCAGATAAAGTACAAGAGTGTAAAGATAACGTGAAGTACTATTGAAATGAACTGAGCAGAAACTGAGCAGAAGGGTATCTTATGTTGTTGTTATTGTTGTTGTTCATGCAAAAGCTGTTTAGCCTATGCACGCGTGGCAGCCCGGTGTCATTGCTATGAAGATGCAGAACGTGTACAGATACTCCAAAGAAACATACACAGAGCTTGTCACAGATGGAAACAGCTGTAATTGCTTCTCTCTGACGTTTGTGGGTACCGAACACTTGAGAAAATGTGACCGGTGGTTACACAATGATTAGACCAGTGTCTGCACATAACTTACTGACAGTGAGAAACTGAAAAATTAGGCTTTGGTTTTTGCTGCTAAGACCACAGATTGCCTCATTCATTTCTGGTAGACGAGTTTCAATAAAAGGAATTCACTTTGCTGATATGTTCAGCCTGTCTTCCTCTTTTGTGGTTTCTGGGAATCTGCAGGACTGTTATATCACAAGGTATGTTCCTTTGTTGTTATGTGGCTCTGGCTTTAGAAAGCTTATCGGTCTGCACATGGCTCTTGTAATCGCCGTGGAACGCATCCACTAAAACTAAAATACTGATGGAGTGAGGTGTATCTAGTTGTGCATTGCATGTTCTACTAGATTATTATATCCCTCTGTATACTGATGGAGTGAGGTGTATCTAGTTGTGCATTGCATGTTCTACTAGATTATTATATCCCTCTGTATACTGATGGAGTGAGGTGTATCTAGTTGTGCATTGCATGTTCTACTAGATTATTATATCCCTTTGGATATGATAGATGTCCTTGATATCTTGTGAAGTACTACATCGGATGGCTTGTGTTCTACAAAGTCGAACCGCTGGTGTGCCAGTTTCATTTCAGTTCTCATTGCAGCAGTCTGTGTGTAACAATGATAGGCTGGTTGTAATACTGATAGGCTGTTTGTAACAGTGACAGATTCGTTGTAACAGTGATAGGCTGGTTGTAACAGTGCTAGATTGGTTGTAACAGTGATAGGCTGGTTGTAACAGTGATAGGCTGGTTGTAACAGTGATAGGCTGGTTGTAACAGTGCTAGTTTGGTTGTAATAGTGGTAGATTGGTTGTAACAGTGATAGGCTGGTTGTAACAGTGATAGGCTGGTTGTAACAGTGATATGTTGGTTGTAACAGTGATATGTTGGTTGTAACAGTGAAAGGCTGGTTGTAACAGTGATAGGCTGGTTGTAACAGTGATCGGGTTGTTGTAACAGTGATAGAGTTGTTGTAACAGTGACAGGCTGGTTGTAATAGAGTTGGTTCTAACAGTGATAGGCTGGTTGTAACGGTGATGATTGGTTGTAACAGTGATATGCTGGTTGTAACAGTGACAGGAGGGTTGTAACGGTGATAGATGGTTGTAACATTAATAGGTTGGTTGTAACAGTGATACGATGGTTGTAACGGTCATTGTTGGTTGTAACAGTGATAGGCTGGTTGTAACGGTGATAGGCTGGTTCTAACAGTGATAGGCTTGTTGTAACGGTGATAGTTGGTTGTAACAGTGACAGGCTGGTTTTAACGGTGATAGTTGGTTGTAACAGTGACAGGCTGGTTTTAACGGTGATAGTTGGTTGTAACAGTGACAGGCTGGTTTTAACGGTGATAGTTGGTTGTAACCGTGACAGGCTGGTTGTAACATTGATAGGGTGGTTGTAACAGTGACAGGCTGGTTGTAACATTGATAGGGTGGTTGTAACAGTGATAGGTTTTTTGTAACAGTGATAGGCTGGTTGTATCGGTCATAGTTGGTTGTAACAGTGATATGCTGGTTGTAACAGTGATAGGCTGGTTGTAACAGTGATAGGCTAGTTGTAACAGTGATAGGCTGGTTGTATCGGTCATAGTTGGTTGTAACAGTGATAGGCTGGTTGTAACAGTGATAGGCTGGTTGTAACAGTGATAGGCTATTTGTAACAGTGACCGGCTGGTTGTAACAGTGATAGGCTGGTTGCGTCGGTCATAGTTGGTTATAACAGTGAAAGGCTGGTTGCATCGGTCAAAGTTGGTTGTAACAGTGATTGGCTGGTTGTAACAGTGATAGGTTCGTTGTATGCAGCTCAGATATCTTCCATGGTTTTTCCTGTTCTCTTGTGGTCTAAGTAACCCCAAAGAAGTGAATGTCCAATGAAATCGCCGGTGAGAAAATGTTGAGGTAATGTGTTTCTAGTGTCTAGTTCTAGTCTCTAATAGTATGAGCGTTGTATTCCTGAGATATCTACATTGCAATTGGTACACTTACTGCTACCGTGCCATATGTTAATGTTGTAAATCTGTAGGTTGTGACATTTACGACACTATTCTGTTTATCATGCCGGCTGTATAGATAGCAGTATAATTAGGCCACTTGCATATGTAAGTTGTGTATGCGGACAAGTATATTGTTCGCATGTATGTGTAATATGTTTAGTAGAACAGCGAGTGGCTAAACGTGCCTATGAATTATTTTGCCAGTTCAAGCTTTTATTTCTCAGGCTACAAATGTCACTTAGGAAGTTGGGAGAATGTTTGGTTATTTCACAATTTTCTCTGTTTCATATGGGATTGCTATGTTTTCCTTGAAAGGCTAGAAGTAGTGTGTTTCCCAGTAACATACTTTCCACATACAATAGGGTGGTTCCTCACTATCTGGCGGGGACCTTGATATCCGAGGAGACGTCCCAACTTGTAGAATCTAATGTTAGCTTCTACCATGACATGGTATTGTACTTATATGCAGTCTGCGGATGTTTTTCTCAACCTAGGAGAGAGCCAGAAGTGAATTGTCCTAACACTGGGCGATTCTACGAGCCTAGTCCGAAACTTGAGTGGGTATAATTCTGGGTCACTCTTTCAATCACACAATGTCTAAACAGTTATGATGCATTGGGTTCATTAACGAGGTTTGATCTACTAAATTCCTTGTGTCCCCTCTAGGGGTTGGCATCCCTGGTAAGGGGCCACCTAGGAAGAATGTGGTCCTTCATCACGCACACGAGTCTTAGCGTGTAAGTTATGCTAGACCACGTGTCTCATACCGCTATGGTCACTTCTTTTATGAAAATCACTAGGTCTAGGGAGAAGAAATAATTGGAAAATCCACATATTGCACTCGACTGTCACCAGCACTAAGACATCAGACTCATCTGCATATACTTGATGTTGGCTGTGCGCTTTGATCAATCCTCGTCTCTTCCTGTTCCATCACTCATAAGGCATCATTAATCAACAAGTGTAAAATGTCGACATTTTGTGTTTTATTATGATCATAATAACAAAGAGCAGCAGACCGTGTCGCGTTGTGTTATAACGTCTTTCTGTCGTTCAGAAAGCAATGGCAAATTACTAAACGTAAAAACTTGCCTAGTACATCAACAGCAGCTGAAAAATGCTGGTGTTGACTGCAACGTCCTGCAAGGGATATGCAACATGTAAAAAAAAAAAAACAATAACAAAAAGCTTGGCGATTATGCTTCTCCGCGTAATCAGTTCTCTACCGGAATATGTCATCTTTTATGGTGATTTCTTTCATTGTAACCAGAGGAATCTCTTCTTCTCGCAGTTTTACTCTGTTTCATTGTTGCATGTTGGTATGTCATTTGCATCGCTCGTCGGACATTGTTTCAATTGCTAAAGATTCTAGTTGAGTGTGTGCATCTAACCCATTCTAACTGGGTATGTGTATCCATTTCATTCTAACTGGGTTATGTATCTATACTATTCTAACTGGGTGTGTGTGTCTGTATCATTCTGACGGGGTGTGCGCATCTATATAATTCTACCTGGGTCTGTGTATCTATCAACAAACTGAATATATGTTAAAGACTGGTTAACGGGCTTAGACAAGAGAGAAAAGAGACATGAATACACTGATCAAGACTTGCATTCTGTGTTGTCAGTAACATGAAGTGGGTTCTGTGTTGTCAGTAGCATAATGTGGCTTCTGTGATGTCAGTAACATGAAGTGGGTTCTGTGTTGTCAGTAACATGAAGTGGGTTCTGTGTTGTCAGTAACATGAAGTGGATTCTGTGTTGTCAGTAACATGAAGTGGATTCTGTGTTGTCAGTAACATGAAGTGGATTCTGTGTTATCAGTAACATGAAGTGGGTTCTGTGTTGTCAGTAACATGAAGTGGATTCTGTGTTGTCAGTAACATGAAGTGGATTCTGTGTTATCAGTAACATGAAGTGGGTTCTGTGTTGCCAGTAACATGAAGTGGGTTCTGTGATGTCAGTAACATGAAGTGAGTTCTGTGTTGGCAGACTGATAGCTAGAATCATGTGTTTACGTGTTATCTTTTGCTGCGCTCGACAGGTAGAGGCATATTTTATTGACTACTGCAAACACTTTGGTGCGGACAAATATATTCACCACGACACTGAAGTCATATCACTGAAGAAGCATGCCTCCTACGAAAGGTGTGTATTCCTTCTTAGTTCATGAATAATCTCTTCACTGTTATTTTCATATCCCTCTGGAGCAGTAGACTTGTCTGCCATTGATTAAGTTGTCATTGGTGTGAAGAACTTTGTTGGGTTGTTTACTCGCCTCCTACATGATGTTAGACCTGGTGATGACAGGGCAAGTCGTGCAATCCGTGTTTGCTGGTGACTTTCCACCCACCGAGTGCAAGGCCTCCAGGTTGCTGCTTATCTAACAGCATCGTGAAAAATATCTTTTGCCTTCTTGCAACCTGGCAATGTATAAAGTTGGCAGTTCCCGCCAGAAGGCAACAAAGCGGAAACCATGGTCGATTCGCGAGTCTCTAGCTATAGCAGTGCCCGCCCACGGCACCCCACATGGAGGTGAAAAGATGCATTGGTCTGTATCCGTGCCTGACTTGAAACATCAGCCCCTCATTGAGTGGTCATAGAAACAACTTGTCAAATGGCATTGCATAAGACTTACATTACACCTCAGCTGTATCCTTTTATTCATATATTCATTCATTCAGTAGCATGATCCTTGCGGAACCTAGCTCCCATAACTACCTTCCGGAAAACTTCTCGGTCATCAAGATGTTCCGCTCCCGATACACCCATCTGAAGATCATCCGCCACATCCTGCATCTTCTCTTTGGCTTTCCTCTTCCTCTCTTCCTGGGCATATACCCCTCCATTACTGTTCTCTCCAAACTTTCATGACGTTTCAGGTGACCACAATATTTCACTAGTCTTTGTTTTATCGACTTTAGAATCCAACCATCTTCAATATTCAGCTCTTGTCGTTTGGATGAATTTGTTCTTTTCTGTATCCAAGATATTCCTAGAATCCGTCTATAACATTTATATTCAAAGGCATCTATGCGCTTTTCAGCTTGTTTATTAAGTGTCCAGGTGCCACATGAGTAGACTGCAATGGGAAAGATGCACGCTCTTAAAATCTAATTTTGTAAGCCGTTGCCTCAATGGGAATTCGAATCCAGGAATACAATGTCGGTTAGAAAACGTGCAATCCACTGCCATATAGCATTGTGTACATGGGCTGGCCAACGTACAATCCACTGCCTTATAGCATTGTGTACACAGGCAGCCCAACGTATAATCCACTGCCATATAGCATTGTGTACACGGGCAGCCCAACGTACATCCCACTGCCATATAGCACGGTATACATGGGTGTCGAGTAATGTTGACTATTTTGATA
The DNA here is from genome assembly GCA_014155875.1 of Cepaea nemoralis. Classification (NCBI taxonomy): domain Eukaryota; kingdom Metazoa; phylum Mollusca; class Gastropoda; order Stylommatophora; family Helicidae; genus Cepaea; species Cepaea nemoralis. The sequence goes on from JACEFZ010000737.1 coordinate 240,441, forward strand.
GACAGGATCAGAAATAGCAACCAATAGACTTTCAGAATTCCGGAAGAGTAATCACTGTCGAAGAAGAGGCCGAAATGACTCGAACTAAAAAGTATGATTCGGAACTGTCCCAGGAATGACCAGGTCTTCAGACAGTGTTCAGGCACAGATAGGGAAAGCGAACAACCGTACTAGTAATAATTTTAGACAGTAGGCTTAAGGAATCTGGCGACGAATGCCTGCAGAAATTAAAGAGCCCCCTTTAACTGATCCGTTCTCACAACACGGAGAAAGAGTACAAATATAAAGTTACAACTTGCATTCCTTCTCTCTCTCTCTCAGTATCCTAATGTGACAGAGAGAAAAGAAGAGCTTGAGGGAGAGAAGGAGATAGAGATGAAGGGAGGAGAGAGAGAAGAGGAAGAAGAGGGAATGGATATAAATAGCGCGGAGCCTAAGAGGTCGTTCCTCAGTCGAACTCTGCCTACAACGCACTATCTTTCGTAATAAGGAAAGAAGGAGAGAGAGAGAAAAGGACATGATGGAGATAAAGGAAGATAGATAAGGGATAGGACAGATTCAGGTCCGTGTCTCCGCGTGAGAACAATAGTTAATTATACTATTGCACCATCAATGTCTTGAAGTGTATGTTAGGTTATAGAAAAGATGTACAGTCTCACAAGGTCTCTAAGCTACTCTAACTTATATTACCTCAGACTGACAAGTCGAAATGAAAGGCAACTCAAACATATATTTATTTCCTTCTGAACAGTAACAGAGTGACAATCTACAACATAATCGCATAGAGTAACAGTACATGCATTGCAGACACATAATGCATAATCAACTCTAATAACAATACGATACTGCATGACCTCACAAGGGAGAGATAGATAATATAATAGGCTATGCAGCTGGATGTTAAGGAAATATTATGTATGACTACCTACTAACTGCATGAAGCAAAGAACTAAAGCTAGGACTTCCACAGGCTTTTTGTCTACCTCGTAGTAACTGTTTCTCAGGTAGTCCATCTATACATTTATAACCCATTGCTCCATTGATTGATCCATCAATCCATATACCCAGGGAGTTAATTCGCTCCCATCCAACTTGTTCAGCGGGTAACTGTTTACCCAGGCAAGTCGGATGACTACCTGAAACATAACAAAAGTAATACCTTTGACTATCTTCGCTACCTGAGCGTCATATCAAGATAAACCTAAGTCTTTCACTACCTACAAAATCCCTAGCATCTAATGCTTCTCTATCTCTGCTAGTATTAAGCCTTATCAGCAACATCATCATTATGTATAGCCATAACATAAATTAACAACAGTACTTTAAACACAGTAATTTATCGTTTATTTATATTTAACCAATGTTATTATTTCCTATTTCCCAATACGACGACTAAAGTCAAACCCAACCTAAATGTATTTAACCATTACCCGGACTTTCGTGTAGATTTGAACTCACCGCCTGTACCTCGCCAGGCCATCTTAACTACACAACAACACAAACGCGACCCCGCTTCGCCTCTGTTCAGCGAACAAAAGACACACATTCCTCCTTGTGCCCGCCCCGTCTCCGGCCGACGATCTCACCTGTCCTTATTGTCTGGTTGACCTAGTGGCCGCGAGTGCATTCATATTCTCTTCTGTCCGTTTGCAGTGTTTGGTCGCCGTGTTTATATCTCGCAGTACGGCTTTCGTTTCATATCTACAGGCTGTGTTGACCCGCCTAGTTATCATTAATTGTGTAGTCTAATTGCTTAGTTTACATGTACATATATTTTTTATCTACACTCTGCTTATCTAACCGTTTAATTTGACTCCCATTACTCTATTTCAGCCAGCTAGATATAGGTCATATGCAGGACGTCGCATTCAGTCCTGATCCTTGCCAGGTCGTGATTCCTTAGCAGGTTAACGTTCAGTAGTTTGCCAATGCTTCCTGGTTTAGACTAATATTATAGTTAGCTAGCTAGTTATATGTGGGTCCTTTGCAGGACGTCGTAGTAAAACCTAGCCTTTATTGACTGCTCATGATTCCTTGGTCAATTTAACTATCTAGTTTGCCATAACTTTCTAAATTAAGGTACCTTATTATAGTCTAACAATTATACTAATTAGGTCTAGTCTTACGCAACTTACGTTCAGCTTCTGCCGTCCCGTTGTCCTTCTGGGTTCCACAGTTGAAATATAATTGCTCTCTTTAACCTCTGGTTTGTCGTGGATCCCACCAGACGTTTTCCAGTCGTTTTTGACCTTATTCTCCTGTGTGATTCCGATTGACCTTAGTCTCTTGCGTGATTCCTACCGCAGTGTCTCTGGCTAGTGGTTGCCATATCTGACGTTAGCCATCATCTGCAACTAATGAGCAGTTTCTTTAGCCAACAGTCCTTCTCAAATGGCTTGCACGCCATTTTGTGATCCTCGGAAATTACGTTCCACTCCGTCAGGTCTAATTGACTGGATTAAATCGTCCACAGATCCTTGATCATCTGCTTGTCCTGATGGTCCAGACGGAACGCTGATATGTGCATCTTTTCCGTCTTCAATACCACCTCGTCATCTTCCTGGATACTAAACAGCCTGGGATATGGACATCACCATCGCCGAAGTTCCGAACCTATACCTCCTGGACTGGGCGATCGCCCAGCCCTCGGCCCACTGGGCCCTGTTGCTAAACCGTATTCTTGCTCGTTCCACACTGTCCAAACTGACTGGATCCAAAAGTATATATCAATTCTCGAGTTGGCGCCTTTCTGGAATCACGTGACCATGCTCTCTCTCATCCCGCGAATGTCCTCCAATCCGTACATCGCGTACCTTGATTAATTTGCATACTCTGCATCATATCATCAACCCAAATCGACATTGTTTCTAGAGTTCATGGTCGGGTCCATGTTCCCGAGTTCATGTACTTTTCCTGCTGCCATAAATTTGGAATATGGCGTTCCTTTCCGACAGCCCTGGACACTTCCGACCCCGCTTGTACTCATAAATTCTGCTATCTCCAAAGTTCACCATTGTCCACCTGACAGCTTGAATCCAAAGTGTAGATTACATCCGGCATTCCTCTCCCTGAGAAGCCATTAGTTAACAATGGAAGGTGGCCTTGCCTCTATTCGGCCATGCACTCCCGCTCAACCTCTGAATATTTTAAAAACAATCCTGGTCCTTGAACTTTTTGTTTCACAAATATTCCAGTCCATGTCCCCCCGGTAAGCTTGCGCGGTTTGTGAAAGTCATTTCCCATACTGTCTCACTAATATTAAATTAGAGTATAACAGCAACAGACTAAGTATGCTTCTGGTATCACATATAACTATTAATTTATTGAAAACTGTGTGGCATGTAAAATTCTGTTGCCCTAGTGTGTAGGCAATCAAATCCTAGACTAAGTTGGCAGGCTAAAGGTGTCAGCCGAGGTGGTCTGTCACTTAGCTCAAGACCTGGGTCCGGCTTGTCAACTCGGGTGAATTTCCAGTTCAGGTTAAGGATTCACTCTCCGGCAATAGACGTGGTGCTCACGACTGATAAGTATGCGTTGCTGCAGGTTGCTGGCTCATGGTACCACCAATGAAGGTGCAGAACTTCTGGAAGTTAATCAGAGAGAACAGAACCGGTGAATGCTTGTCCTACACGCAGGATACACTCATTGCACACCTCACTCTCAGTCTCATATTCAGACACGACTAACATCACAAGACTCTACCTCTGTCACAGACACATCACTAGCGATATGACAACACAATGACAAATGGCTAACGTGTACAACTGCTATTTTCCTTAGCCACATATTATCAATCTCATCAGACTCAGATGCACCTGTATTCCAGTCTACAGACACTGACACATCCATGTATATTTCTAAGTCTGATCACACTCTACAACATTCTTACTATGATGCGTTCACATATATTATAAATCACACCACTTACATTTAACACTATGAAGTGTACACAATGAGTATGAATCCCACAGATTACATTTAACTATGAAGCACGAACATCGATTATAAATCACACAGATTATATTTACTCGACAACGTATCACCATAGATTATGAATCACAGATTACATTCACGTGGCGAAGTATGAACATAGATTATGAATCACAGATTCCCTTCATTCGAAGTACACCACAGATTATGAATCATACAGAGTACATTCAATCGACGAAGGAACACCATAGATTGTGTAGCACACAAATTACATTCATTTGAAGTACGAACATATATTATGAATCGCACAGATTCTATCTCAGCACATGAAGCAGTATTGTAAATTATAATTCTGATTCACTCCCGACACACACAAATAAATTCTACAGGAGGTTGAAGTATTAACCTAGATGTAGAGGGTAGGCAGTGAGGACTGCGTTGAAGCAAGGATACTGATGTGAATGGAAGGCCTGTCTCACGCTGTCATGAGGTGACCTCTGACAAGCATGGTCTCTAGTAGACTGTGAAAGAATTATTTCACAATTAATTAATCAGTATTTCCTATCACCATTTATTCCTCCGAATTACCCATCTCTATAATTATATTCTTCACTGGCGATATATTATTCTAATATATATTATATTAGTCCCTAGTTAAATATCAAACTTCATTGTCTGACCATTCTTCGATAGTCCAGTGCCCGCCTGTTAGATTTCGCCATTTTGTGTGTCGTCGTTCCCTTCATTCTTCACTCCTCTATTTTGGTCATAGTATAAGCGGCATCTCCATAATTGATATATTTATTCCGGCTGTAATTTACGATCCCTGTTCTCTAACATTAGTTATCGCTTAGTTCACCCTGAATGTACACAACAAAAACCGGTAAATATATCAGCCCAACGCGCAATTCAATGCCATGTAGCATGGTGTACATGAGCAGGCCAACGTGCAATCCACCGCTATAGCATGCGTACATGGATAGTAGTCCAACGTGCAATTCTCGGCCATCTAGCATGGTGTACATGGGCAGGCAAGCGTGCAATCCTCCGTCATATATCATGGTGTACATGTGCAGGCAAACGCGCAAGCCACCGCCATAGCATGTGTACATGGGCAGTCCAGTGTGCAATCAACTGCCATATAGCATGGTGTACATGGGCAGTTCAACGTGCAGTCCACCGCCATAGCATGTGCACATGGGCTGGTTAAAGTTCATGTGTAAAACCACGATGTGTAAGACACGTGGCAGTTATGACACCTAGTCTGGACGAAGAAACCAGACTGGTATTGTACAGTTTTAAAGACTTACATTGGAAGCTGATAAGAAGAACAATAGATGTACCGTGGTCCAGTTTACTACCTCTCGCATGCTTCGTCGAGCTTTTATCTCGATTAACCTCTAAGCTTGGAGTTTTTACACCCTGAGACAAACACAGAGCTACACAATTCAATTTAAGATCATAAACGCAGCCTATGCCTTCTTCAACTGCGCTTTTTCCACCATCGAAGAGTATGTCTAGGTATACTGATCTCGGGTATGTTAAATGTGCATCCTACCCAGCGCCACCTCTTGGTTTACTGAGATTTGTTTAGCCCACCCCCCATGAGCTCTACATTGGCGATTTTGTCATACAGTTTTATTCCGACTATTCTTTCCAGGCAACAATTAGTAAATGGCTGTAGTTTATTAATAATTATGTTGTTCTTCGCGAGTTTGACCCATACAATAGTAATGATTTCGTACTGTAGTTAACAATGTTAAGATTGGTGTTAAGTTTAACTTCCCTTACCGTCAACAGATTGTCCAGTGCTGTGAAAGATTTCCTTGCCTTTTGTATTCTTATTTTACTATCTCTGTATGCTCCGCCATTTTTGTCCAGAGTGCTTTCCAAACATGTTTGTGATTCCGCATCTTGAAGTGGGTTTCACCAAGGGAGATCGGGTTGCATGTATGTATGCATGCCTGCCTGCCTGCCTGCCTGCCTGTGTGTGTGTGTCTGTGTCTGTGTCTGTGTGTGTGTGTGTGTGTGTGTGTGTGTGTGTGTGTCTACAAGGCCAGACTCCCGGTCTCTGGACACAATCCATTTACCTAGGTGCTCCCTGGTGTAATCATGTATCGTCCGGCTACGTAATTCCATATTACATACTGGCACCGTATGTTTACGTATGGGGTTGCCATTGCACTCTTTGAGGCTCTATTTGTGGAATTTATTTACTAGTGGCTAAAACCGCTTACACCGTACACTAGATAACCGTTAACAATATAATTTCAGCACTGGCAAATGGGAGATCAAAATCAAAAACCACAAATCTGGAGAAGAGAGTGTCGAGGTCTTTGACTACGTGGTTGTGGCAAATGGTCATCACGGAGAACCAAATATACCCAGTTTTCCGGGACTTGACAGATTTCAAGGGGTGGTAAGCAATGGAACATATTCATAAACATCACAGTGTACAAACCTCCGCATTCATGAATTTATATTATTTGTTTTATAGTTGATATACTGTTTAATACTAGAGCAACTGAACATTGATGGCAAAAATCTGAGAATAATAAAGAACATATATTGGCAGCAAACAGCAGCCACAAGAATCAACAACCATGTAGAAACATTTCAGTGTATAAAGAAGGGCATCGGAGGGTTGTGTATTGTCTCCTGATTTGTTCTCGTTGTACAGTGGACATATAATGAGATCTACAGAAAATATGCCAGGGATCTTGGTTGGTGGACATAATATAAATAACTTAGGTTATGCTGACGACACCGGCTTGATAGAAACAAGTCACAACGATCTACAGGAAATGATAGATACAGTATTTGTAGAAAGTGACAGAATGGGCCTTAGTTTGAATAATAGAAAGACAAACGTTATGGTGTTATCAAAGAAAAAGAATGTGCATAAATGTGCAATTTGCAGCACAGGACGTTATTTTGAGGCAAGCGCATACATTCAGATATATAGGCACATAACATCATATGGAAGATGCATCACTGAGATAAAGAGCAGAATATGACAAGCAAAAACTGTATTCTGTCAAATGGAGAATGTTGTGTGCAATAAGAGTTCAGGCATACTACATAGAACCATTTTTAACATACGGCTGTGAGTCCTGGACAATTAGTACACAGGCGAAAAAAAATCTATGAAAGTCTTGGAGATGTGGTTTTATAGAATAATGCTGAAAATTAATTGGACAGCCAAAAGAGCAATCAGCATGTGTTAGGGAAGCTGAGTCGCAAAGACAACTTATCAGAAACATCAGAAAGAAGCAGTCATCTTTTTTGGCCACGTTATGAACATGTTGTGACAACCTGAAAGATGTTCTGAAAGAGAGATGAAGGATGACAGCGTAAGAAGATTTTTGACAGTCTTGTATCATGGCACGGGCGGAAGTCAACACACTCATTGATCCATGACGTTGGAGATCGTAATTTGTCAAAGGCATGATCGCTCACGCCAGCCAGCAAGGCACTGGATGATGATCCTGTTTATTCCCAATAAGTCGCTCTTCTCTCTCTCTCTCTCTCTCTCTCTCTCTCTCTCTCTCTCTCTCTCTCTCTCTCTCTCTCTCTCTTTCTCTCTCTCTCTCTCGTTCGTTCGTTCGTTCGTTAGTTCGTTCTCTATCTCTCTCTCCCCGTCCCCCCTCTCTGTCTCTCTTATTCTATCTATCTATCTATCTATCTATCTATCTATCTATCTATCTATCTATCTATCTATCTATCTATCTATCTATCTATCTATCGATCGATCGATCCATCCATCCATCCATCCATCCAACCATCCATCCATCCATCCATCCACCCGTCTGTCTGTCTGTCTGTATGTCTGACCTCACACACATCAACATCCGGGTGGGTGTAGATGTGTGTGAGGGTGGGGGATGTGTGTGTGGAGGGGTGGTTGGGATGTGCGAGTGTGGGTGGGTAGATGGGAGATGTATGTGTTGATGAGTGAGTGAGGGATGTGTGGGTGTTAGTGGTTGGGGGATAAGTACGTGTGTGGAGGAATTGTCAGGGGGATGAGTGTATGGGTGGGGGATGTGTGTATGTGGGTTCGGTGTGCGTGGATGGGAGGTGTGTTTGTGAATGGGGGGGGGGGGGTGTTGGTGGGTGGGGATGTATGTGAGGGATGTGTGTATGGGTGGGGAGATGTGTGTATGGGTAAGGATGTGTGTGTATATGGGTAGGGGTTTGTGGTTAAGGGATGTATGGCTGGGGGATGAGTGGGTGGGTAGAGGATGTGTGGGTGGGTGATTGTATATGGGTAAGGTTGTGTGGTTAAGGGATGTGTGGTTAAGGGATGAGTGGGTGGAGGATGTGTGGATGGGTAGAAGATATGTGGGTGGGTGAGTGTGTGTAGGTTAGAAGATGGTGGGGGATGTTTGTATGGGTGGGCTCGGGATCTGTGAGTGGGCTGGGGGAGATGGGAGATTATGTGGGTGGGTGCGGAATTTGTGTATGGGTAGGTGCGGGATATGTGAGATGGCGGGGAGATGTGTGTGTGTGCGTGGGGGATGTGTGGTTGAGGGATGTGTGTTTGGATGGATGGTTGGATGAGGGTGGGTGGAGGAGGATATGTGGGTGGGTGATTGTTGGTGGGTAATGCGACGGGTGGAGGATATGTCAGTGGGTAGGGAGATGTGTGTGGGTGGGGGATGTGTGGGTTTGGGAAATGTATGTATACTTGGGGTGTGGGTGGATGGGATGTATGGTTGGTGGGAGTGTGTGTGTGTAGGTGGGGAGATGTGTAGGTGTTGGGATGTGGTGGATGGGTGGGGACATGTATGTATGCCTGGGTGTGTGTGTGTGTGTGTGTGTGTGTGTGTGTGTGTGTGTGTGTTTGAGAGATTCATAGAGCCACATCATTTACAACATTGTTAACTTTAACGAGTACGTGTGTATTTGTAATACCATTTGCATCAATTTCCAGCTAATGCCTAGAAACAATTGTTTGTGTGAGACTCAGCAATCTGTCACTGTTATTATAATGATATTATATCGTCCAGATACAATCACTGGTCTCTATATGTATGTACTTTCCAGACCATGCACTCAAAAGAATTCAAAGACATCAGAGGAGTCAGTGGGGACCGAGCTGTTGTTGTCGGCATTGGCAACTCTGGCGGCGACTGCGCAGTGGAGATCAGCAAGTACATGAAGGTAAATCAGCAACGATTATAACTGATTACAAGCAGAGTTGAGCTGTGATCTTGTGGAAGAGTGCCACTTCGTCATCATCATCACTTGTCTTGTCAGCTGAAGCCAAAATAGCACCGAACTTAGCACAGTGTGTCAATTCACGTACTGAAACTTTTCCATCCCATGATGCAATATCTCATCCTCCTCTTTTTTTTGTGGGGAAATATATGTGTGTGTGTGTGTGTGTGTGTGTGTGTGTGTGTGTGTGTGTGTGTGTGTGTGTGTGTGTGTGTGTGTGTGTGTGTGGCAGGTGTTTGTAAAGTATCATTACACTTTGCGAATGGTTGTCGTCTGCTGGAGTAATTCTTTGCACTCCAAACAAAATGGTGTTTTCAAGGAAAGAAAGAATTTATTTGGTTGAACAATTGGTTTCGAAATGGCGGTCGATACACACGGATGGTTGTTCAAAGATTTATAGCAAGATTTCCTGATAAACAACATCCTCATCGCATTTGTTTTTAAAAGTTGCATATCCCTTACAGTACGTTGCTGTCAACAACAGCATTTATCAGCTGTTGTAGATGTTCTTGGCAAGATTACGCTCAGTAGTTTGCCATTGTTTTCTGTGCGACCGACTCACATACCCCGTAAGTAACCAACAAGTCGCGAACCGCTGCCGAATCTCGGATATACGGGATTGCGGAGAAAGTCGTTAAAACCTTCGCCAGGGAGACCGGTCCTCATTACAGTTAGAAATGGGCTGAATAAGTTTCTTGCTACGGGAAATGTTGAAGGTGTTCCGCGGTCTGGTAAGACTGCTGTGACTGAAGAAAAATGTCTTGATATCCAAGACAGAATCCTGAAAATTCCAAGCAAGTCCTTAATGAAAATGCAGCAACAAGTGAACATATCAGTGAGCGCAGTGCACACATTTCTTAAACTATGATTAAATTTTCATCCATGCAGGATTTATGTTGTGTCTGAACTTAAAATGTGTGATAATCAATCCAGAGTCAACTACTCCACGGGGTTTCAGGCATTTTTTTGCTAAAGAAGACGCGTCAATTCTCGATGTAACATTCTTCTCTGATGAGGCATAGTTTCATCTATCTGGATACGTTAATAGCCAAAATAATCGTATTTGGAGCACTTTAATCTCAATGCATTTTATGAAGCGCCTCTACACAATAAGAAAATTGGGGTATGGTGTGCCGTCAGTTTAAACCGTTTTTTCTTCAGTTATCTACAACACTATAAATGCCGATCGGTCCTGTACTGAGATTCTGGAACCTTTTTGCAACATTTAAATGAACGTGAAATTAAAGACGCGTGGCTTCAGCCAGATTGTGTAACTGCACACACAGCTTGAGCATCACTACGTTTTTGGAAGAAATTTTCGCAAATCGCAAAATGTCACGTGGAATTTGGCCTGCTCGTTCTCCAGATCTAACTCCATTAGATTATTATCTATGGGGTGTCTTGAAAGGAAATGTTACAAAAAAAAATAATGTACACACAATTGGGGACCTCAAAGAAGCAATCAGAATTACCATTCAAGAAATAACAACAACAGACACGTTGCAGAAGGTATTTGACAATATGAAGAGACGTGTACAGTCATGTTTTCAAGCCTGAATCCCGTGGTGGACATTTCCACCACCTGTTTTAATGAATTGGTACTTTCCAGCTTCCCCAAAACAGCGTTAACTAATTTAATGAGTTTTTAGCACATTTTTGATGACGACATGTACTTCATTTTTCACATGTGTTCTATATACAGCGTGGACAATAAGCAGTCAAGCTGAAAAACAGCTGATGGCTGTGGAAATGTGGTTACTGAGGAAAATGCAAAGAATACCATGGACAGGCAGAAAAACCAATGAACAAGTCCTTCAAGAAACAAATGAAGATCGTAAACTGATTAGAAACATTAGACGTAGACAGTAAAAAAAATTTTAGGCATGTTATGAGAAGAAATGACTTGGAGAACTTGATGACGACTGGCAAAATCGAAGGGAAGAGACCAAGGGATAGACCGAGAAGTAAATACCTGGATGGCTTGGCCACGTGGCATGGTCGAGACAGGAACACGGAGCTGATCCACGACTCTGGTGATCGAGTGAGATGGCAGAACATGATAGCCCACGCTTTCCGGCGTGGCACATGATGGATGGATGGATGGTTGTATATACAAACTGAAGTGAGACTTTACAAACAAACGGTTTATGTGTGTGTGTGTGTGTGTGTGTGTGTGCGTGCGTGTGTGCGAGTGTGTGTGTGTGTTCCTTCAGCCGTCACACTGTTACATACATATGTCTGCCTGCACACCTCGGGACAGGTGCACAGACCTGATCAGGAACTATGGTGATTGCATGGGAAAGCGAACCGTGACTGCCCACGTTTATCGTCATGGCACACAATGTTGATGGCACTTGTAAGTGCGCGTTTACCACGGGTAGTCATATTATCATGAGCCTAGTGTATTGACATTATTCTTGTCGTTAATTAATGTCAGGTCTGTAATGTCATGTATTAAAGTCTGATCTCTACTTTTGTGTATTAAAGTCTGATCTCTAGTGTTGTGTATTCATGTCTAATCTCTACTGTTGTGTATTAAAGTCTGATCTCTACTTTTGTGTATTAAAGTCTGATCTCTAATGTTGTGTATTCATGTCTGATCTCTAGTGTTGTGTATTAAAGTCTGATCTCTAGTGTTGTGTATTCATGTCTGATCTCTCATGTTGTGTATTCATGTCTAATCTCTACTGTTGTGTATTAAAGTATGATCTCTAATGTTGTGTATTCATGTCTGATCTCTAGTGTTGTGTATTCATGTCTGATCTCTAGTGTTGTATATTCATGTCTAATCTCTAGTGTTGTGTATTCATGTCTGATCTCTCATGTTGTGTATTCATGTCTGATCTCTAGTGTTGTATATTCATGTCTAATCTCTAGTGTTGTGTATTCATGTCTGATCTCTCATGTTGTGTATTCATGTCTAATCTTTACTGTTGTGTATTAAAGTATGATCTCTAATGTTGTGTATTCATGTCTGATCTCTAGTGTTGTGTATTCATGTCTGATCTCTAGTGTTGTGTATTCATGTCTGATCTCTAGTGTTGTGTATTCATGTCTGATCTCTAGTGTTGTGTATTCATGTCTAATCTCTACTGTTGTGTATTCATGTCTGATCTCTAATGTTGTGTATTCATGTCTGATCTCTAGTGTTGTGTATTCATGTCTGATCTCTAGTGTTGTGTATTCATGTCTAATCTCTACTGTTGTGTATTCATGTCTGATCTCTAATGTTGTGCTTTAATGTATTATCTCTAGTGTTGTGTATTCATGTCTGATCTCTAATGTTGTGTATTCATGTCTGATCTCTAGTGTTGTGTATTCATGTATGATCTCTACTGTTGTGTATTCATGTCTGATCTCTACTGTTGTGTATTTATGTCTGATCGCTAATGTTGTGTATTCGTCTCTGATCTCTAGTGTTGTGTATTCATGTCAGGTCTCTAGTGCTGTTTATTAATGACTGGTCTCTGATGCTTTGAATATCATAGAATCATAGTAACCGACATTTAGGTGAGACTTTCTATATAACAAAACACCTGTCAGCCGACATCCTTGAGGTGTGTGTATACACCCTCGTACATACTCACTATATCTCACACCTAGGGTCGGCTTCAACAGATTTCCCCAACGCTCTGTGTTAGTAGAGTTAAACATTCGCTTTCCAATCCATCGTTTGATGTTGCCTGACTGTCATATTCCTCTATCACGTTTGGCTCTACCTTTCTGTAAGACTTTCGTTGCTCTTGTATTCTTCCTGGAATACTGATTGTGGGCCAGTAACAGTTTGTGCTTAATCGCATCTGTGAACTCACGAAGATTATTGAATATGGTGTTGTCAATATCCTAAACTTGGTGAGACAGATCTGATAGATAATTGGCTCTCTAAACAATGTGATATGTCTGGTCACTGTATAAGAGATCGCAAGCTTAACCTCAAACCTAAATGTAACACTGGGGAACAGAGTTAAAATTGACAACCAACAATGTGAAATCCCGTTTTATATACTACACTGGAGCTAAATGGCTACCAAGTGTGTCTTCATGGTTATTCTCCATTCTTTGTAAATTCTCTTAGAGTGTCTTCATAATTATTCTCCACTGGTTTTACAAACTCATTTATACACTCTAACACATTCTTTACATCTGCAAGTTTCACTATATAAAATGCCTTTATACAATTTAAGAAACATCTGTTTTTATCTCACTCGTTGGTTATATTAGAGTTGTTACCTCATTGATCATGTTAGAATACAGTTTCCATAGAAGTAATATTTCCAATCGTTGTTTAGGTATATCTTGCCACAAGGCGTGGAGCGTGGATAATGACTCGCCTTGTGAAGAACGGTATGCCGTGGGACTATAACTTTCACAACAGATTCTCTTCATATGTCAGAAGCTGGTTACCTCGCTCGTACAGGTAATACACTGCCAGGGCAATACTATGTTGACTTTATCATCGCAGGTCTCAGACACTTTTAACTAGTATAGTAAAATAATTTTAATAGAATATTAATAATAGAAGGTTTCCGGTTTCAAGATGGCGACGGACGGTCGTGTTGTTTTGTGTTCGTTAACTTTTTCGCGTAGGGGATGGATTTATTCATCTCTTGCGTGTAATTGGTGTGCCAGGATGTAAAACCAGGAGTTTCTACTCAAGATCTGCGCGGGTGCTACGGAGTTCGTGCATCGAGCGAAGCCATCCTTGAGTTAATTTTCAGCAGCGTGTGTGGTTTCTCAGTCTGTGTTTACGTTTTTTCAACATGGCGGAACAACGTGTGTTCTTCGAGCGGTCAGCAGTCAACATAACGAAGCGGCGTGGTAGCCGCGCAGGGAGAAAGAAGCAAGGTAAGCGTGGTGGTTTGAGACGTTTTAGACTCAAGTGTCACCGTCTAGGACTCAGGAATATCCGTATTCTATATTGGAACTGTGCCAGTGTAAAACAACGGGGCTCTATTTTAGAAACCCTAGTTTACAGGAACGACATTGTAGCACTCAAGGAGACGAGACTGGGCGATCAGCTACTCCAAATTGCCGGCTTCAAATGTTTCTACAACAGACGACATCTGGAAATGGCGATTCTCGTTCGCGACAGCATGGTGGCGTCAGAACTAGACATGTCCAGTTGGGACAGTGACGATATACAAATACAGGCGTTGAGAGTTCATTCCAGTATACCATTCGTGTTGGTTAATGTTTATGCCCGCAATGCGAGTGTGGACGCCCAGAAGTGGCAGTGCTTAAGTGGCATATTAGGCCACGAGAGAAATGTTATTTTCTGTGGTGACTTCAACGCTAAAGGCAGATCATGGGGAAACACTTCCTCCAATACACAGGGGGAGGAGCTCGAGACTGCACTGGAAACCATCGACCTGGTTTGTATCAACAGTGGCTGTGTCACCAGGACAGCAAGCCGTCCAGGCGATGAGGACAGTGCTATTGATCTGGCACTAGTTTCACCTTCACTCACTACAGTGTGTAGATGGGGTGTCCTAGGACACCATGGCAGCGACCACCACCCTTGCAGCATATTGGTGGAGAAAGGCAGAACCAGTCAGCACAAGCTAAAGGTAAAGACGTTCCAGTATGACAGTACAGGGCAAGATGTGGTGAGTAAAATAAGACGTGACAAGCGCAGAACGTTTCAGGGCAGGAAAAAAAGCTGGGAGCAGCCACCGTGGTGGAGTTTCGAGGTGGAGAAGGCTTGGGTGGATAAGCGTAGTGCTGTAAGGAGATGGCAAAATGCCAAGAAGAACAGAGCTGGTCATCCTAGTCCCTGCTTGCACTTAGAAAGAGAGATGCACACAAAAGTAAGCTATTTCAAAATACTGGTCAAGGTGGTTAAAAGCGAACAATGGGCAGAGGTGTGTCAAAGAGTAAGCACAGACAAGTCACTGAAATTGTTCTGGCGACTACATAAAAGCATGAGTGGTGTAGTCAAGAATAAGAGCATTTCTGACTTCCAAGGTGCTGACCTCATCTGGCAGAGGACTGACGAGGACAAGGGCAAAGCCCTCTTTGAACGCTACCTTGAGCAGAGCAACCAGACAGACATGGGAGGCCGAAATCTGGCCAAGGAGGTCACCTCAGACAGATGCAAGGCCCAGAACACTTCGGATGAAGACACAGTGACAGTGAATTAAATCAAGGCTGTGCTTCGACGATCAAAAAACAGTGCTCCAGGTCCTGATGGCATAAGATACGACGACATAAATAGGTGTACCGACAATGAGCTAAAGAAACTAGCAGACATGTACAACAACAGTATAGGGAGTGCTAGCATCAAGGAGGAATGGTTACACAGCTGTCTGATTCCCTTGCCGAAGCCTGACAAAGACCACAACAAAAATTCAGGGATATCGAATTATAACCATGCAGAATACAATAGGCAAGCTGCTGGAGAAGGTAATTGCCAGGAAAATATCAAGCCAACTAGAGAGGCAAGGTGTTTTCCCACCTACCCTGGGTGGGTACCGTCCAAAAAGAGAAACCTGGACCAATGCAGCAGTCTTTGCCCATGATGTCTATGAAGGTTTCCACTCAGGCACTGAAACCGTTGCTGCAGCGATTGATCTTGAGGACGCATACAACAGAGTACCACTGGATTTTTTAATGTTTCAGCTTCTTGAACTAAACGTAAGTTCATTCCTCCTTAGTTGGATCGCTGCAGCCCTCTTCCAACGGAAAGTAGTTTTTAGATGTGGCAGTTGGACTTCGGAACCAACAACAATATATCCTGGCCTACCACAGGGATCACCATTATCTCCGGTACTGTTCAACGCCTACACAGTGAGAATCACCAGTGAGCAGATCACTGGACCTGGCAGGACATTGTCATATGCCGATGATGTTTTAGTGTATCGTCAGGGTAAGGATAGAGAGGAGGTTGCTGTGGAACTACAAACCGAACTCAATCGCATAAGTACTTGGTGTGATGAAGCTGGGGCAATGGTCAACCCAACAAAGGCAACAGTGACTTGGTTCTCGTTGAATAATCATATTGTCAACACTCCAACACCAACTGTAATGCTGTGTTCAGAGACGGTGGAAAGAACGCAGGCAATGAATTACCTGGGGATACGGTTTGATCGAAGCCTTGCTTATAATGTGCACATAGACCAGGTGATAACAAAGGCCAAGCGGGGTTTGGCAGCGATGCAGGTGATGGCGGCAGCAAACTGTGAGCAGCGCCATCTATGTCTTCTGTACGAGGGGCTGGTCATGTCTGTTTTGGAGTATGCAATGGCAATCCTGACTCTCAGCCATAAGCAGATAGAAAGGATGGAAAGGATACAGAATGAAGCTATGCGCATTATTCTTGGATGTACAAGAGATACAGCATGCAGGGCGATGCGCTACCTTCTTGATTTTCCAACCATTGAAGAGAGAATACAAGGTTGCAGGGCACGCGCCTACCTCAGAATTAACGCAAACACACAACATCCACTGCATAGTGAAATTAGGAAGGTGAAGGGCAGCAGGTTAAAAAGAGGACGGTCGTGGATGGGTCAAGCCGAAGACATTCTTCAACAGGTGTGTTCACTTGAGGACTTAGAACCTGGCGAGGAGTGGGTGCAAGTGCCAACAGACTTCTGCACATCCTTTTCAGTTTGCATCCAACTAGATAGAAAATGCAGACAAGAAAATCCGGCTGCTGTTGAGGCTGAAGTACAAGCGTTGATTTTCGAGAATTCGCTAGACGGTGACGCGGTCATCTACACAGATGGGTCGGTCGTCCGACATGTGAGAAGCTCATGGGCCTTTACAGCTCGGGCCGGAGGGAGAATTGTGAAGGAGGACTCTGGTGCTTTCACTGAAACCACAAGTAGCCTGACCATGGAAGTCATGGCAGTAAGTAAAGCAATAACATGGCTCGAGACACAGACATTCACTAGGGCTTGTTTCCTTAGCGACTCAATGAACATGATCAAGAGGATAGAGGAGGGGTCGATCCGAAGAGAATGGTTGCTGCCTCTGGAGCGGTCTCGGCTGGCAAAGATTAGTTTCATCTTCGTGCCAGGGCATGCGGGAGTACAAGGAAATGAGCGGGCTGACAAGCTCGCAGGTGAGGCTACTGTGGAGGGCGGACGCGCCATGGACCAGGCTGACATTCTGAATGCTCTACGAGAAGTAAGACTTTTGCGAGAACCAAGTGATGACTGTGAATCTACAACAATGGCCAGACTGCGAGAGCAGCAAATTAAAAGAGGGATGGCCAAACAAGAACACTACGCAGGAAGCCAAAGAAGATTGATAAACCAACACAGAACTGGCGTCGTTAGCCGCTACACGTTGCGGGATTTGCTGAGGAGGGGATCCGACCACTTATGGACTGATTGGTTCGATGTGCAATGAGGATGATCTGTCGACTAACTAACTGAAAACTAAGGTATAAACAGGAAGCAAGGACCACTTACTTCTGCTACGGTGATGTGAGGAGAAGAGCGCAAACCCTGACTGCGTAGGGCCAAAGAAGAAAATGAATAAAGAGAAAGAACCTCTCACCGTCCTCGGTTAACAAGAATAGAAAAGAATTAAGGTTTAAAAAGATCCCAGGGTGGGCCGACAGGGGATTAGAACAATATTCTCCAATCCCAGACAAAGAATTACTCCAAGGGCTGTTCTAACACCAATGACTATAACACTAGAGTCTATCAACTAAACAACAAAGTAAGGGTAACACAAGCATCATTTGTTTATTACACTTCTAAACTTCACAATAATATACAGACATGTAGCATCAACAAAGAAATTAGGATACAGCAAAAATCAAACAGCAAGGAGACTAACCTAACAAACCAAATTCCTAAATGTAGCAAAAACTTCTAATCCAGTGAAAGCTACAAATCTACCAAACACTAATCCACCAAAAACTGATCCACTAAACCTAATTTATCAAAAACTTCTAGTCCACCAAAAACTAATTTATCAAAAACTTCCAGTCTACTAAAAACCCAGGAAAATCTAAAATCTAAAACTAGAATTCTGGCTTTTCCTGTAGATAAAATAAAAACCAACAAAGATATTAGACAAAGACAAGTCAAACATCTCAACATGATGGCCCAACAAGACAACAACAACACCCAGTCTCTCTACGTAAGACAGACAACACTCTTGTACTTGTGACGAATAGACACAAGACGCAACATCTTGACACATTCATTAGATTCACTTACATCACGAGCAAACACAACATCCCAACACTGACCTGGCCAACATACATCAGACATTGTAGGCAAACACAACATATAATTACTAACCATCAAAGACTCATTATTTGCATCAACACATGGACAACCACTACAACACTGGTGTATGTAAACAATGTCTTTGTGGCACAAACATAGACATGGACTGTGTAAATTCACACCAACCACATGATGCTTCAACTGGACAACAATGATATGAATAGGTTATAGGATGTGCTCCACATAAAATATAAATGACAGGGAGCACCTATTCAATAGCCTCCAATGTTTTCTACACTCACCACACATCCTCAATCCTACACCATGACCATGATTGTGGCCAAAAACACAGTATAGTCTACATACACCCACCTGGATTACTACCAGCCACTTCAACCCCTGGTGGATATAATAATCATCCTCATCATGGCTATCATCATCATCCCATGACCACCACCATCACAAGCATAGTCATCATCATGTGATACTTATAACACAATGTCCATCCAAGTAGCACTCAATCCGGTACCTACATCACTACACCCAGTTTTGCCTTTTGCCACAAAGCTAAATTCCTACTATCTGTAAAAACTTCTACTTTAGTACCTAAAAGATAACTTCTAAACTTCTCAGTCATAGCCCACTTCAATGCAAGTAACTCAAGTTTAGAACTGCTTTTAGCGTTTCGTTCTGAGGGGCGAAGCGTACGGCTAGCATAAGCTAAGACTCTTTTCTTACCATCTTGAATTTGTGAGAGGACAGCACCTAAACCCTGGTATGAGGCATCTACCTCCAATATGAACTGTAATGAGAAGTCTGGGAAGCCTAAAAGGGGTGTTGATGTCAGAGCCTCTTTTAATCGATTAAACGCCTCGTCACACTCTGGAGTCCACAACCGCCCTATGGGTCCTTTCTTCTTCTTAGTATCACCGGTTTGCTGCTGGTTGAGTTGGCCCACCAGCTCATGTAGTGGTCTTGCAATATTAGCAAACTTTGAGACAAACCGTCTATAATAACTGGCTAACCCTAGAAATGACCTAAGTTCTGTCTGAGTTCTGGGCACAGGTGCTTCTTTTATGGCTGCAACTTTATCATCCATGGTACCAATGCCTTCTTCTGAAATGGTGTGCCCTAAAAACTCAACCTTTTTCTGACAAAAGTTACACTTTTCAGGATTTAGTTTTAGCCCAATGGACTGCAGTCTCTCAAACACTTTCTCAAGCCTACTCAAATGCTCTGAAAAATCCCCAGAAAACACCAAAATGTCATCAAGGTATACCAACAAAATCTGAAAAAAATAGTCATTCAGAGAGCATTGCATTAACCTCTGGAAGCTGCTCGCGGAGTTTGCAAGTCCCATTGGCATACGCGTATACTCATACAAACCAAAAGGGGTGGTAAAAGCAGTCTTCTCTTGATCCTCTGGCTTCATGGCCACCTGGTAATACCCACTTGCAAGATCTAAAGTTGAAAATAATTTGGCACCACCCAGGGCATCTAGATACTCATCTACTCTAGGGAGAGGGTATGCATCTTTCTTTGTCCTAACATTTACAGCCCGATAATCGACACATAACCTAAGTCTACCATCCTTTTTTCTCACGAGGACCACCGGAGAAGCCCAAGGACTGGAACTTTCCTTAATTATCTGACTATCTAATAAACCTTGGAGATGATCTTGTACTTCTCTATAAAATGC
Organism: Cepaea nemoralis; assembly: GCA_014155875.1. Lineage (NCBI taxonomy): Eukaryota > Metazoa > Mollusca > Gastropoda > Stylommatophora > Helicidae > Cepaea > Cepaea nemoralis. The sequence goes on from JACEFZ010000737.1 coordinate 260,475, forward strand.
TGGGGGAATTCTCCTATAAGGCTGCTTGATGGGGGTCTCATCTGTCAACTGGATACTATGGGTTACTCTATCTGTATAGCCTATGTCAGTATCTCCCTTGGCAAAAAGACTATCATACCTAACTAATAACTCCTCTAACTTCTTCCTATCTCTATCACTACCCTCAAAACTGCTCAAATCTACAGGGCACCTAACATCATCTTTCTCTCCGGCATAAGGCCGTGTTGAAACCTCAACCTCCTGAGCACTTACCATTTTGAAATGGTTGGTCAAATCTACAGTAGCATCTGAAATATCCCCAACTTGAGTACCCTTCGACAAGAACATGTCTTCATCCCCCAGATTGACCACTTGGACTTGGCATACGCCCCGTCTCAAGGTAGTCAAAGTGTGGGAGAAAAGCAAACCCTTGTGCTCCAAGTCTCGAGTTGGGCTGAAAATGACATGCATATTTTCACGCACAAATCTTACACATTTTACACTAACTGCAGTGATGGAGCGGGCAGGTACGCAAACTCTATTGTCAACAAACACTTTAACTCCGTCCAGTCCGACTCCAGGAATCTCTTCCGCTGTGCTGCTCCAATTAAGAAACCTACACAGATTCGGTACTGACTGTAAAATGTTTGTGCCAATAATGCCAGGCACTCTTCTCTCCCCATTGTCCATGTCTTTGGTGACAAACACCCCACAGTCCTTCACTTGTGTCCCACCCAACACAATGTCACACATGAAGTACCCCACATATGGAATCATTACGCCATTTGCGGCCGTCAACCTAACGAATTGTCCTTCCTTTAGAACAAAGTCCTGGAACATGCCCTTGAAACAGGCCTCAGTAATGGTGGATACTTGAGAACCTGTATCGATGACACACTGGACACTGTTCCCACCTATCAAGACAGTCTCTTCGGGCCTACCACCCACAATTTTAATGTCCGAGCCATGACGCTCCCCTTCTAATACCTGGCTCCCAGCCTTAGAGGGGTCCCGTTTAATGCTTGTCTGCACTCGCGTCTCAAGTGACCAACCCGATTGCATCGCCAGCAACGTGGCACTTGATGTTGTTGATCGTTGGTGGTGAGTCTGTTCAGCCTGGCACCAATCTCAGACATCTCCCTCTGAAGAAAGTCAATTTCACCCTGCCTGGAAGTAAACTCAGTTCTTGGTGGTACTCGAGCTGGCTCAGTATGTGCAGGCCTACATTTTACCGTTTGTGGGACTACCTCAGCCTGCACTGGCCCATACTGCCCCTGCTGAAACTCAACTTTCACGGCCGAAGGTACGCTTGACTGAATTTCCCCAGAGTTCTCATTTCTGGGTCTCACCTCTACCTCTCTGATTTCAGCACCTAGTGGGGCCCGCACACCTTCCCATGTTTGTGCGCACTCCCTGACTTGCAGAAAAGTCACAGATGAATCTTGTGCTATCTTTTCTTTTAGGACAGTTTGGGTGAAACTGTCCCTTATGCCAGCCACAAACTGGTCTCGAAGGGCCTCCCCATCCAACACAGGGACACCTTGCGTTTCCTGGGCCTTCACTACCCTCTTGAACTCAGCATTGACCCTATGGGAGAAGTCATGGACTGTCTCCCCAGCTCGCTGGCGTATTGTGAATAACGTTGCCAGGAGCTCCCGTAGACTTTTCTTCTCACCATATATCTTCAGCAAGGCCTGTAGCATGGCCTCGGGATCTTCCTCGGAAGCATGGAGTTCCAACTCCCTCCTGACAGGACTGGTTATGCTGTCGAAAATAACATCCACCTTATCGACAGTCTCTAACATGCCAGCCCTCCAAGCTGACCTCACCTCCCTGACGTACTCTTCTACCGATGGTCCACCTTTCTCCCCAAAACACCGAACAGGCTTTCTGGTTGGTACTACAACGTACCTCAAAGCCTCAGTGAGCTCGCGTGGTGGAGCTTCCACTGGGCGGGAATCTTCGGTTTCCATCGTAGAAGCTGTCGGCGACTCGTCTTGTTCAACTCTCACTGCCGCACGAGTACTTCTGGTCTCCATCTTAAGGACAAGATACTATGCTACGGGTGGTTCTGCAATGGAGCCTAACTAGCTAACCTGGGTTTTGCTATCTCTAGAAGACTATTACCAACTATACCAAAAATGAACCGACACAGAAACCAACTAAAGACCTCAACTAAAACAATCACTTGGTACCAAAACAATCCTCCTAGAATAATTCTAAGGCTGTCACTATCCTGGTTCAGGCTCGCCACTTGAAAACTAAGGTATAAACAGGAAGCAAGGACCACTTACTTCTGCTTTGTGCTGATGAGAGATGCGGGCAGCATGGTTTTCAGTTCAGTGCTGTTCTGTTGTTGTCAGGTGTGGGAACAATTCCCTGAGTTGATCTGTGTCAACTAATGTTGTGACAAAACTGAGCGGCTGACTAGTTAGTGTCAGCAGGCCTGGGTTCTTGGTGGGATAGTAAATTGTGTCACAACTCTTTGTTTATGTCGTGTCTTGGGGTTTATGTTGTGTAACCTATGTTTTTGTAGTGCCTTATTGTCTGTGCAGTGTTACTTGTATCCAGGTTCTTTATTGTGTCAGTCTAACCAGCTATTGCTTGGTGCACCTGGGTTGTGGTACTTGGTGTACCCTGTTGTCTTAAGTGATGTTGATTGGTTGAGGGTTACCCACCGTTGTTGTTTGATATATACAGTCGTCTGTTGTATCTGTTATTGCAATGTGTTATCAAACATGTTCTGCTAGAGGAGATAAATAAAGAGCTATTTTTGTACTGTCTTTAATTTGTTTGTTTAGTCTCTTTTAGTTTTTACAGTCACTATTTCTACCACAATCTAACACCTTAATCCAATGTCTGGGTCTCAAATATGACAGTCAGTCCAGAGTTGAGGCCCCTGCCTGAGATCTCGTATATCTTCTTATCTAATCACTATCATCTTTTTTTGTTGGTTGAGGCGGTGTGAGGTTCTCTCTCCTTTCACTATTTTTCTTCTTTGGCCGTAACGAAGTCAGAACTACTCTTTACCTCTTAGCACCGTAGTGAAGGAAGCATCAGTCTTTATGATTGTCTCCCTTTGTTCTTTTACCATCGACTACATAACTAACTAACTAACTAGTAAAATAATAATACTTACGCGGAACCAGCCATGATGCTGTGCCTAATATACTTCAAACATTGCAAGACGAGGCATAAATAGACGTTATTGAGACCAGTGTTGCTGCTATCTACTGGCTGGCTATTAATTACGTCTATATTCTAAAGCTATGGGTTTTGGCTGATGATAGTTTTAGCTAATGAAGTCATCCATTTCCAATTGTCTATCTAGATGAGTGTCGACATGCATTTGTTTAATCAATTAGGCGATTTTCTTCTTTTAATGTCCAAGGATGTGTATTTTCCCAAAACATTCCAGTAATACATTTGCTCTGGGACAGCTTAACGTATGAAGAATATTCTCTGCACATTTTCTTTGAGTCAATCGAGATGAGGAACGTAATTCTTGGGAGCTATATTGAACGAATCCTGATGTACGAAAACGAATCATGGGGTGTTGGCAGACAAGTTAAAATTTACGTTGAATCTGTGGAGACGTGGTTTTATAGTACAATGATGAGAATACCGTGGACGAATAGAAAGATCAATGAAGACATCTTGAAACAAGTTAACCGGCATTAGATGTAGACAGTCTACATTCTTGAGGCATGTCATGGGAATGGTAAATATGGAGTATTGTCATCTCAATTGGAAAGTTGGAGGGAAGAGAGGCAGGAGAAGACAGCGAGAGAAGTTGCTGAACAGTTTGACATTATGACAAGGAGGAACGTCGGTATCAGACATGATTGGCAGCACAAGAGACAGAAGGCGGTGGTCAGACATGATCACCGTCTTCACATGGCATGGACTATAAGAATAAGAGGTATAACGGAGATTATTTTATTGTAGAAAATATCTTGAGACAATCTGGTGGGTTCTTCTGCCTCAACAAATTAACAATCCAGTATTTATGACCTGTCAGATTATTCAACGTCAAATTAGTCCTGCTGTATGGATCAGACCAGTTGGGAAGTACCAATGCAAATGTAGATAAATTGAGAACATTCATTAACTGGTGCGTGCGCAAATAAGGACTAAAATGAAATGAATCGCCATCATTATGTGGAGGTCATGTTTCGCCATTTTAGACAATCACCACAGTCGTTGATCAGCTCTGTGTTCATGTCTCGACCATGCCATGTGGCCAAGTATCCAGATATTTATTTCTCTATCTTCCACTTTTTCCTTTCCCCTCAGTTTTGCTAGTTGTCACAAAGTTTACTAGTTTATTTATTCTCATAACAAGTCCAAAAATTGTGACTGTCTATGTCTAATTTCTCTAACCAGTTTACGGTTTCCATCTTCTGTTTGTAAAACTTGCTGATTGGTTTTCTGTATGTCCATGGTATTCTTCGCATTTTCCCCAGATACCACACTGCCACTGCCATTAGATGTTTGTCAGCTTGTCTTCACATTGTACACTTCCCACATTCATACAAAAGTAGAGGTTCTATGTAGCACTTCAACACTCTGTTTCTCGTTGCAATTGACATGCGTTTATAGGGCACTATGTTTTCCATCTTGCCAAGGTAGCCATCGCCGTAGCCAAATTTACATGACAGAATCGCTCATGTGGAGCTTATGGATATAGCTAAATGAATTTGTGCCAACCAAAGGCGAGGGCAAGACTCTGTGGCTGCACCACCTCTTCTGTGTTTTAAAGTGGTAAAGTGGTTTGGTGTTGCAGTGAGGGAAACAGCTATGACACCGTCAGCCTAGTTACGGCAAGATTCCCCCTGTCGAGCAAGTCAACGGATAGAGACTGGACGAAGCGAGACACAAACCTGCTGTTTTGTAGCTGGACTAGAGACAGTCAGAGGCTACGGAAAGCAAACCTGGACAATTGTTTTCAGATGTCAGATGTACTGAATCACATGCAACGAAACTCAGTGTCTAATGACTTCATAAGTTATAGAGAGAAAAACAACGGAATGATGCTAATCCCGTGTGGTCCCGCTAGGTGTTGATAATGCCGGCACTCTCTCCCACCTCGAAAGGATCCACTGAATGCAACTGGTAGTCACGTTCTCCTGCTCCATTGTTTATGTTTACAACATTCATTTGACAATGTTTTTCTTGCTATGTGAATGTAACATTCACTATTGATGAACGAAAGATAAGTAAATGGAAGCGCCGAATGTAAGACGGGCCTTCGTGTCCAATTTGTGACCTTTTGAAAATAAAGTTCGTTTGTTCGTTCGTTCGGTCTTTCTGTGGAGTCCAGACACACAGAGATATTGTAAGAGCTATTGAACACACCCCGGCCACTCAACATTATACCGCGGAACGCAGACTGAGCTCTTAACAAAAGAACTTTTGCCTCTATGAAGACAAAGTTGATGTGGCGTGTATCACTGAGACATACCTCAACGCCCATCACAGATGTTCAATTGTAGGATGTCAGACCATACATTTCGAAAGGAACGACCACAAAGGAGGACTGTAATAATTGCGAGAAATTCAATACCAGGCAGGGAAGTATCTATGAACTCTAACAAACATAAATTATAGGGATTAATATAATAATATAGGGTATGAAAATCAGAATGTATCATCTATACAGCCCAGAAAATAACAATTTCGAGCATGGAATTAAATGACTCAAACAGCTGAATAGTCGGAGACGATAATAACTGCTAGGAAATATGGCAACAGAGAAGATTAAATGGAGCCATGGGAACTAGTTTCTAATATACAAATATATAAATTATAATCTCCAAATATATATTCTAATCTCTGTATAATCAATAAACCGGATGTCTTAGCTTCTATTATAGAACATGGTATCATCATCGTCATGTGTAGCGCCGATAAAGTGTGAGCTGTCATGGTTACCCATTTCATAAGATCACTGGAGTCCTTGATCAAGCCTGTGTTCATGTCTCACTTATGCCATGAGGCCAAACCATCTAGATATTTATCATTCTGTCTTCCCTTTGCTCTATTCTCACCAATCGTGCCAGTTGTCACTGAGTTTTTCAGTTGTTTTCTCCTCATAACGTGCTCAAAAAACTAGAAAAATACAACCATCAGATGTGATGACTGTTCAACGATAGTTGTACCGATTTACTTGTTTAAAAATGTCACATATACCCAGATGTGGTGATTTTTTGCTTCTTTTTAGACACGAACATAATCTCTGTTTTCTTACAATTTATGTCTAACCCTAGCTGTTGATTGTATACAATAACCGCATGTATTAAATATTGCACCGTCTCCCTGACAAAGGAATTAAGGAAGCTGTTCGTAATCCCGCATATCCATGTACGAAACACAGCAGCGCGAGATTCGGAAGCGGATCCCGTCGCGTTGGTTTCTTACGGAAAGGTATGTGATCAGGTCGTTCAGAAAGCAATGGAAAACTAGTGAACGTATACAAACTTGCAAAGACATCAACAGGAGCTAAAAAATGCTGGTGTTGACCGCAATGTCCTGTAAATAGGATATGCAAAAAAAACAAAAACAAACAAACAAACAAACAAACAACTAAATATTGCAGTTCCTGTTCGTTATCTGCAGTCAATACTGCATCATATGCATATCTTATATTGTGTCCTCCGATGGCGATTCCATTTATATATCCTCGAAATATCACCTCTATTAGGAAGGGGGGGGGGGGGGGGAGAGAGAGAGAGAGAGAGAGAGAGAGAGAGAGAGAAGAGAGAAAGATCTGTTGTTATTATTCATCCCTTTCTTACGCGTCTCATTATAGGCTGCAATTGATCTATTTCATTAGCAATGTTCATGGCAGCTTGTTATTTCCAATATATATTCCTTACAAGTGTAAGGTCTTTCCCACAATGTAGCTTTGCAAGTATTTTTATTATGTCCACATGTCTTACTTTATCGGAAACCATAGCGTAATAAATGAAACAAACACCTAGGTATTTGTTTACTTCAGTCGAACGATAAATTAGTGTTCTCAGCAGATACACAGAATTTGGTGTACTCTTGCCTTCTAATGCTTCAATTGTACTTCCCCTATTTTGAGTTATATATTCTTCAAAACTTTCTACATGATGATCGTGAGCAAACTCTTCGAGATGTGACTCAATATGCTTATGTTCGATGTTGATCACATTCCAAGGAACATGATTTCTCTGGGACTGCAATACACACACACACACACACACACACACACACACGCACGCACGCACGCACGCACACACACACAGAGAGAGAGAGAGAGAGAGAGAGAGAGAGAGAGAGAGAGAGAGAGAGAAAAGAAAGAGACAAATCGTGTTAATTGGTGAATTCGTGAACAGAGAGGTACTGGAAAACATCGCGATGATTGAAAGATATGCAATGGAAGAAGCAGCTGCAGACGGGAATAAAGTATGGTGGATGGACTGTGACGTGCCATGGATGAATATCCTCAAGATAATTCATTCAAACCACCAGGGACCGAGAAATGGCTATAGCAGTTGGCAGGGGCCATGATGATGAAGATTATATAATGCTGTTTGTTAAGTAGATATCCTCATTAATCGACAAATAGTTATATAATTGTCTTCAACCTTGAGATTACGTTTGATGTCATGCCAGGCTAGCTTTTAACTTGATGTTCTCAGAAACGCAAAAACCAAAGCTATGATGAATGAAAACTTTGACCATGACCTCTACCATTTGACACCTGAGCACGAGCCGGACGCAACCCACCCGACAGCCAATGATGAACTGCCCAACAGGATTGCCGCTGGCAGGGTTGTGGTCAAACCCAACATTCTCAGCTTCACACAAAAAGGTAATCTCGACATTGTGGGCGACACCAACAGTTCACTTCCCTACAGCCATCAGGTGAACCAAATCCTACTTCTGAGGTACGTCCCCATGTTAACAGCGAGAAGTCAATATGTTAGCCCACTGACTGTTTTAGGGGGTTGAACCCGCTACCCACACTGGAAGTTTAAGAATAATCGCACTTATCCATTCGGCCATGCTGACCGCATTCCTGTTGATTTCATTCCGCAACTCTCAGTCAATCGTTGCCAATGGATTCGCCCTAAATTTGCCATGCTCCACTAGGAATGGCTCCAAGTTTTGAAACTCTACAAATGCAATCCAGTGAAATATATGGCACACAAGTCGTCCCAGTATTTCCACACGTCTGTAAGTTGACAAGTGGACAATGTCAATTATATGTTGATATGTATCAATAAGCTTCACATTACTTTCATCAGTCTTGACAAGACATTTACTACTTAAGAAAGAGTGGTTTTTGAGCACATAAACTAATAGCTAACTTGATATGTGTCAGCCACTGTGCCATAGGTTTATCACTGACTCCGTACATGAATTGTAATTATTCTTTCAGGTGGAATTTTCAGATAAGTCCTCATCGCCATTCTGATCGCATCTTTCTTCAAGTGTCGTGTGTTGAAGAGAATATGTGTCTAGCTCCACATTCCCAATATAAGACGGTGGCATTCAAGCTTGGTTGTTGTCATGTTCTCATTGATAGCCAAAATTTGTCTTATCTGATGTCTTGTTCCAGAATCTGAAGACGTACGGGGAAATTCTCTAAACGTCACCATATTTGATGTGTTTTTTGTTATAAATTGTGAAAGCTTAGGCCTGCTACGTTTTTCGTAAGTAATGTAAGTCACACAACTTCAGTAACCAATTGCATTTTGTTACTTACATGTGTAATGTAACAGTCACTCAACTACAGTAAACAATTAGATGTTGTTACTTACAGCTAGGTATATATGCTCCAGACATGGCCACACATTGTTATTTACTTCTAAAAGCTGAAATTCTACAAAGCAGTTGTATTATCCACACTGCTATATGCTTGTGAAACATGGACTGTTTACCAGCGACAAGCTAGGGAATTAAACTACTTCCACACAATCTGCCTTAGGAAGCAACTGAAGATTAAATGACAAGACAAGATCCCAGACACTGCAGTCTTAGAAAGAGCGACCATGCCCAGTATACACACTGTACTAATGAACAATCCTGATTCGCTGGACTGGTCACCTGACTCGCATGCCAGATCAAAGGCTCCCTACACAATGTATTTTATTTTTTTAACGGTGAGCTGCGCTGTTGTAAACGGTCGCAAGGCGGTCACTGGAAACACTTTAAAGACACTCTGAAGAACCCACTAAAAGCTTTTGGAATTCATTACGACACTTGGGAGACTGCTGCCAAAGACCGAAATTCGTGGCGTACATCACTACTCAAGGATGTAATCACTTGTGAAGCAAACAGGACTGCAAGAGCTGTAAAGAAAAGGCTGGGAAAAAAACCAGATCCTCCTCCTAGAACATCAAGCATTCTTTGCCCACATTGTCAAAGAACATTTCGAGCCAAAATAGGCCTTACCAGCCATTTTATAACTCAAGGCTTCAAACTTTGAACCCCACTGGATGAAATCAATGGTCATTATCATTCTTGACGGACAAACACCACTTCTAAATATATATGCTATAGCTTTGTGTTCATTTTGTTACATACACTTATTTATAACACTTAACACATATGCTCCAGAGATGTATCCACGTTGTTACTTACTATTATATATATATATATATATATATATATATATATATATATATATATATATATATATATATATATATATATATATATATATATATATATATATATCTTATATATAAAAGGCAATCTCCGTCTGTATGTCCGTATGTCCTTTATGCGTTCGCGAACGGCCCATCCGATTGAGATGAAATTTTCTACACGTCTTCCTTTCATTCCAGCGCAGCCCACTGTGATATTTTTTTAGTGTGAAATCGGCTGCTTACCCAATATTATTTAATTTTCCATTTTTCATTGTAATTTCTATACAGCGAGGGGACTTAACTCTGTAAAAGTTATTTCAAGGGGCATAACTTTTCTGTATAACTTATAGTCATATTGTTGCATCGTTTTCAAAGATTTATAAACTCTTAGTCCATAGTTATATACCGGCATATGAGTTATAATAAATAGTGATACAATCTTTAAGGCATTTTCAAAGTTTTCATAAAAATAATGCATAATGCATAACATTGTAACTCATCTTTTTATGCTTAAAGAATAAATAAATAATAGTTACCTTATCTCTATCAAGTTTGAAGATTTTATATTTCTTTACACTGTCGCCAACTCTAAGAAGACATGGAACAACTTCAGCCATTATTAAATCTACAGGCATATGCGTTATATTCCTCCTCCTCCTCTCCCCTTCTCCACCTCCTACCCTCTTCCTCTTCCCCTCCCCCTCCTCCCTTTCCCTCCTCCATCCTCCTCTTCCCTCTTTCTCCTCCTCCTCCCTCCTCCTCCTCCTTCCTCCTCTTTCCTCCTCCTCCCTCTTCCTCCCTCTTCCTCCTCCTAACTCCTCGCCCTCCTCCTAATCACTCCTCTTCCTTCCTCCTCCCTTCTCCTCCTCTCTCCTCCTACTCCCTACTCCTCCTCCCTCCTCCTCCTCCTACGTCCTCCCCCTCCTCTCTCCTCCTCCTTCTCCACCCTCTTCCTCCCTCCTCCTCCTTCTCCTCCCTCTTCCTCCCTCCTTCTCCTCCCTCCTCCTCCTCCCTCTTCCTCCATCTCCTCCTCCCTCCTCCTCATCCCTTCTCCTCCTCCCTCCTCATCCTCTCTCCTCCTCCCTCCTCCTCCTCCCTCTACCTCCTCCTTCCTCCTCCTCCCTCCACATCCCTCCTCCTCCTCCCTCTTCATCCTCCCTCCTCCTCCTCCCCCTCCTTCTTCTCCCTCCTCCTTCTCCCTCCGCCTCCTCCCTCCTCCTCTCTCCTCCTCCTCCCTCCTCCTCCTCCATCTCCCTCCTCCTCCCTCCTCCTCCTCCATCTCCCTCCTCCTCCCTCTCCTCCTCCCTCCTCCTCCTGCGTTCTTCTCCTCCCTCCTTCTCCTCCTCCTTCCTCTTCCTCCTCCCTCCTCCCCTCCTCCCTCCTCCTCCCTCTTCCTCCTCCCCCTCCTCCTCACCTCCTCCTCCCCCTCCCACCTCCTCCTCCCTCATCCTCCTCCTTCCTCCTCCTCCCTCCTCCTCCTGTCTCCTCCTCCTAATCCCTCCTCCTCCCTACTACTCCTCCTCCTTCCTCCTCCCTCCTCTTCCCTTCTCCTCCTCTCTCCGCCTATCTCTTCCTCCCTCCTACTCCTCTCTCCTCCTCCCTCCTCCACCTCCCTCTTCCTCCTCCCAGCTCCTACTCCTCCTTTTTCTTCTTCTTCTGCTGCTGCTGCCGCTGCTCCATTTACCCAAGTTAATTGTTGGGGAAGATGTAAAGATCTTTCAAGTGCTCTTTCTAATGCTTTTTGTATGTTGGTCTTCGTTTATCTAAGGTTGTTCTAACTGCAACCAATAAATGATTAGACAGTCAGATATACAGACAGACAGACAGACAGACAGACAGACAGACAGACAGACAGACAGACAGACAGACAGACAGACAGACAGACAGTCGAGAACGGGAACTTATATGACTACTTATATGAATTAAATGAGATGCTCCCCATCAGGGGCTGGGCGAAGCCGGGCCGGATCAGACAGACAGACAGACAGATAGACAGACAGACAGACAGATAGATAGTCGGGAACGGGAACGGGAGCTTATATGACTACTTATATGAATTAAATGAGATGCTCCACACCAGGAGCTGGGCGATGCCGGGCCGGGTCAGACAGACAGACAGACAGACAGACAGACAGACAGACAGATAGTCGGTAACGGGAACAGGAACTTATATGACTACTTATATGAATTAAATGAGATGCTCCCCACCAAGGACTGGGCGAAGCCGGGCCGGGTCAGCTAGTATATATATATATATATATATATATATATATATATATATATATATATATATATATATCATTGGCACCTTTCCGTCTTGACAGACGATAGTTTGGTACATTGTGCTTCAAAAAGGCTTAATAACTGTCATATGGCAATAACTACGATCCATGGCGGTGGCGAGTGTGGCTGGTAAGGCCAATTCTTGCTGCAAATGTTTGCCCACAGTAAGTGCATGTGAAAGCATGGTCATTTCCGCCATTTTGCACCATCTTACGTCTCTCACGCTCTGTGTGTGCTTTATCTGCAATAATTTTCTCCTTTGTCTTTAGTCCATTTCTGATAGTAGCTCTCCGTGCAACACGTTCAGCGGCGACGTGCTCCCATTGTGCATTATCAATGCCTGTATCAATCATGTCCCGCTTACACACATCTTTGTATCGTAGTAGAGGCCGACCCTGAGATCTCCTACCCGTCTGTAATTCACCAAAAAAGATGTCCTTTGGTATTCTACCATCATCCATCCTCCTAACGTGTCCTATCCATCTAAGTCTACGAAGACTGAGCATGGAATACACCGTCACACAACCTGATCTTTCCAATACTTCAGTATTTGTGATTTTGTCTTGCCACTTAATACCAAGTATTCTTCGCAGACACCGCATATGAAAGCTGTTTAAACGTTTCTCTTGGCGTGAGTGAGTTGTCCAGGTTTCACTGCCATAAAGAAGAGTACTAAGGACACAGGCTTGGTATTCGAGGACTTTTGTTTTGGCAGTAAGCTTCCTTGCTAACATGTTCATTGTTGTTGCTGCCTTGCCAATCCTGATGTTGATTTCCTGATCGAGGGATAATTTGCTATTTACCTCTGATCCTAGATATGTGAAATGGTCTACTATCTCCAGTTCGGCGTCGTCAATAAAGATTGATGGTACACCATGTGCACCTTGTGACATTATCTGTGTCTTCTTTTTGTTAATTGTTAAACCAAATTCAGAACAAGCATTGGAGAATGCAGATAGTAGATGTTGTAATTCTTCCTCAGAGTGGGTCGTAATCGCAGCATCATCCGCATAAAGCAACTCTCTGATTAGTACCCTGCTAATTTTGGTCTTGGCCTTCAATCTCTGAGCATTATAGAGGCCACCATCTGAGCGTGAGTGAATGTATATACCGTCATCCTGATCACGAAAGGCATATTTCAGTAGAAGTGAAAAGTATATCCCAAAGAGGGTGGGGACTAGTACACAACCTTGCTTAACTCCACTCTTGATTTCAAACTCTTCTGAAGTTGAGCCATCAAACTTGATTATACCCTTCATGCCTGTGTGGAACGATTCTACAATGGACAGAAGAGTTGGTGGGCAGCCAATCTTCTTTAGTGCTTTGAACAGACCCTCACGACTGACCAAATCGAATGCCTTTGTGAGGTCGATGAAGGCAATAAACAGTGGCTGATTTTGTTCCCGGCATTTTTCTTGCATCTGTCGCAATGAGAATATCATATCAATGGTAGACCGGTTCTGACGGAAGCCGCACTGTGATTCGGGGTAGACTTGATCTCCCAGGACTTGAAGTCTGCGCAGAACAATTCTGGCAAATACTTTCCCAACAATACACAGAAGTGAGATACCCCTATAGTTGTTGCAGTCGCTCCGATCTCCCTTGTTCTTGTACAGCGTTATGATGTTTGAATCTTTGAAATCCTGTGGGACTTGTCCTTCTCGCCAGCATAGCTCTATTAGCTGGTGGATCTGTAGAGGATCTGTATATATATGCTCCAGAGATGCTGTAGATGTGTGCCCATTTTGTTACTTACTACTAAATATATATGCTATAGAGGTGTGTATACGACTCTTAATGTGAGTTGTACTTATCATTGCAGGCGTGGTGTTTGAGGATGGAACTTTTGAAGACAACATTGATCTGGTGGTATTTGCTACCGGCTACAAACTTGGCTACTCGTTCATTGTAAGTGGTACACCATGCAGTGATGAAAACCTAGCAATTACATTACAATCATGTTTAATTTTAACAGAATAGTGTAGTAATGTTTAATGTTTTCGTTATGGTCATTGGAAGTTAGAAACAAAATTCTTGCATGTTACATAGAACCAGTTCAAACATATGACTGTAAATGCTGAAATGTACTCAGTGAAAATGAATGTCTCCAACAGACACTGTGTTGTGAGTATGGGCCTCTTGTAGTAGTTCACGGTATATGTTGCTTAATGTCTCTCATACTCTGTGATCTCACACAAACCATTACGTTTGTGTTGTTGCCATCATTCCCATCTGTTGTCTGTCTATTCACGTATGCAGCCATTCATGATCAGAAATCTGGAGGCGACCTGGCGGGTACTGAAGACGGACTTGCGTCTGCGGGCATGTGTTGAACATGAAAGCGGTGCCATAGAAACATTTCACACTTTCACTAGAACTGCGGTTGAAGGGGTCACATTGGTTCTCAGTATATACAGCATGAACACCTTATCCAGCTGAAGAAACACAGAGGTAGCCGACTGTAGAAACACAGAGGTAGTCGACTGTAGAAACACAGAGGTAGTCAACTAGAAACAGAGAGGTGGTCAACTGTAGAAACACAGAGGTAGCCGAATGTATAAATATAGAGGTAGTCAACTAGAAACAGAGATATAGTCGACTATAAACACAGAGGTAGACGACTACGAGGGTAAGTTAATAAGTAAGTCACAAATGGCTGTAGAAAAATAATTAACTATGATAACAACTTGAAGCCAGTTTATTTTTTATACATACATTGTCCCTTTATTTCCCAACGTAATTTCCACCAACATTGATGCATTTATCCCATCGTTTTATCTGTCCACCCAAACCGGTTGCATAGAACTGCGTGCTTTGTTTTCATTTACCTGCCATCCCACAGAACTTTGTGACTTACTTATTGACGCTCCCTCGTAACGTTTTCTACCCAGCTATGCATCACTTTACGGGAAATCGCTAGGGGTTAAGTCCACTGAGAACCCACCTAGCCGGGAGACATTTCGCGAGTGACGCCGAAGCTGAATGTGAAGTGAAAACGTGGTTTAGAAATAAAGGGACAATGTATGTATATAAAAATAAACTGGTTTCGTATTGTTATCATATTTAGTTATTTTTTCTACAGTCATTTGTGACTTACTTATTAACTTACCCTCGTAGAAACACCGCGTTAGATAACTAGAAACACAGAGGTAGGAGACTGTAGAAACAGAACGGTGGTTGACTATAAACACTGAGGTTACAGACTAGAAACACCGAGGTAGTCAACTAGAAAGACAGAGGCAGCAGACTGTAGAAATAGGTAGCCGACGGTTGAAACACAGAGGTAGTCGACAGGAAACACAGAGGTAGTCGACAAGAAACACAGAAGCTGCCGACTGTAGAAACACAGAGATAGTCCTCTGTACAAACACATAGGTAGCCGAATGTAGAAACAGAGGTAGCCTACTGTAGAAACAGAGAGGTAAATGACTAGAAACACACAAGTAGCTGACTGTAAACTCACAGCGGTAGGGGACTGTAGCAACACTGGGGTAGCCGACTCTACAAACACAGAGGCAGGCGTCTGTAGAGAAAAGAGGTGTTGTTTGTCCATCAAGAATGATGATGACCTTTAATTTCATCCAGTGGGGTTGAAAGTATGGAGCCGTGAGTTCTTAGATGGCTGATAACGGCTATTTTGGCTCGAAATGGTCTTTGACAATGTCGGCAAAGAATGCTTGACATTCCAGGAGGAGGATCTCCTGCAGTGGTTTTTGTGTCCAGCCTTTTCTTCACAGCTCTTGCAGTCCTGGTTGCTTCACAGATGACTGCACCCCTATGTAATGATGTACGCCACGAATTACGGTCTTTAGCAGCAGTCTCCCAGATGTCAAGATGAATTCCAAAAGCTTTCAGTGAGATTTTCAGAGTGTCTTTAAAGCGTTTCCTCTGGCTGCCTTGGGAGCGTTTACCACAACGCAGCTCGCCGTAAAAAAAATTTGTTTAGGGAGCCTGTGATCTGGCATACGAGTTAAGTGACCAGCCCAGCGAATCTGATTTTTCATTAGTAGAGTGTGGATACTGGGCATGGACGCTCTTTCTAGAACTTCATGTGTCTGGGATCTTGTCTTGCCATTTAATCTTCAATAGCTTCCTAAGGCAGACTGTGTGGAAGTGGTTTAATTTCCTAGCATGTCGCTGATAAACAGTCCATGTTTCACAAGCATATAGCAGTGTGGATAATACAACTGCTTTATAGACTTTCAGCTTTGTTGCAGGCTTATTCCATTTCTGCCCCATACATTTTTGTACAGTCTGCCAAAGGCCGCTGCTGGCCTTGGAGATTCTTGCATTCACTTCGTCATCAGTTGTGGCAGCTTGTGACACAGTGCTGCCAAGATAGGTGAATTTGTCCACAACACTTAGTCTATGACCATTCACCTTTATGTTAGACACGGTGTGATTATTCCCTGGATCTGGTTTGTACATAATTATAGTCTTCTCCAAGTTGATATTGAGCCCAAAGTTGGCACAGGCATATGAGAAAGCTGAAACATTATGTTGCATGTCTGCCTCTGAGTTGGCATATAGAGCGCAATCATCAGCAAACAGCAGTTCTCTGACGGTGTCGCTGTTAGTTTTGGTTTTAGCTTTCAGCCTTCTGAGATTGAACAACTTTCCATCCATGCGGTAGTTGATGTCTATTCCAATGTCGTTGTTCTCGAAGGCATTCGTCAACATAGCTGAAAACATGAGGCTGAACAGTGTTGGTGCCAGGACACATCCTTGCTTCACTCCATTGGTGACAGGAAAGGGCTCAGACAGTTCACCATTTTCCTGTACTCTTGCCTGCATACCATCATGAAATAGCTGCACTATTTGGACAAACTTTCGTGTACAGCCATATTTCGCCATAATCTTCTACAGTCCTTCTCTGCTGACTGTATCAAAAGCCTTGGTAAGGTCAATGAAAGTGGAGAACATTTCAGAGTTCTGTTCCTGACATTTCTCTTGCAGCTGCCTTGCAGCGAAAATCATGTCAACAGTTCCTCGTTCTTTTCTGAAGCCACATTGACTCTCAGGAAGAAGACTTGATCGAGATGGGCCGTGAGGCGATTGAGAAGAATTCTGAAGAGTATCTTCCCTGCGATTGAGAGCAAGGAGATGCCTCGGTGGTTGTCACAGGATGGCGGTTTTCTTTACGTTTGTAAAGGTGGACTATTGACACGTCCTTGAAATCTTGTGGCATGGTCTCGTTCACCCTTATGTTTGTAAGGACTTGGTGAAGCTGCTCTAGTACAGAGGTAGCCAACTGTAGGAAAACAGAAGTAGCCGACTGTAGAAACACAGAAGTTGCCGACTGTAGAAACACAGAGGTAGCCTAGTGTACAAACACAGAGTTAGCCAACTAGAAGAAGAGAGGTAGTCGACTGCAGAAACACACAGGTAGTCAATTAGAAACAGAGAGGTAGCCAACTGTTTAAACATAGGGGTAGTCAAGTAGACACAGAAAGGTAGTCGACTAGAAACACCGAGGTAGATGACTAGAAACACAGAGGTAGACGACTAGAAACACAGAGGTAGCCGACTGTAGAAACACAGCGTTAGTCGACTGGAAAGACAGAGGTAGCAGACTATAGTAACCCACCGGAAGTCGACGAGAAATACATAGGTAAACATAGGTCGCCGACTGTAGAAACACAGCGGTGGTCGACTATAAACACTGAGGTTACAGACAGCAGAAACCCAGCGGCAGTCGACTTCGAACGAACGAACGAACGAACGAACGAACGAACGAACGAACAATCGTTATTTCAAAGGGTTAAGAATTGGGCACGCAGGCCCATCTGACAGCCTGCCCTTCTCTAATTCCTCTCATACATTATTTTATTCAACGTCATTTATGAAGCTAATCTTAGACAACAAAAGAACAATTAGTATTAATACGCATCAAAAGTAATCAATAATACATGGCTCACTGAGGTAATGTTTACCATGGGCATGATAAATACCTAAGAAAGGTGTAACGTGCCATGCATTTGGGAATGTTAATTAACTAGATGTCAACGTTTGAAATAATTTACCATTAATAATTTTAAGAAAGTGGGGGGGGGGGGGGGGGGGGGGGGGGGGGGGGGGGGGGGGAGAGAGAGAGAGGGCATGTAGTCTGTACTAAGGTAGTGTTCAAACAGGTTGCGACTTTATGTATAATGATTGGTGGTGTCTGATTTCTTGTGGAAAATTGTTCCACAACTTAGTGACAAAGTATGCTAAGCTTGTTTTATATAAGTCTACCCTAGGTTTAGGGACATGAAATATATTTAGTCGTTCGTTATGTCTTTCGTTATATTTAAACAATGGCCAAAGGTAGCTTGGAGCATTTTGAAATAGGATTTTGTTAATTAGTTTAGCCTTTAGAAACACAAAGGTAGTCGACTAGAAACAAGCTGCCGATCGTAGAAACACATAGGCAGCCGACTGTAAAAACAAAGGTAGCCTACTGGAGAAACAAAGAGTTAATCAACTAGAAACACAGAAGTAGCCGACTTTAGAAACACAGAGGTTGTCGACTGTAGAAATACAAAGGTAGGCGACTGCACTTCGTCATCACCAGGTGTTGGAACATATTTGTTGTCTCTCTTTAATGCACGAAATGGTACAACTGATATTTTTAATATGATATTACTAGTATGTGCCGGCTTCGTGGCTTAGAGGTTATGACTTTTCTCCGTAATCTCGAATACTCTCGTAGGTAACGTGATGACGGTGAGAATCAGCAGTGGTTCGAATCGCATCGGTAACTTACGGGGTATGTGAGCCGGCCGCTCAGAAAGCAATGGCAAACTACTGAGCGTAATCTTGCCAAGAAATCAACATACAGCTGAAAGATGCTGGTGTTGACAGCGATGTCCTGTAAAGGATATGCAAAAAAAAAATGTATAATATGTATTATGCGTTATTTCTAATACGATATTTCTAGTATAATATTTATGTTGCGTTATTTCTAATATGATATTTCTACTATAATATTTATTGTGCGATAGTTTTCATTTGCTATTTCTAGAAAGATATCTCCAATATGATGTCACTACTGTGTGTTATACAAAATCTCTTATTATCCTGCAGGAGAAGAGCATCTTGGACGTCAAAAATAACAAGATAGAATTGTTTAGAAACATGTTCGTCCCCGACCTCCCGAAACAGACCATCGCCTTTCTCGCTGTGTTGCAGCCATTAGGTGCCATGTTCCCCATTGCTGAGCTGCAGAGTCGTCTGGCGGCCAGGGTGTTCAAGGTTGGAGAAGTTTCTTCTTATCATGATCACCCGATATTATCATATATATATATATATATATATATATATATATATATATATATATATATATATATATATATATATATATATATATATATATATATATATATATAAGGGGCGTTCATTTGAAGTCCGTTCGTGCCGCACCGCTCGAAATTGCGTACTTTGAACATGATCATATCATAGTCATGTGATATATACTGACAATGAATAAAACAGCACGTGCTTATCGTCCCATTATGCATAGATTCTGTTTCTGACTGTTGAGAAAATGGCCAAGTTGATCAAAATCCGTCAAAAAAAGCTCAAAGAGCGGTGATTCAGTTTCTTTCATTTGAAGGATGTCGACATTCAACGAAGAATGCAGGCAGCGTCCGGTAACAAATGTGTATCGAAGACAACAGTGACAAACGGGACACGAATGTTTCGGAATGGACGTCAGTTCACGACAGATCTTCGACGGCCGGGTCAAGCGCATATTGTTGCAACAGAAAAAAAGAACGATCGCCAAAATTGATGTAGCAGTACAGATGAACCGTTGTCGAAGTAACCAGAAGTAACTACCGTCCCTAAACTCAAGGTATTCATCCAGCTAACCTTCCGAGGAGATGACGTAATGCAACGTCTGCGGGACCGGCTCATCACAGCAGTCGGCCGAACATTCTGTGCTGCAACTCCAGTCATCAGGCACAGAACCACACCGATCCCCATCCCAGAAGTAAAAGAACCTGTAGCTTTGTACGCCAAATCAAATTGTATTTACCAATTTACATGCAGATGCGAGGCTATGTACATAGGTAGAACTGAGCGACAGTTACATTGCAGGGTTTCGGAACACATTCCGAACTGGGTGGACAAGATACTATACACAGAAGATGGTAGCCTAGGCAGGTAGATACACCGGAACAGTCCAGCTTCATCGGTCGCGAGACATGTGCTCGAGAGCAGTCACGTGGTTGAAAGAGACAGTACCTTCCTTGTGTTGTTCAACACACAAAGTAGTCGATTGTTAAAGTTTGCGGAAGCTATAATAATCAACCTTCGTAAGCCGTCCTTGTGCAAGCAGAAAGACATGTTAGTCAGTTTAATTACCGTGGTAGACGATCGACATTATTGTGCGAACATGCGTATATTTCAGTTTGAAGGATTTATCTAGTTAATTCACTTTACGTTGTGTGATTTCTGCAGTATGTACCTGACGAGATGCAGCGAAATATGCCAGGCAATAAATCGTGCAATCTATTGTTTGCGTCTTCGTTATTCAAATTCATAACGGGAAAACATTGTTTTGTACAACAGAAGGTCCAATACTGTAAAGATCAGAGTAGATTCCCCTTTCGTCGTACCACGCTGCTTTCGAAGAATTAAATTCTTGCAAGACATGGTAACAACCGGAAGTGATCGTTGGCCGCAAAAAATTGCGCGCGTAATCAAGATCGAGATTCCCTAGCCAGACCGGAAAGTTGGATACTTCTGACATTGCTACAATGTACCAAACTATCGGCTGTCAAGACGTAAAAGGTGCCAATATATATATATATATATATATATATATATATATATATATATATATATATATATATATATATATATATATATTATATATATATATATATGTCAAACAGCCAGATACTGCAGCCCTTGATTGATAAAAAGAAGATAGCTCTCTTAAGAAACAAGGAAAGACCAACGCGTAACACTCTGAGTGAGCTGAAGCAAGCGGGGAAGGATGTACAAAAGGCTGCCAGGCAGTGTGCGAATGACTATTGGATCAAGTTATGTAAGTCCATTCAAATCGCAAGTGATAAGGGAAACATCAGAAGCATTATGAAGGGATAAAGAAAGCCTGTGGTCCAATGATCAAAAGAAGTGCACCGCTGAAAACCTTGACTGGAGAAATCATCACTGATAAGAAACAGCAGATTGATAGATGGGTCGAGCACTATTTAGAGCTTTACTCAAGTGAGACCAAGCTAGCGGATGATGCCCTTAACGCCATAGAGGCTCTACCAACTCTTGACCACCTAAACACACTTCCCACCATAACAGAAGTTAAGTGTGCTATAAATGAACTTGCATCTGGCAAGGCTCCAGGTAAGGATGGGATTCCAATAGAGGTGATCAGGAGTGGGCAAGACACACTCGCTCTACAGATCCACCAGCTAACAGAGCTATGCTGGCGAGAAGGACAAGTCCCACAGGATTTCGAAGATTCAAACATCATAACGCTGAACAAGAACAAGGGAGATCGGAGCGACTGTAACAACTATAGGGGTATCTCACTTCTGTGTATTGTTGGGAAAGTATTTGCCAGAATTGTCCTGCACAGACTTCAAGTCCTGGGAGATCAAGTCTACCCCGAATCACAGTGCGGCTTCCGTCAGAACCGGTCTACCATTGCTATGATATTCTCATTGCGACAGATGCAAGAAAAATGCCGGGAACAAAATCAGCCACTGTTTATTGCCTTCATCGACCTCACAAAGGCATTCGATTTGGTCAGTCGTGAGGGTCTGTTCAAAGCACTAAAGAAGATTGGCTGCCCACCAACTCTTCTGTCCATTGTAGAATCGTTCCACACAGGCATGAAGGGTATAATCAAGTTTGATGGCTCAACTTCAGAAGAGTTTGAAATCAAGAGTGGAGTTAAGCAAGGTTGTGTACTATCCCCCACCCTCTTTGGGATATACTTTTCACTTCTACTGAAATATGCCTTTCGTGATCAGGATGACGGTATATACATTCACTCACGCTCAGATGGTGGCCTCTATAATGCTCAGAGATTGAAGGCCAAGACCAAAATTAGCAGGGTACTAATCAGAGAGTTGCTTTTTGCGGATGATGCTGCGATTACGACCCACTCTGAGGAAGAATTACAACATCTACTATAAGCATTCTCCAATGCTTGTTCTGAATTTGGTTTAACTGTCAGGGTCTTAAACTTGGCTCGCTTTCCTAACTAGTGTGAGACAGTACAAATACAACGTGATTTGACGTAAGACTCAACGATACATCGTTTGGTGGATTTATTAACATATCAAATACAGAACGATGATCACAAATACATATAATGAAGACTCTACAACTTACATCCACAATACAGTCACAAGTCTGACTCGCAAGATGTCCAGACACTCGCCTTTCAATACAGAAACCACACAATGCCTTTCTCACACGTCCGTCCTGTTCCGTGTCCCCAGAGCTGTCTGGACCTGGTAGGCAACTTGCCTCCTGCCTGACGTGGCGTCACGTGGCAGTCGTGCGTCTTGCGTTGGCGGCCTGACCGCTGGTCAGCCAGCGATCTCGCAGGCCGGTAACTCATTCGCCTGGCGGCACAACGAAGTGGTTGCATCCCTTACTGGGAGCTAAGTCGCCTGGCGGTCGTAACGATGTCCCTGCATCGCTGTCCACTGTCGGACTCTGACACGCTCCCCCGGTAACTCCATAAAAGATGTCGTCTTTCATGCTATGTCTGTACCTGTTGGGTTAATAGTATACCCTTTGTAACAAGCTACGTGGAGGGTCCCAAATAGCCCGGTCACAATGTTTAATTAATCTTCTCTAGCCCTGGCTGGAATAGGTCTTTACCTGCCAACCCTCCTCCGTTTTCCCTGGACTCACTGTCACGCTTCCTTTCGACCTAGGGACCTATTTCCTGCAGTGTTCTTCTGGCTGACACATAAATAACATGGCAGTCGTAAGAACAACTTGGAAGTAATTTTATTAACCTAATCAAGAACAGCACAGGAACACATAAAGGCAGATAAACAGATAGATCTACACAGACACTACACTGGTAAAGTTTTGACACAGAGCCTCCAGTCACCACAGTCACAGATCCAGCTTCAGATACTGTCTGATCTGTCCAGATATATCTCACCAAAGATGTCAGAATCTCCTTCCTTCTCCAGCAACTGGTTGTAGATTCCACAGGCTTTTGTAGAATCCAAGCGACTGGTGTGTTGAGGACTTCTGTTCATTGCCACATGAATTAATTCGGCACCAGGTCTTCCCTGACCTATGAAAAGCTTTACGGTTGCAGATACGGTGAGGTGTTCGTGGAGGGATAATGGATGGGTGCCTTTTAATGTCTGGTGTAAAATGAGTATGCAAGAAAATCACTCTTAGGCTCCCTCCAGACAACAACTGCTCTCAGGCGTATGTTGTTGAAAAAAAACCGGCAATGCACCAGTCATGCAAAATGTCCTTGCCTCAAGATCTGCACCTTGTCTCTGTCTCAGAGTTAAGCACACCAAACCTTGAGTTGGCCTCGTCGGACATATTGGCGTTAGCCTAGAAGCACTGGTGATAATGTCCGTTAGAAGACATAGTCACTTTCCATAGCAGAGGACCCTTTCTCCACCACCAGTAGGAGACCTTTTAATTGTCTCAGTAGTCTGTTGCACTTCTGTCGTTATCTTTAATTAACTTTGACAAGTTGCAACTTGCAAACGGTACTTGTTTGCCCGGCCATCAATTGACCAGTAGCCGCACCAGTGCACATTTGACGCAAGGCGCGCCTTCGGGACTACCCGAAAGGAAAGACAAATATATACTCGCTCCATGTACAGATTGTGGTATGAAGATAACCCAAAGAACCATCTTTCATGGAGAATTGAGCAAATAAAGAACTGAGAGCTTCCGAAAGCCGGTCCCCCCTGTTTACCAAGAATAACAGAATACATAAGGACATGGGCCACTGGCGTTTCGCTACATAGGCCCCCTCTTAAGAAAGTCGAACCCTACGACTTTCTACTGTCAGTGGTTCTGTTCGAATGACCCCACCCTCACATTCAACCATAGGATGCCGTGATAGGAAATCTGCTCCCACATTCTCCCTTCCGGGGATGTATTCGACCGTGAACTGATACGGTTGTAGGAGCAATGACCATCTCATTAACCTCGCGTTCAGTTTCTTAGAAGTTGCCAAGAACGTCAGAGGTTGATGGTCGGATTGCACTTTGAAATGGACTCCATACAGATAAGGTTGAAATTTCTGTACCGCCCACACTAGAGCTAGACATTCCCGTTCGACGGTGGAGTAATTCCGTTCGGCGGGTAACAGTTTTCGACTGGCATATGCCACCGGACACAGCACCGAAGGATTATCTCGCCCTTCCTGCAACAGAGTTGCCCCAATCCCTATGTTACTCGCGTCGGTTCTCAGAACAAACGTTTTCTCCAAATTTGGGAGTTGCAGGACTGGCCTATCCACCAAAGCCTGTTTCAGCTTCCCATAAGCTTCTTCACAGCTCGGGGTCCAGACTATAAGATCTGGTGATCCTTTCTTCAGGGTCTCGGTTAACGGCTCAACCTGGAATGTCGTACAACTGTTTAAATGCCTGTAATCAATACATAAGCGGTGTTCCCCGCTTGGCTTCCTCAACAAGACAACCCCGGCATTATAAGGAGAAGTCGAAGGAGTGATGATGTCATCGTCCAGAAGCTTCTGGATTTCAGTTTCCAGGGCCTTCTCTTTCGAAAAGGGTACTGGATATATTTTCTGGCGAACTGGGTCTTGGGTAGTCAGAGTCATATCAAACTCGACCAACCCTGTCCGCCCTGGCCGATCGGTAAGAATCTGCTGATGGGACTCTAACAACCGGATGACACGGTCTGTTTCTTCAGCCGACAGATCAGGATTTATATGGACATCCCTATAGGTTTCCCCAGGGTGTAATGGATAACCCCGATCCGCGTCTTCGCCCGATTCAGTTTCCATCGCGACCGCCATAGTCATGAGTGGGAGAGAAGTACCATCGGATCGTTCTTCAATACTTTTTGAGAAGGTTAATGTGGAAGATTTTAGATTTCCCCCTGATCCGGATGGCATAGTTGGTGCGGGACACAACCCTTTCCACCGGGAAAGGCCCCTGCCAACCAATCTCGAGTTTATTGGAACCTACTGGAAGTAACAACAGAACCCGATCCCCCACCTTAAGAGACCTATCTTTCGTCCTTCTATTGTAGTAGGCCGCGTGTCTCTTTCTGGCCGCCCTCAGATTCTGAGCTGCCAAAGCCCAACCCGTCTGGAGTTTTTTCTTTAACTCTTCGACGTATTTATAAGAGGATACAGCTTCTTCAGAAGTTTCCTCCTCTGTCCAACATCTCAATAAGGCTTCTAAGGGACCCTTGATTGGCCTCCCGAATAGTAGAGTGGCTGGTGGCAACCCGGTCGACCCATGGGGAACCTCCCGATAGGCGAACAAGGCGGCTGAGATATACTCATCCCATCTGTCTGGTTTCTCTTGAGCCAGCTTCCGAAGCATGGTCATCAAGGTACCATTAAACCTCTCTACTTGCCCATTAGACTGAGGGTGATACGGGCTTGTGTGAATGTGGTTGGTCTGGAAGATACGAAAGACTTCTTCCATCAGCTTACCACAGAACTGAGACCCATTGTCCGTTAGGATCTGGTTGGGAAACCCCAACCTAGTAAAGGTCTCCATCAGTGCATCAGCCACTCGCTTAGAGTCGATTGTGGCCAAAGGTATCGCCTCACCCCACATGGAACAGCAATCCACCATCGTGAGAATGTACTTATTCCTCTTCCTAGTCCTAGGAAGAGGACCAACAAGATCGATGGCCACTCTCTCGAAAGGAGAGTTCATAATAGGGCATGTCTCCCAGGACTACCGGAGCTGTCCAGTGTTTTGGTGCCACTCGCTGGCACTCTGGGCACGACTTGACGTACCTACGCACGTCTCCAGTCATCCCTGGCCAGTAGTAATGGCAGGAAATGCGCTGGAGAGTTGCCCCGACACCCATATGTCCACTGAAAGAAATGGTGTGTCCCATATGAAGAAGCTGTTCCCGATAAGCCTTAGGAACTACCAGCTGTCCATGCTGGCGATCCTCCACTCCGGCTCTCCGGTACAGTAACCGATTCTTCATATAATACTGACCCCGTCTTGGTGGGTCAGAACTTTTTGGCAACTGGTTGAAGCAAGGTTGCAAAGTAGCATCCTGGCTTTGAGCAGCTCGTAACTCCCCAGGCAAGGGATTCACGATCAAGGCCGGCGTCTGCTCATCCTCCGATTGAGATCTGGTTTGCATCGCTCCTACGTACATGGGTTCGGTTGGAATCCCTAGAAAGACGTAGCGACAACCCAAGATCATTGGGAAGATTGGATCTAGCAGAACGGCTGCCTGTATAGTGCCGGTAACATATTTTGATTTGATGTCTACCTTCGCAATTGGAAGAGACATCGCTACCGCACTCTTTGTCGCCGTTTGAATCTCAATAGATTCTCCGGTTAGCTGCTCTGGACTCACTAAGTGTGATGAAATTACAGCCTCAAACTGCAGACCGGTGTCGTAGAGACACTCAACTGGTTGACCGTTCACAAGTACCGTTTCTACTACTGGTGGTTTTTCTAAATCTTTGTTCCCAAGATCCCTCCCTTCTACCTCCTTGTGAGACCCTTCCCCGGTTTCTACAAGACAAGCAGCATAGTGAGAGTCTTTCTGTTTACGCCGGCAATCAACCGTATTGTGTGTGGGAGATTTGCAATAGGCGCACCACTTTTCACTCCACTTTCTTTTAGGAGATCCAGGTGGACTCTTACCAGAGGGTTTCTTACTAGGAACTTTATCGAAAGGATCCTCCTTCTTGGTGTGAGCTGTTTTAGGGTTCTTCTTCTTTCCAGACCATGTGTCTGGTGGTCGGGGATTGGGTTGTGACAATTCCCCATTATCTCCATGAGCTAGCACATACCTTTCCGCCAACGTGTTGACTAGGTCTAACCTTTCTGCCCCATTTTCAAGCAAGAAGGTTTGCAATGGCTTAGGCATCATTCCTCTTCATTTGGTCCACGACCACCAATTCTTCCAAACTTTCATAGTCGTTAGCAAATCCAGCTAATGACATCCACTTCAAAAGGTAAGACTTCAGTCTGACACTGTAGGCTGCGAACATCTCTCCTGGCTCTCTCTTCGACTTTCTGAACTGTTGTCGATAAGTATGAGCTGTCATCTGGAACCTTTTCAATAGTGCTTTCTCCAGAGCTTCATAGTCATTCTCCATACCAGGTGGCAACCTAGAATAGACCTCGTACGCGGTCCCCCTCAGGCCCTGTGAGAGTTTCAAGTTCCATTTCCCTCGTTCCAATCCCATAGCCAAAGCCATCGACCGAAATCTGTGAAGATACTGGTCGATCTTATCTTTGTGTTCATCGAACGGGAGCAATGGGAACTTCATTGCCTGGTATGGACCGCCACCAGAAGTTGTTGAGTCAGGGAGAACTGTGTCTCCCACTGCACCGTCTCTTTCCTTGGCAGTTTGAGCTTTCAGCTCCAGCTCTCTCATACGGAACTCATGGTCTCTGACTGCCTGCTCGGCCTCCATCTTCCTAACCTCAGCCTCCGCCTCAATCCTCTTGGCTTCGCGCACAGCCTGTCTGTAGTCTCTTTCCACCTCCTGCACATATTTCTGTAACTCCGCTCCATCATAACCCATTTCACGCCCTGTAGCCTGTACGTCAGCGACATTAAACCCAGCTGATGCCATCTTAAACTCAGAGGGCAAGGGACGAGGTAATTGTCCAATAAAATTTTTCTCACAATTACACAACAAGTTACATTACACGACCACAACACGTCGTATGTCGGTCAGTCTGTGTCAGGAAGAGTATAGACAATAGCCAGGCACGGTAGGCAGAACCTATTGATAGAAAACAAGGATATCTGTCCCCTATCACTAAATCAGCCAGAACTCCACCAGGATTTCAAATATCCCGCGACGAGCCCCCAGAAATTGTAACAAGCTACGTGGAGGGTCCCAAATAGCCCGGTCACAATGTTTAATTAATCTTCTATAGCCCTGGCTGGAATAGGTCTTTACCTGCCAACCCTCCTCCGTTTTCCCTGGACTCACTGTCACGCTTCCTTTCGACCTAGGGACCTATTTCCTGCAGTGTTCTTCTGGCTGACACATAAATAACATGGCAGTCGTAAGAACAACTTGGAAGTAATTTTATTAACCTAATCAAGAACAGCACAGGAACACATAAAGGCAGATAAACAGATAGATCTACACAGACACTACACTGGTAAAGTTTTGACACAGAGCCTCCAGTCACCACAGTCACAGATCCAGCTTCAGATACTGTCTGATCTGTCCAGATATATCTCACCAAAGATGTCAGAATCTCCTTCCTTCTCCAGCAACTGGTTGTAGATTCCACAGGCTTTTGTAGAATCCAAGCGACTGGTGTGTTGAGGACTTCTGTTCATTGCCACATGAATTAATTCGGCACCAGGTCTTCCCTGACCTATGAAAAGCTTTACGGTTGCAGATACGGTGAGGTGTTCGTGGAGGGATAATGGATGGGTGCCTTTTAATGTCTGGTGTAAAATGAGTATGCAAGAAAATCACTCTTAGGCTCCCTCCAGACAACAACTGCTCTCAGGCGTATGTTGGTGAAAAAAATCGGCAATGCACCAGTCATACAAAATGTCCTTGCCTCAAGATCTGCACCTTGTCTCTGTCTCAGAGTTAAGCACACCAAACCCTGAGTTGGCCTCGTCGGACATATTGGCGTTAGCCTAGAAGCACTGGTGATAATGTCCGTTAGAAGACATAGTCACTTTCCATAGCAGAGGACCCTTTCTCCACCACCAGTAGGAGACCTTTTAATTGTCTCAGTAGTCTGTTGCACTTCTGTCGTTATCTTTAATTAACTTTGACAAGTTGCAACTTGCAAACGGTACTTGTTTGCCCGGCCATCAATTGACCAGTAGCCGCACCAGTGCACATTTGACGCAAGGCGCGCCTTCGGGACTACCCGAAAGGAAAGACAAATATATACTCGCTCCATGTACAGATTGTGGTATGAAGATAACCCAAAGAACCATCTTTCATGGAGAATTGAGCAAATAAAGAACTGAGAGCTTCCGAAAGCCGGTCCCCCCTGTTTACCAAGAATAACAGAATACATAAGGACATGGGCCACTGGCGTTTCGCTACACCCTTGTCAGAGTCTACCTTTCCATTGTTATACAAAACGTTATCAAAATTACACACATGCCATAGAAATATATAAGAACTGGGAGTTGGGTACAAAGACATGTGGTGCTTCATGTTTAACACATATCAGGCCTCACCCTCTCGATGGCTGGTTACCTCAATTGTAATATCACCCAGTCAGATCAGTAGTACCAGCTTCACGCATCTACCTCGCAGCAATTTGAAAAAAAAGAATAATATGGTTCTTGGAACAAAAACCATCTAGCCAGACTGAAATACGGCTTTATATAAGTCGTATAAAACACTCAAACCCTGTCCCTACTTGGCCAGGAGTTATTGTGTTGGTATACAATGTTGGCAACACTCTGCCATGCCCAGCAGATGCCTGCCTGTGGTGTCAACACTTTAACAACAACATGTTATATTACACACAACACATTAGCATATACATTTCAAATTATGGCCCTTTGTGTGAAAATGTAATAACAACAAAATGAAAGGGAAATAATTTTAACATTAGTGAAACACAATAATTTACAATAACTATTTAATTTCTTAGTGTCATTGCTTGACGTTTCTTCATATTAACGAGAAAAAGTCGGTAATATGAATACGTTAATCAAGATATGATTCTAAGATTACATTAGAGAAATAAATAAACACACAATTCGTGTATTCAATTTTATAGAATCCTAAATATTTTAAAATCGTCAAAACTTTTTAACATTTTAAATGTTGTCTGCTATTTTTGTTCTAAATTTATAATTAATCCGGAAGTACACACGAGCTGTACAATCAGCTGATGGTAAAGATTGTAGAACACACCTGTTCCGGTTTGATGTAGTTTAAAGAAGGAACAATGTTCTCAAAGTTCGTGGTGGATTTTGGTACACAATCTTATGGATTACGATCGAATATTCATGTGTTAGCTGTTTCAGTCGAACATTAAAGATTTCGGTTCACTGCAGAGGTGTAGAAAAGTCGTCACTGTTCAGTTTTACTTTCACACTCGTCATTAAAATGTTCCTGGAAGAATCAACACGACGTTGTCACTGTCAAGTTGGATAATTCGCTTCAGGTAAGTGCGAACGTGACACTGTTCTTGTACGTAATATATACAGTTAATAAAGTTCGCTTTCTACCACATACTACACATTTATACACGACAATCACTACATGAACTAGTAAAATAAGAACACTATATATAATGGGAGTAATCCCTATCACAATATTGTAGACATTACACAGCTTTTTGTGAATGGAAAAACACTATTCACTGCTAAATGGCTGTGTCGGTCTGAGTGTATTTCTACATACTGCACTCAGCCATTGGTGCTCACTGGGTCGGTCGGACAACGTGACAAAAGATCGGCAATTGAATTGGTTCTGCCTGGGATATGTCGAACCTCAAAGCTATAATCTTGAAGTTTCAAAGACCAGCGTGCAATCATATGATTCGATGGCACACCTGAATTCATCCATCGTAAGGGGCTGCTGTCCGATTCTACGATGAAATGGCGTCCTAGAAGAAATCTAGACAATTTGGTGATCCCTACTACTAAAGCTAGGGCTTCTAGTTGAGGAATGGACCATGCCCGCTCTCGGGCTTTCAGCTTCCGGGATACAAAATAAACTGGGTGGAGGATGTTGTTATACTCCTGCAACAGGACTGCTCCAATCGCGACGGAGCTAGCATCTGTGCGTAATCTGAAAGGTAAACGGATATCGGGCAATTTAAGGATAAGATTCTGTTTATTCTTATCGGAAAAACATGATAACACTTTATGAAATGCGATTTTTAGGCATTCATCGTGTACAATTTTCTCAGGATTATCCTTTGTTAGTAAATTAGTAAAGACCTCGGTCAGTTCCGAAAAATCAGGAATAAATTGCCTATAGTAATTGATTAGGCCTAGCAAACTTCTGACTTGTTTCTTAGTAGTCGGAAGTGAGAGTTTTAGTATCTTGGACACAATTTTATCGTCTGTCGTGACAAAGCCATTGGATATTTTGTAACCCAAGAATGATATTTCCTGGTAGGCTATGTCTACTTTTGCCGGCTTCACTGTCAGTCCGTGCTGTCTGATCCGTTCAAATGTTTGGTCTAATGTCTTAATGTGTTCCGTCATTGTCTGTGTGTGAATGCATATGTCGTCAATATAGCAGATTATGTTAGGAATGTCTCTTAGCAGTAGTCGTGTCATACGTACGAATGTGGCTGGGGCGTTAACTAGCCCAAATGGAAGTTTGCACCATTCGTACAGTCCCCAAGGTGAGGCGAAAGCTGTCAGATGTCTGCTCTGTTCGTCTACAGCAATCTGCCAATAACCTTTAACCATGTCTACAGTCGTGAAGAACCTAGCGTCTGTCAGTTCTGTCAGAAGATCGTCAGTGTTTGCCATAGGCTCAAGATCTAGAACAGTTATTTTATTCAGTTTTCGGTAGTCGATGCACAGTCTTATGGTATTGTCCTTTTTGCGTACTATGACCATGGGAGATGAGTAGTCTGATTGGGATCGTCTTATGATGTTATTTTTCTCTAAGTTGATGATTTCTTGATGTAACTGTTCTTTGTAATGTAATGGGATGGTGTATGGTCTGCATCTAATGGGTGCGTTTGATGTGAGTGCGATGTGATGCTGTACTAATTCTGTTTGTCCTGGGTTGTTGGAAAAGATGGTGTTGTACTGTTGTATAAGTTGTTTGCAACTGTCTGTGTCTGCTTGAGTTAAATTTGGGTTGATTTTGATCTCCTTCAAGCAGTCTGTCGTGTCTAATGCAGGTGTTGGAATTTCGTCACTAGCATCGTCGTCTTCGTGATCTATTATCACTGTACAAGCTGTTGTATCGTCTTGTTCGTTGTCTCTGTTGTAGTATGGTCTTAGCATATTTATGTGAAATATTTTGTGTTTGTTTTTTATAAGGATCTCGTAGTCTACAGGTGAAATCTGTCTTGTCACTTTAAAAGGTCCCTGCCAAGAATCAGTAAGAAGGTGTCTGTCACTAGGTAGCAGAAGAAGAATGTCCTGTCCAGGTGTCAATGTTATTGTCCTGTTACCTTTGTCAGCATACTGTCTATAAGTAGCACCAGATAGTTTTAGTGCATTCTTTGCAATAACACAAGATTTGATGATTCTTTCACGCAATGATGTCACATATAAGTATGATGATATGGGTTTAAGTACTGGTGTAGAGTCAGTTAACATTTGGTGGTAAATGGTCAATGGGCCACGTGGTTTGGCACCATAGATAAGTTCAAAAGGAGAGAAACCGGTACTAGCATGTGGTACCCTCGCGATAAGCAAAAAGAATAGCTGGTAGATATACATCCCAGTTGTTGGGGTGTTCTTGCGTCACTTTTGCAAGCATGTGCTTAAGATCCCCGTTAAACTTCTCTATTACTCCGCTACTGTGAGGATGGTAGGGGGAATTGAAACACTGCTTAACTCCCAGCATTTTGGTGAAAGCTTGTGTGGATGCGGCAATAAACTGAGTGCCCCTATCAGATTGGATAGTATCTGGAAACCCTATCCTAGAAAAAATATGGAAGAACACTTCCATTATGTCATTGGCAGTTATGTTCTTTAACGGAATAGCTTCTGGCCAGCGACTACATTGATCAATCACCGTTAGAATAAATTTATTCCCTCTAGTTGTTGTATGACTGAGAGGGCCCACTATGTCAACCGATAGCTTTTCAAAAGGTCGACTGCCTAAGTCGGTGACTTGTAACTTTGCCTGTGGGTGTTTACCTTTTTTAACCAGTTTCTGGCAGGTGTCACAACTTCTGCAATATTCTTTAATGTCATTGCAAAATTTTGGCCAGTGAAATTGTGTCAATAACCTTGATCTGGTCTTAACGTATGCCATATGACCTGCAAGAGGTATATCGTGTGCAAGATGTAAGGCTTGTTTGCGATAACTAGTTGGCAAAACAGTTTGCTCTGTGGTATTGTCACCTCTGGTGTAGTACCTAGTGAGTATGTTATTTTTCATCGCAAAATGCCATTTTGCATTCTTGGTTGCTTTTGGCTTTCGGCCGATCAGGTCAAAGTATTTTGACAATGAAGGATCAGCTTTTTGGGCTGTTACAAATGCTTCCTTCATGGTGTTGGTAGGTAATGAAACTGGGCTTAGCAATTGTATCGCCTCAGTTTGATTTACTTCATCTTGCACTCTAGCAGTAGCTCTTGTTACTGCGTTC
This sequence comes from Cepaea nemoralis, assembly GCA_014155875.1. Lineage (NCBI taxonomy): Eukaryota > Metazoa > Mollusca > Gastropoda > Stylommatophora > Helicidae > Cepaea > Cepaea nemoralis. The sequence continues at coordinate 293,788 of JACEFZ010000737.1, forward strand.
ACACACTCAATGATATCAGATGATGATGATGGAACAATAGTTTCAATGATGTCATGAGAATTTAGTGCTACATTAGCTACATTAAAATGAATAGGTGGTGTGACATTTTGAATGATGACATTTGATGGTGATGTTATGGCATCATCAATACATGCAGATGTTATGTCATGAGGTTTATCATTTACCTCAGGTAAATTACCAATAATTATATCACAAACTGGACTGGTTAGTGCAGCGCACTTTACTTTCCCAGTGAGGAAAGGTGTATCAATATATGCCCATGCTAATGGGTATCTCTCAATATTGCCTGAGAATGTTCTACATGTTACATGCCTGCCTGTATAGTCTGTAGGCAATATGAACGTTCTTTTCAGGCCAATGAGTGAACTGCCCGTATCGCGAAGGACCGTAGCAGGCTTGCCATTAACATATCCGTGATGGATGATTATTTTGCCTTTTGAGTCTACTACCAAATTAGCTTCTTCATTGGCAATAGGGATGGTATGACCGCATGTTAACATACCATCTTCATAGAAGGTGTTACAAACAGAGCATTTGTTTGCGTTGAATGTGTCAAAAGCCTGTGCTGAGTTCACAGGATGTTTCTCTGGCTCTTCTTCATCCGAAGACGAACTATCAAACAAGGCGGCATTTGCTTTGTTGGTCATATGCCTGCCCTTACAATCTTTCCGATGGTGACCCCATGCCTTGCAGAGGAAACATTTTCGTGAGTTTTTGAAGGATTTACGTTCCTTGTCTTGCCTGTTTACCATGTTTACTAAGTAATTATGGTACCCTGGGTTCTGATCGCACATTTCACCCTGATGATGTGAATTTTTACAATAAGTGCAATGATTAAATTTCTCAGAGGTAGGCCTATGAGGTTTCTGCCTACTATAGGGTTGTTTGTCATAGTTAGCCGCTGCTACAAAGTTAATGTTAGTATCTTCAGTAGCAAAGCAATGTTTGTTGGCTGTGTAGTAAGCCGACCCACGTCTTTCAATCTCATCCACACTGGAGCATTCATTCTCTAACAAAAATTTAGCAAAGGCTGAAGGAATAGATGACACAATTGTGTCTCTAATGATTAGATCTTCCAGTCTCTGATAACTTTTTTCAATTTTGGCTGCTGAAGTCCATTTGGTGAAAATATCTCGGACTAAGCAGAGGTAGTCAGAGAACGTTTGAGTCGGTTTTGGGCTCAACTTACTGAACTGTTCTCTGTAACCTGCCTCATCTAACATAAAATGTGCCATAATCTTAGATTTCAGATAATGGTAATCTTTTCTGAGGTCTTTGGGGATGGTTTCAATAACTTTAAGAGGTTCCCCTGACAAACTCCTCATATACACAATATTCCATTCAGACAGTGGAACTTGATAATGCTCCATTAAAGTTTCAAAATTTTGGGTAAAGGCTGCAATGCAGTCACCCGAGGTATAATTACGTACAATACCCTGATATTTCTTATACTGGTTTTCTTTCTCCAGTCTCTCAGATTTCTTATACTCTTTGTTAATGGCAGTCTCAGTGTCAAGTTGTTTCATCTTCAACTGTAACTCCAGTTCTTCTCTCTTACTCTGAGCTGCTATTTCTGCCTTTTTCAACTCACTATCTATCTCAGCTTGCTTTAAGGCTGTGTCTGCCTCTACTTGCTTGGCAGCCCTTTCTGCTTCTGCCTGTTTAAGAGCTCTTTCAGCTGCTCTTTCTTCGCGTTCATTGGTCTAGGGGTATGATTTTCGCTTGGGGTGCGAGAGGTCCCGGGTTCATATCCCGGACGAGCCCCCACGTTCACACATGTCAGGGTCTTAAACTTGGCTCGCTTTCCTAACTAGTGTGAGACAGTACAAATGCAACGTGATTTGACGTAAGACTCAACGATACATCGTTTGGTGGATTTATTAACATATCAAATACAGAACGATGATCACAAATACATATAATGAAGACTTTACAACTTACATCCACAATACAGTCACAAGTCTGACTCGCAAGATGTCCAGACATTCGCCTTTCAATACAGAAACCACACAATGCCTTTCTCACACGTCCGTCCTGTTCCGTGTCCCCAGAGCTGTCTGGACCTGGTAGGCAACTTGCCTCCTGCCTGACGTGGCGTCACGTGGCAGTCGTGCGTCTTGCGTTGGCGGCCTGACCGCTGGTCAGCCAGCGATCTCGCAGGCCGGTAACTCATTCGCCTGGCGGCGCAACGAAGTGGTTGCATCTCTTACTGGGAGCTAAGTCGCCTGGCGGTCGTAACGATGTCCCTGCATCGCTGTCCACTGTCGGACTCTGACATTAACAATTAACAAAAAGAAGACAGATTATGTCACAAGGTGCACATGGTGTACCATCAATCTTTATTGACGACGCCGAACTGGAGATAGTAGACCATTTTACATATCTACTCAGAGGTAAATAGCAAATTATCCTTCGATCAGGAAATCAACATCAGGATTGGCAAGGCAGCAACAACAATGAACAAGTTATCAAAAAGAGTCTGGGAGAACAGGAAGCTTACTGCCAAAACAAAAGTCCTCGTCAACCAAGCCTGTGTCCTTAGTACTCTTCTTTATGGCAGTGAAACCTGGACAACTTACTCACGCCAAGATAAACGTTTAAACAGCTTTCATATGCGGTGTCTGCGAAGAATACTTGGTATTAAGTGGCAAGACACAATCACAAATACTGAAGTATTGGAAAGATCAGGTTGTGTGACGGTGTATTATTCCATGCTCAGTCTTCGTAGACTTAGATGGATAGGACACGTTAGGAGGATGGATGATGGTAGAATACCAAAGGACATCTTTTTTGGTGAATTACAGACGGGTAGGAGATCTCAGGGTCGGCCTCTACTACGATACAATGATGTGTGCAAGCGGGACATGATTGATACTGGCATTGATGATGCACATTGGGAGCACGTCGCCGCCGAACGTGTTGCATGGAGGGCAACTATCAGAAATGGAATAAAGACAAAGGAGAAAATGATTGCAGATAAAGCACACACAGAGCGTGAGAGACGTAAGATGGTGCAAAATGGTGGAAATGACCATGTTTTCACATGCACCTACTGTGGGGAACATTTGCAGCAAGAATTGGCCTTACCAGCGACACTCGCCACCGCCATGGATAGTAGTTATTAAGCCTTTTTGAAGCACAATGTACCAAACTATCGTCTGTCAAGACGGAAAGGTGCCAATGAATATATATATATATATATATATATATATATATATATATATATATATATATATATATATATATATATATATATATATATATATATATATATATATATATATATATATATATATATATATATATATATAAATAAATTAGGATATGTGTGGTTATGTATGTCTGTATGTCTGTATGTCCTTTATACGTTCGCGAACGGCCCATCCGATTGAGATGAAATTTTCTACACGCCTTCCTTTCATTCCAGCGCTGCCAACTGTCGTATTTTTTTTTCTTCTTTCTCCTCCTCCCTCCTCCCATTCCCAAAATACGTACGTAAATATATGATGATGATGATGAAAGAATCCCCGAACCAAAACGCTAGGGAAAGGGAAGAAAATGACGTGACTACACAGAATCGTCACACGGCAATCATCATCATCATCAAGTGCCGTGCCGGCTGGCGTAGGCGTTCAACTCTGCTGCTGATATATATGCCTCCATGCCACGGCAATATCAATAACAATTCATCTTTTTATGTGTAAGGAAGTTATCTACAGTCGTGTAGAAAGGAAGAACAATCAATGGAAGGACCGAAATCACAGAACCTAGACGAGTATGAATTCGGAATGGCGAACTCCCTCCTCCTCTCTTCTCCTCCTGCCTCTACCTCCTCCCCCCTCCTCCCTCTACCTCCTTCCTCCACCCTCCTCCTCTTCCTCCTCCCTCTACCTCCTCCCCCTCCTCCCTCTCCCTCCTCCCTCTTCCTTCTCCCTCTTCATTCTCCCTCTTCCTCTCCCCTCCTCCTCCATCCTCCTCCCTCCTACTCCCTCCGCCTCCTCCCTCCTCCTCCCTCTACCTCCTCCCTCCTCCTCCCTCTACCTCCTCCCTCAACCCTCCTCCTCTTCCTCCTCCCTCTACCTCCTCCCCCTCCTCCCTCTCCCTCCTCCTTCTCCCCCTCTATTCTCCCTCCTCCTCCCTCTCTTCCTCCCTTCTCCTCATCCCTCCTACTCCGTTCTCCTCCTCCCTCCTCCTCCTCCTCTCTCCTCTTCCCTCCTCCCTTTTCCTCCCTCTACCTCCTCCCTCTACCTCCTCCCTCCTCCTCCCTCTTCCTCCTTCCTCCACATCCCTCTTCCTCCTCCTCCCTCCTCATCATTCCTCCTCCTCCTCCTCCCCCTCCTCCTTCTCCCTCCTCCTTCTACCTCTTCCTCCCTCCTATTTCTCCCTCCACCTCCTGCCTCCTCCTCCTCTCTCCTCCTCCTCCTTCTCCCTCCTCCTCCCCCTCCCTCCTCCCCCTCCTCCCTCTTCCTCCTCCTTCACCCTCCTCCCTCCTCCTCCTCCTCCTCCTTCACCCTCCTCCCTCCTCCTCCCTCCTCCTCCCTCTTCCTCCTCCCTCCTCCTCCCTCCTCCTTCTCCCCTTTCCCCCCTCCTTCTCTTAATCCCTCCTCCTCCCTCCTCCTCCCTCCTATTCCTCCCTACTCCTCCTCCTCCCTCCTCCTCCTCTCTCCGCATATCTCTTCCTCTCTCCTCCTCCCTCCTCCACTCTCTTCCTCCTCCCTCCTCCTCCCTCTTCCTCCTCCTCCTCCCTCCTCCTACCTCCTCTTCCTTCCTCCTCCGCCCTCCTCCTCCTTTCTCCTCCCTTCTCCTCCTCCCCCTCCTACCCCTCCCTCCTCCCCCTCATCCCTCCTCCTCCCTCCTCCTTCTTCCTCCCTCCTCCTCCCCCTCCTCCCCTCCTCCTTCCTCCTCCTCCCTCTCCTCCCCATCCCTCCTCCTCCATTCTCCTCCTCCCTCCTCCTCCTCCCTCTACCTCCTCCCTCCTCCTCCCTTCACATTCCTCCTCCTCCCTCTTCCTCCTCCTCCCTCCTCCTCATCCCTCCTCCTCCCTCCTCTTCCTCTCTCCTCCTCCCTCCTCTTCCTCCTAACTCTACCTCCTCCCTCCTCCTCCCTTCACATTCCTCCTCCTCCCTCTTCCTCCTCCTCCCCCTCATCCTCTTCCCTCCTTCTCCTCCCTCCTCCTTCTCCCTCTTCCTTCTCCCTCTTCCTCCCTCTTCCTTCTCCCTCCGCCTCCTCCCTCCTCCCACTCTCTCCTCCTCCTCCCTCCTCCTCCCTTTCCCTCCTCCTCCCTCTCCTCCTTCTGCGTTCTCCTCCTCCCTCCTTCTCCCTCCTCCTCCCTCTTCCTCCTCCCTCCTCCTTCTCCTCCCTCCTCCTTCTCCCTCTTCCTCCTCCCTCTTCCTGCTCCCTCCGCCTCCTCCCTCCTCCTCCCTCTCCCTCCTCCTCCCTCTCCTCCCAAGACAGACAGACAGACAGATAGTCGGGAACGGGATCTTATATGACTACTTATATGATTTAAATGAGATGCTCTCCACCATGGGCTGGGCCGGGTCAGACAGACAGACAGACAGATAGACAGACAGACAGACAGATTGTCGGTAACGGGAACGAGAACTTATATGACTACTTATATGAATTAAATGAGATGCTCCCCACCAGGGTCTGGGTCAGCTAATATATATATATATGATGACCCGGCCCGGCTTCGCCCACCTCCTGGCCGCGATCTATCTATCTATCTATCTATCTATCTGTCTGTCTGCTTGTCTGTCTGTCTGCTTGTCTGTCTGTCTGCTTGTCTGTCTGTCTGTCTGTCTGACCCGGCCCGGCTTCGCCCAGCTCTTGGTGGGGAGCATCTCATTTAATTCTTATAAGTAGTCATATAAGCTCCCGTTCCGGTTCCCGACTGTCTGTCTGTCTGTCTGTCTGTCTGTCTGTCTGTCTGTCTGTCTGTCTGTCTGTCTGTCTGTCTGTCTGTCTGTCTGTCTGCCTGCCTGTCTGTTTGTTTGTTTGTCTGTCAGACCCGGCCCGGCTTCACCCAGTCCCCGGTGGTGAGCATCTCATTTAATGCATATAAGTAGTCATATAAGCTCCCGTTCCCGTCTATCTGTCTGTCTGTCTGTCTGTCTGTCTGTCTATCTGTCTGTCTGTCTATCTGTCTGTCAGACCCGGCCCGACTTCGCCCAGGCGCTGGTGGGGAGCATCTCATTTAATTCGTATAAATAGTCATAAAAGCTTCCGTTCCCGTCTGTCTGTCTGTCTGTCTGTCTGTCTATCTATCTGACCCGGCGCGGCTTAGCCCAGCTCCTGGTGGGGAGCATCTAATTTAATTCATATAAGTAGTCATATAAGCTCCCGTTCCCGTTCCCGAGTATCTGTCTGTCTGTCTGTCTGTCTGTCTGTCAGTCTGTCTGTTTGTCTGTCTGTCTGTCTGTCTGACCCAGCCCGGATTCACCCAGTCCCTGGTGGTGAGCATCTCATTTAATGCATATAAGTAGTCATATAAACTCCCGTTCCCGTCTATATGTCTGTCTGTCTATCTGTCTGTCTGTCTATCTGTCTGTCAGACCCGGCCCGACTTCGCCCGGGCGCTGGTGGGGAGCATCCCATTTAATTCGTATAAATAGTCATATAAGCTTCCGTTCCCGTCTGTCTGTCTGTCTGTCATTCTGTCTGTCTGTCTGTCTGTCTGTCTGTCTGACCAGGCCCGGCTTCGCCCAGCCTCTGGTGGGGAGCATCTCATTTAATTCATATAAGTAGTCATATAAGCTCCCGTTCCCGACTAAATTCTGTCTGTCTGTCTGTCTATCTATCTGTCTGACCCGGCCCAGCTTCACCCAGTCCCTGGTGGGGAGCATCTCATTTAATTCGTATAAGTAGTCATATAAGCTTCCGTTCCCGGCTGTCTGTCTGTCTGTCTGTCTGTCTGTCTGTCCGACCCGGTCCGACCCGGCCCGACTTCGTCCAGGCCCTGGTGGGGAGCATCTCATTTAATTCGTATAAGTAGTCATATAAGCTTTCGTTCCCGACTATCTGTCTGTCTGTCTATCTATCTGACCCGGCGCGGTTTGGCCCGACTCCTGGCGGTGAGCGTCTCATTAAATTCATATAACAAAACAAAATTAACTTCAGAATGTCCTTCCACACACCATCCATTATTTTTAATGAAAACTGTTTTTAATCACCTACATGACTGTAGATAACTTCTTTAAACATAAAAAGATGAGTTAGACAATTTTCACTATTTAAATAGATGCATTATTTTTATGAAAACTTTGAAAATGCCTTAAAGATTATATCATTATTTATTATAACTCATATGCCTGTAAATAACTGTAGACAAAGAGTGTATAAATCTTTGAAACCAACAATCTATATATACAATGCTATTAAAAGTTATGCCCCTTGAAATAAATTTTCTTAACTTAAGTCACCTCGCTATATATAAATGATAAAATAAATTTAAACATTAAATTTTAGTTAAGTAAATAGCTGATTGTACACTAACGAACTATGACAGTTGGCTGCACAGGAATGAAAAGAATACATGTAGAAAATTTCATCTCAATCGGATGGACCGTTATCGAACGCATCAAATACATCCCTACACATATACATGCATCGTCTTTTCTCTCTCTCTCTCTCTCTCTCTCTCTCTCTATATATATATATATATATATATATATATATATATATATATATATATATATATATATATATATATATATATATATATATATATATATATATATATATATATATATTGGTGTCAGGTCATAGTCAGATATGACTGAGCTACAGTTTAACAGTAGACGGTACTACCTGCTTTCTGTTAGCGCCGAACGTTGGGCGGCGCTTACCAAACCCGACACTCCACATTGTGCCAACGTCTTCGGGCGGAAGAGCGCAATTGGGAGGGTACAATCCTTACCCTGGTGCAAGGAAATGCAACCTAAAGACAAATGTCATGGCAGGGCAGACCAGGCTTTAAGCCTTGGTTGGCGGCTGGTCTAGGATTGAAGCTCCGACAGGCGGACAGTTAGAGCACTGCTTTGCTGATAAGGCAGCTTCTGCAGCTTGTCTTGTTCCAGATGTATAGGTGTTACCTTTCCTCTGGAGTGAGCTAGGCAGGCCGAGAGAGGGATCATGCTTCATGGGCAACACATGATCTCTATATTTTAGCCAGGCTTTGTGCTATGGAGAGGCAATAACTCCATCCCTGGTCTTAACCGGTCTCGGAATCAAAGCGAGAGGCAACTGTTACGGGTTATAAGTCCTTGTCAGTTGGAGTAAACACGCGTTGCCTCTGACGGTGGGAGACACCTACAGGTGTCACTGATCAGCTACCGCCCACCTCAAGCTGGGCAGTCCCCGGTCAATTGGGTCCTGATCCGCCACAGCCTGCCTGCTTTAATGGGTGCTTGGGGCTAGGACAAAATCTGAATCGGAGGCTGTAAAGCCAATGCAATATATATATAAAGTTAGTTGTATATCCTTTACAGGACGTTTGTTGTCAACACCAGCATGTTTTGCTGTAGTTGATGTATTTGCAAGTTTACGTTAAGTGGTTTGCTGTTGCTTTCTGAACGACCGGCACCCATGCCATTTCGTAAAAAACCAGCACAATGCAGTCTTCTGCCAAATCGCGCGCAGTTGCGTTCCGAAAGCGGGTATGCGGGATCACGAACCGCCTCCGTCACGGAGACCGGTATATATATATATATAAAAGGATGTATGTGGGTGGGGATGTGTTTGATGCGTTCGATAATGGTCCATCCGATTGAGATGAAATTTTCTACATGTATTCTTTTCATTCCCATGCAGGCAACTGTCAAAGTTTTTTGTTTTGTTTCAGCTATTTACTTACTAAAATTTAATATTTAAATTTACGTTATAATTTCTATATAGCAAGGGGACTTAACAAAAGAAAAGTTATTTCAAGTGGTATAACTTTTAATATCATTGCTATATACTTTATATATATATATTTTTTTGTTTTTTGCATTGTTTTCAAAGATTTATAAACTCTTTGTCTATAGTTATTTACAGGCATATGAGTTATAATAAATAATGATTATATATATATATATATATATATATATATATATATATATATATATATATATATATATATATATATATATATATAATCTACTCAAAGTATTTCAGGATCCTCGCCGATGCAACGGAGTTCATGCATTGAGCTGAGTTTCTCCAGACTCAGGGTTGAGTTAGGAGGAAAGCGGAGCACTTATGGGTAAACCGTATGCCGTGATGTTGATCCAACGACTAAACTAAACTAACTAAACTAAAGTGTATATATATATATATATATATATATATATATATATATATATATATATATATATATATATATGAAGAAGAGTGAAAAGACAAGAGGAGACTAAGTTTCCTTTGCTACTGTACTAAGGGGAGAAAAGCGCAACTCTTACTGAATTAGGGCCAAAAAGAAAAGAAGTAAAAGAGAGAGAACCTCACACCGCCTCTGCTTACAAGCGAAGAGATGGTAATTAGTAAGACGATTCGAGATTCTTGGATAGGGGTCGCAACCAATACTGACATTCAGACAGGAACTATCATGTTGAAACCAAGACAGTGAATAAAGGTGTTACATTGTTGTAGAAGTAGTGAATTTAAAAATGAAAAGAGAGTAAACAAACAAATCACCAACAATATAATAATTGCTCTTTATTGCTCAACTTTCAGGGACAACTGATGCTCATATACATCAAAGCAGGAAACTCAATACAATCATTGAAGTTCAATAACAAATACTACATACAACTGCAGATACCAAACAAAAACAGTGGTTAATCCCCAGTCAGTCACCAGAACAACAGGGTACGCCAAGTACCACAATACAGGTCCTCCGAACAATTTCTGAGTCGAACGACACAATAAAGAACTTTGGCACTTACAACAATAGAGCACTTTAAAACACAAGTTACATATATACTTGAAGCAGTGCGAAGTCAAACGGGAAGACAAAGTTTACTTTACTACGGCGCTAAGGGGAGAAGCGCGCAACTCTGACTGCTGTAGGGCCAAAGAAGAAAAAGACCAAAACAAGAGAGAAGCCCGTTTTGCCCCTGCTTACAAGAAAAGGGATAGTTAAAAGTGAAAAGATATTTCCAGATTCTTGGGACAGGAATTTCAATTATTCAGTCAGGAACTACCATGCTGAAACCCAGACAGTGAATTAAGGTGTTAGATTGTAGTAGAAATAATGAGTATTAACTAAAAGTGACTAAACAAATAAATCAAGAACATATAAGCATGCTTTTTATTGATCACTTCTTACAGAACATGTTGAATAACACATTGAAGTCCAATAACAGATATAACGGACAACTGCATGTATCAAACATCAACCAAGGGTACCCCCTGACCAGTCAAGAGAACTTAAGACAACAGGGTTCACCAAGTTATATAACACAGGTGTTCCAAACAATAACTGGATAGATTGACACAATAAGAACTGTGACACAGACAACAATAAGGCACTACAAAAACATAAGTTACACAACATACATCTTAAGACGCGACATAAACATAAGAATTGTGACACAACGTGAAAATAAGTTTATAATATAAGCCTTATAGCGCTACTTCAACATGAGCCCAGGAATGCTGGCATTAGTCAGCCATTCGGTTCTCTCCTAAGACATAGGTTGTTCACTGATGAACACAGGGGAAATCCCACATTTCTCGTCTCAAGGCTGGCTGGCCACAAAACAACTATATACACAGGACACAAGCGTACGTCTTCACAAACAGGGCCGGCTGGCTACTCTACAACCAAAAATGGCCTCAGCTCGCTTTGTCCAGTTGAATTCCGGCAGTTGCCAGGGCTGTAGAGGTAGAGAGAGGGAGAGGGAGAGAGAGAGTGAGAGAGAGAGAGAGAGAGAGAGAGAGAGAGAGAGAGAGAGAGAAAGAGAGAGAGAGAGAGAGAGAGAGAGAGAGAGAGAGAGAGAGAGAGAGAGAGACAGAGAAAGATTTTATATCTGGAGATTGCTAGGTAGGCTTTCACATACATGAGAAGCAACACTTTTGGATACATGATCAGGTGAGAACACTTGCAAAGTAGATTAATTGTATGAGTGAGAACGCCTGCTCTGTGAGACTGCTCTACAGACGCCAGTTGCTCCGCCTTTGATGTGTATATACATATAACATAAATGATGATCGTGATATATCATAATATATGTGCAATCTCATTCTTTAGCAAGGAGAAATGCATGCGGTTACACGAAGACTACTGTATTGAAATGGACAAAATAATCATAGCAATAATTATTATTATAAACGTGGATATCAGAACGACCATATTTTAAAGCAATTGATTTGCAAATAATCGTCCTTTACGTCATGCTTAATAACTTGTCAGGGAGAAGTAACACTTCCGTCGGCTAAAGCCATGAAGAAGGATATACAAAAGCACGTAGCAGCCCTCCAACGCCAATACGTTCAAACCGCCAGACACACCATTCAAGTCGACTGGCTCCCATTCATGGATGAACTAGCAGTTCTGGTCGGCTGCAAACCTAATCTACGTGAGTCATGTCTGTTTATTTGTTCTCATTGCCATTTACTTGTGCAGTTTCAAAGTATCCATTAATTAAGATGTGGTTTTGGGGACAATCCACACAAGACAAGGGGATTACGATGAAATTAATGAGACAGTTATCCAGGAGCAGAGAAAATAATAAATGGATAACATAAATTATAAATATTGAAGATTCTTTGCGCATATTATGAGGAGATGCGAATGTTTTACACTTAGTGATCCTTTGGGAAACGTAATGAAATAAGTGCAGAAGGAAGGCAAAAAAAGAACTACTTGAAATGCTCAATAGGAAAGAGAACAAATTCCTGATACAAGATTCTGAGGACCGCAAATTAGGAGTCAATACAGATGGTCAAATCTAGAATGTTTGATGTAGGATACCATCATCAGTTTTCATGTGGCATAAAACTGGCTTCAGTGCAGAGATTGCAGCCATTAATCAGAGAGATGGGTAACTGGAGTTTACATTCAGTGCATGATTGGTTAAGTTGACCAGCATATTTGTTACATAAGGCTAAATATTCTCTAACTACGAGGCTGTCGTCTCTACAGAAACTGAAAATGAAATAAAACTTCCAACATTCAAGACATAATTGTCTGTACGTGCTTGTTGCTGGATGTGCAATCTATCCGCATACAATTATCATTTTATTAGAATTTGCTATCCAACACCGACCTTATTGTACCTGGGACGTGTTCATATACTTCTATTATATCACAAGAAATCAATGAATATGGCTATTTGGAGTGACACGAGTGATGATGGATACCAGAGTCGTGCACTAAAACCAGCGTAGGGCTACAGAGGCCAGTCAACAACAAAAAAAAATGTATCTGAACTTTCAAGAGAAACTGCATGGAACACACAAAAAGTTAATAGCATGTCCTTTACAGAACGTTGCACTCAACCCCAACATTTACTGGATGTGTGTTATTTACTAGACACGTTTAGTTCAGTAGTTTCAATTGCTATATGAACGGCCGGCATCCCATATCTTTGAAATCAAAGCCATGAGACCTGTTTCCAGGCTGCCCGCGTCTGATCTCAACCCCGGGATCGGTATGGTGGGGGATGATCAAACTGCGCGTCTCACTGTCCCTCGAGCCACATATGCCGGGCAGTGGAATCACTGGACAGAAAAACCGGTGTGATTGTTCAGTATGTTTATTTTCCACAGTTGTACCTCATTCATGTTTCGAGTTGGCGGTGTTGGCACAGTTGTGTGTCGGCGACTGTGTTGACGCCAGTCCATTGTTATGAAGATAAAATAAAATCTGACATTATTATGAGTACTACAAGAAAACAATAGCGTCAGATGCAACCATTATTATGCGTACATGACATGGGAAAAACGCTATTTCATTGATGAATACGATGCATACATTTCTTATAGTAAAACTGCTGTTTACGGACCCAGTTCTGTTCTACTATGCCGCCTTTGGACCAGGTGTCCCATACCTGTACAGAATTCATGGACCGAATCCTTGGCCTGGAGCTAAAAATGCCATTCTTACTACGGTAGGTTTTGTACATATTCATCTTTGTTATTATTATAATGTCCATAATTATGTATGTAATCCATTTTCAATTGAACACAATGACGTGTTATATCTATATAACGGCGCAAGAACGCAACTCTGCTGTAAACAGGCGCAACGCAATCACGTCCAAAAAAAAACTCCGGATGAACGCAGAAGAAGAAGAATATCTATTATTATTATTATTATTATTATTATTATTATTATTATTATTATTATTATTATTATTACACATAATATATATTATGTATTATTATATTTTATGTGATATATATATATATATATATATATATATATATATATATATATATATATATATATAAAATGTATTATTATTATTATTCGGACCGGCTAATAACATTTAATTTGAACCTGAATATAGTGTAGTCTGTTTTGGTATAGAAAAAGAAAATCTAGTGGCACTAGAGACGATCATACGTTGAACATATGAACAACACTGATAACAAATGGTTATGGGGGAAATTGATCGACTGCGACGCGTGTCATGTCACGCGATTACGATAAGTATGACTAACTAAATCTACGGACTATTGGGTCCCTGCGTGATGCCGTCCGAATTTGGAGTTGGTTCTATGTGTGCTGACAATGGTTTTGAAGTGTGCAGAGTCGAAGCATGCGTACACACCTTAACGCGTGTTCCCGAACTGTTTTATTTTTCATTTTCACTGAGGTCAATTTCAAGTTCCTCCCATTGAAGAGACTGCTTGTGAAGTGTCAGGTGATTAATGTCCTACGTCACGGGATGTTGAGATGGAGCGGCCGGTTTATCTTCATCTCCACGTTTCCGACTTTACACATGCTCGTGCACATTTGTCAGTTGTCTAACATCCGTGAGGCTGGGTTGATCTCAGAGCTATATTCGGCACAGAAGTGACTGAGCTTGGACCACCGTCTTGGTAATCAAGCGCACTAACCAACATGGTACTGACTCTTGTAAATGAATAATAACACAAATAATATGTTGCACAATTTATTGCCTGGCATATTTCGCTGCATCCCGTCAGGCGGATACCACATAAGTCTCATAACATAAACTTCAGCAAGTCATTGGATCCTTCAAGCTGAAATATAAATACACATACACCCACATTAATGTAAATTGTCTACCACGGTAATTTTAAACTGACTAGCATGTTTTACTCAACACTGGCTTGGCCATACAAAATGCAACTGCTTCAGATAAACTAACATTCTTCTTTTTTGTACGTTAACTAATACACGAAACTTATTGTCTCTATCCATCACGTGACCGGATTTCAGTAAATGGCGTGCTGTTTAGGAATTGTGTCTTTGGATTTTACTGGGTTAACAGAATCTTCGCTGTTTGATAGTCTCTATATCCAGTTATGTCTGTTTTCTCCCACCATATTGTTCAACTGCCTCTTTGTTCTGCCAATGAAGATAGACTGCACCTACAGTCAAAATGATAAATGCAATTAGATTTGGTGTACACAAAAACATGGTCTTTAAGTTCAGGTTGTCTTCATTATTCAAATTCACTACGGTAAACCATTGTTTTGAATCTTCTAAATGCGTATTTATGGCATTAAATAAGCAATTGCCAGTTTGTAATGAAAACAATTTATCACAGTCCTAAAACCAGATTTATTTGATGTTTATTTCAGCTGGACAGGATTAAGAAACCATTAGAGACACGACCCCTACCCAACCACAGACACAAGCAGAAGACTCCGTGGGGTACATATTTGCTGGTCACATCCGCTGTAGTGGCTGGTATATTAGTGGCAGCAAAGTATGCAGATAACCAGAGCTAGACTAGCCATGCTACCTGGAAACTGTCACAATGATTACTTGTAATACACAATTAAGTTTTGCGCCAATGTCAACTAAGTAAGAACCGTTAATATTGTTAGGCATTAATGTACATGTATGTTTTTTTTTTTTTTTTGCATATCATTTTACAGGACATTGCTGTCAGAACCAGCATTTTACTGCTGTTGTTGATGTCCTGGCAAGTTTACGTTCAGTGGTTTGCAATTGCTTTCTGAATGACCGGCTTCCATACCAATTCGTTAAAACCCTGCAGAACGCGGTTAGTTGCCAAATCGCGCGCAGATGTGTTTCGAACGCGGGTAAACGGTATTACGAACTGCGTCCGTAACGCCATAGCCACACACACACACACACACACACACACACATATATATATATATATATATATATATATATATATATATATATATATATATATATATATATATATATATATATTCAAAATACGTTTCAACATTGTAGACGTAATATAGATGATGCAGATATAATTTATATAAATAATATACGCTATGAAGATGACACATTATTGGTGGCAGATAATTCAACAGACCTACAATAATTGCTGGACATTGTAGTAACAGAGAGTGTAAGAAAAAGACTCTCCTTGAGTATCAAGAAAACAGTAACAATGGTGATATCAAAGAAAATGGTGACACCAAAATGTAAAATAGAAATAGAGGGAAAATTCTTAACCAAGTGGATAATTTTAGATACCTAGGGGCATTTATAACATTAGATATAAGATGTACAACAGAGATTAAGAGCAGATTAGGGCAGACAAAAGCCGAATTTCAGAAAATGAAGAGTATCTTATGCAATAGTCACTGAATGTAAAAAAGAAAGTGCTGAAATGCTATGTAAACCAGTTTTGCTGTATGGCAGTAATTGTGGAGTGTAAATGAACAAATCAGAAAGAAATTAGAAGGAACAGAGATGTGGTTCCTGAGGAGACAAACAGCTTTCTTCGGTCATGTGATGAGAAGAGAGGCATTGGAGAACATTGTGACAACTGAAAAGATCGAGGGTAAGAGAGGCAGAGGCAGACCAAGAGAAATGATGCTGGATGAATTGAGACAGTGGCATGGAGGAATACCATCAGCAGAGATCATCCAGAACACCAAAGACCGAGATCTTTGGAGAGCCATGAACGCCTTCGTCAGCTGGCAGGGCACTTGATGATGATGAGATATAATTTATGCTTCAAAATATGTTTTAACATTATATCCGTAAGCAGGGCTTTGACATATAGAGGCGGTCGCATCAGGTGGCACCGTAATGGAACTTCATATGGGGGTGGCATTTTTAAAGAAAAAACATGTAAGAGGCAGCATTTCGAAGATTTGCATCATAATGAGAAAATCTAACCCACGGTCCTAACCATAAGATAACTGATGAAGAGTAGAAAGCGTAACAACAACATCTACGACTACAAGCTCAACTCAGTTCCCACTATCAAATTGAAAGTTTGCATCGATAGATCTCTAGTATTATAAAACTCGCTTTGCGAAGAGCCTCAGCGCCGCGTCTCAGCCAATCGCGTGACTTAATCCACCATTAAAAACGTTCTCAACCACTATGAATTGGAAACAAATAGGTATATTAAGCTCTTGCGAGAAGAAACGTACTAAACATCAACACGTTGCACATACCTTACAAGGATATCCATCATATCCCGAAATACAGGTAAACATCCGAAATCAGAAGCACTCAATAAATATATAAAATGAATAATAAAATAAAATACACACAGGCTGTCCTGTGTGTCGTATTGTACGCGTTTGTGTGTATTTTATTTTATGTACGTTGATGTTTAGTACGTTTCTTTTCGCAGGAGCTTAATATACCTATTTGTTTCCAATTCATATTGTTATATCCTGCTGCAGCCGCTGCTTTTCTCTCAACCACCAGTAGGCCTACGTCGATGTGTTAATTTTTCTCTCTATAATGATTTTCAGCAGCAGCTTACTGTCTTGTTATGTGGCCAAAACAGTTTATTTCTCGGACTTGGATCTTCATTAAAACAGATTCGTATTTTAATATGCATGAAATAAAGAAGCAATTAAACGGCGACATAACTCACTGACAGACCAAACAGCTATTTCTAGCTCTGATTGCCACGTGCATCATAAGGCGGCATACAATTTACCATTCTATGGAGATCCCTTCTGAGACATTCATATATTGCCAAATTGTTGTATATTAGAATTACAATTATAGTCAGAACGATGACATTTGTTGTGTTCCTACATATTTCAGTGTATATGAGATTCCACTCTTCTCGTAATAACTCTCTCTCTCTCTCTCTCTCTCTCTCTCTCTCTCTCTCTCTCTCTCTCTCTCTCTCTGTCTGTGTGTGTGTGTGTGTGTGTCTGAGAGAGAGAGAGAGAGAGAGAGAGAGAGAGAGAGAGAGAGAGAGAGAGATTTAGTCGCCACGATGTACTTCAACACCTACATGTAACGGTTGACCACTTGGTCGTTTGCCAGAGGTTACAATCTGCCATAGATTATCAGCATTGAGGGTAACTGAATCCCTCGTTTCGAAAACACATTAATGGATACCGCTTGTCAGAATTTGCTGCATAAATCCGTCATGGCATGCAGTCACTAGAAATTCGGAGATGAATAGTTGTGTATTTTCAGCAAGGAGGTGCACCTCCACACAACTGTTATCATGTGCTAAGCAGACGGCTCGAACACTTCATTAAGGAGACTACCAGCACTCTTCCCTGGAAAACCACAGCATATGGGAAAGGGTAGTATCAGAGTTCCAGGGAGAAACGCATTGAAGAAAAACGCAACAGCTGGAGAAAGAAAACAGCAGCACTAGACTTTGAGAAAAACGGCGGGGAAACTCTGGAGATTGGCTAGATCATTAAGCGAAGAGGATTATGCAAATAGACAACTAATCACAGTGAATATAGGGACAAAATCACTCACAGTGATTGAAGGGGACAAAATCACCAAAGGGAAACAAGTAGTAGATATGCATGTCAGAGTGCACAGAGTAATCTCTCTATCAATACCAGCGATCAGAGAGATATAAGAACAGAAAGAAGATTAAGCAAGCGACAGTTTATACCCTCCACCCTATCCTCCCCCACCCCCAATTCCCCATCCTGCACCATATAAGAGACCCATCACCCTTTAAGAACTTTAAAACAGTATTGCTATGACTTAAAAAACAAGTCTTTTGACCTGTATAAAATTAGCAATGAAGTACTGATAAATGTGTGTCCACTTGCTTATGGTAAACTACATGAGATGTTCTACCTCAGCTGTAAAAAAGATCTGGCACCACCATTTAAATACTAAAAAAAGGCAAATAGCACCAAATCACTGACTGATTAGCCTTAAGAGATACGTAGGGAAGACAATAGAGCGGTGTAAACATGAAATAACTAACTCAAGAAGGAGGGAGGAGACCCCCATCCCATAAATAATAAAAGATGAAGCCAAGTCATGTGAAACAAAAAGAAAACAATAGCATTATTTATATATATGGTTCCAGAGAAGCACATTTGGAGTCATCATCATGTGGCCCTCATCACGGACACTTGGCAGGCAACTTGATCTATTTCCATTTCTCCTGACAGCAGAAAGAAATGTTCATAAAGTCGATGTTTCTTCCAGAAACCACGCCTATGTGACAGACGCCACTCATCTCTATCATCTTCGTCCGGTACCTTGTCGGCTGACGTGGACAATCATGCTTCTCCGCAAATTGCTATCTCCGACGTTATGGATAAATTCATGTGTTGACTCCCTTCCGTGCCATGACTGTCAAGAATATTTTCCCACTGTCCTTCTCTATCTCTCTTTCAACAAATCTTTCCGGTTGTCACATGTTCCAGTTTTGTTCTTCTCATGTGGCCAAAGATAAAGCTGCTTCTTTCTTATATGTCTTATGTTTGTGATATGTTGTCTTTGCGACATAGCATCTCTCAAAATGTGATGATTGCTCATTTGAAGCTATCCAATAAATCTTCAGCATTCCTTCTATAAACCACATCTACAAGGCTTCAGGAATTTTTTCGCCTGCTTACTTATTGTCCAGGATTCGCAGACGTTTTTTTTTTAAAATTGCGTTCGCTTTGAACTCTAGAGTAGTACATACACACTACGTCTAGTAGCACTGGATTGAATTTTCGCTTTCCCTATTACCAGTGTCCCTAGCCATCAGCCGAACCGACTTCGACTTCATATACACTTGTATTCTTCGTCCACAAGTCAAGGACGAGAAGTCAACATTTTAGTCCAACTGCCAATGTAGGGGTTGAACCCACTACCTCACCATCAGCACACCGGATGTTTACGAGCTAGCGCTGTTATCAATTCGGCCGTGCTGACCTCTGCAGACGTTTGTTGAAACTGACTCTGTGTAACATGCAAGAACTTGTTTTCTAACTTCCAAAGACAAAGACCTATTGCATAAAATGTTCTTCATTTGATAGAATGCAGTACTTGCTTCTCCCATTATGCTTTATTTCTGTAATGCATCTTCCATCCGATGTTATCCATGGCCCAGATATCTGATTGTCTGCACTTGCCCCAAAATAATATCATTTACTGTAACTGTACATTTAGGCGCAATATGTTTCTTTCCTATCGCAATGACTTCTGTTTTCCTATTATTCAAGCTAAGACAAATTAAAAATATTTAAAAGTAGTTAAATGAAAGGCACACACCTTCAAATTAAAGTATATCCTAGCAACGAGTCGAGGAAACCTAAAATTCACATTCCATTCATCCATCATAAGCCATGCCGATAAGCGTGGACGGTCATGTTCTGCCATCTCACTCGATCACCAGAGTCGTGGATCAGCTCCGTGTTCCTGTATCGGCCATGCCATGTGACTAAGCCATCCAGGTATTTACTTCTCGGTCTTCCCCTTGGTCTCTTCCCTTCGATATTGGTGACTTGGTCACCAAGTTATCCAAGTCATTTCTTCTCATAATATGACCAAAAAATTGTGACTGTCTACGTCTAAAGACTCTAATCATTTACGATCTTCATTTGTTTCTTAAACGACTTGTTCATTGTCCTTCCATATCTTTTATATTTCTGAAAATATTTTCACTGTACGGGGAAAAAAGATCTGGAGACATTACACACTCCTGTTTCACACCTCTTTTAATAAGCTGATATTGACCTACATCGTTATCAGTTCTGATGGCAGCTTGTTGTTTCCAATATATGTTTTTTTCACAAGTCTAAGGTCTTTTCCATTAATTTGTCGATCTTCAAGCATCCTTATAATGTCGACAAGTCTCAATTTATCGAAAGCCTTTGTGTAATCAATAAAGCAAAGATATAGATCTTTGTTTACTTCCATAGAACGTTCAATTGCTGTTCTCAGTATATACACAGCATTTACTGAACCCTTGCCTTCTGCAAACCCACATTGTTCTTCTCCTTTTTCGGGTTGTATTTTCTTCTTAACTCTTTGCATGATAATTTTCAGCAAAATCTTAGTGATGTGGCTCATTATACTTATTGTTCGATTTTTATCACATTCCAAGGCTCTTGATTTCTTCGGGATTGCAATAAATACAGAATTACATAATTCAGGAGGTATATCTCCAGTATCGTATCTTGCGTTCAGCAGTCTGGTGACTTAGTTTGTTCCATATTCTTCTAAGGCATTGATTGATTGATTGTGATGTTATCTGTACCTGGGGTCTTGCCAGCTTTCATATGGTTAAGAGCATTCTGAACTTCCATCTTCAGAATTGATGGTCCTTCATTATTATTCCGATGATCATATTGTTCTTCTCTTGTATCATCATAAAGGTCTTTCACATAATCTGACCACGCATGTAAAATCTGATCTTTTTCTATTATGATTTTGCTATCTTTGGTTTTTAGGCAACCCGTTGATTCACATTACATGGACCCATCTCATCTCATCATGCTCCTCTTGTACCTTGCGTTGTCGAGGTAAGTATAAACAGCGGGAGAATGTCCGTTTATGGGCTTCACGTATCGATTTTCCCATGGATTCTGTCATTCCCTCCTCCCATCGTTTACGTGGTCGGCTTTTTACTCTGTTTCCATATGGTCCGGACATCATTGCTTGTTATGGTATACTGCTAGTTGCTAACCTAGTGGCATGGCCAAACCATTTGACTTGCTGCCTTCTAATAAAATCTAGCGCTGCTATAACTCCCACATTAGTCCTGATTTCTTCATTTCTGATCTCTCTTCTTGATACATTGAGTATTCTTCTCAGGAAACTCATTTCTGTTGTAGTTTTCTTTTCTCTATTTCTGTTTTTGTCCAGGTTTGGCATTGGTAGCATAAAGTTAGTAGGAAGATTGTGGTGTAGAGTGCTTTCTTAGTAACTATTGATACATGTTTGTTCTTTAGTATTGGTGCCATTTGTTCAGTTAGTTCGTTTGCCTTATTGTATATATTTTCGATTTCATCGTTTGATTTGCCATTTGATGATATTATACTTCGTACGTACTTGAGGCTGTTTACTTGTTTCAGGGGGTGTTCGTTTAGGTGAATCGTCGTTGTTTAATCGTCTTTGGTTATAGTCATTATCGCTGTTTTACTTGTGCTAATTTTCATGTTATGTTCCTTACACATTTCGTTTTGACTATTCATGTAGGCCTTGTAATGCAGCTTCTTATGTTGATATTAGTGCTTGATCGCCCGCAAATATGAGTTCTTTAATAGTGTGATTTGCCGATGGTTCTTCTTCTGTGTTCAGTTCGTCATGCGGTGTTCTTGTGGTCTCTGTTTGGCTGATTTCTTTACACATATTGCCTAGATAGGTTATGAACAAGAGAAGGGAGAGACCACAAACTTGTCGTACTCCGGATCTTATGGTGAAGGATTCTGAGTGTCCTTCAGTTGTTCTCACTACGCATTCACTGTTGTTGTATAAGCTTCTACATAGGTTTGTCAGATGTGTACTCACTCCATATCGTTTAAGGATTTCCCACGTGTTTCTGTCTACTCTATCAAATGCCTTTTCATGGTCGACAAAGGCTAAGTAGAGTGTTTCATTAAATTCGATTGATTTTTCTAATAGTTGTCTAAGAGCAAAAATGGCATCTGTGCATTCTTTGTTTCCTAACTCAAAGTTGTGCTTCACTTAGCTTGGGTTCTATAGTAGTTCGTAATCTTTTCTCAATAATTTTGCAAAATATTTTCCCAGTATGACTCAAAAGGAAAATGCTTCTGTATTGTGTACAGCCTATTTTACTGGCTTTGTTTTGTTTTCTTTTCAAATCTGAATAATTATGGCGTTTCTCCAGTCTCGTCGTGTCTGTTGTTCTACCCAAACATGATTGAATAGTCCAAGTAGCCATGCTGTTCCTAATTCTCTTGCTGCTTTAATTTGATTATTTGGTATTTCGTCTTGTCGCGGTGAATTGTTTAATGGGGCTTATCTGAGAATTGTTAGAAATTGAAAATATTTTATTTTTTAGAAATTTGGAAGATATAAGAGGATTCAACATTGGGGGACACAACATCAATAACATGCGGATGAATCAGTATTGTTTGCAGACAACCAACAATATTTGGAACATGTAGTAAATGCGGTTGTTGTACACAGAGAACAACTGAGGTTAGAATTAAATTGTAAGAAGTCAGATATTGTGGTCGTCACTAGGAAGGAATTGTTCATTATAGGGAAGATGAAAACACCTATAGACATGTCCGTAGTACACTGCCGATGGCTCGCATTGAACTAAACTGAACGGACATTTCCAAGACACATGTGAACTAATATAAAGTAATTTTTTCTTCGGCCTCCTTTACTTCTCAGATCGTTTTTGGTACCCAGAAATATAAATAAAAGTAATAAACCGTTTTACCTGTCTTAAGGCGCATTGTAGACATGAATAAAATTGGATGGAATTGCGGTAAAGCTGTGAAAATGTAAACAATATAAAATGACACAAAGTAGTGCAGCTTTACATAACAGATTTACGACACATACAGGACGTTGCGGCGATTAGCCTTCATCAGCAAACAAACACATTCACAAACACAACATATAGTCAAGGAGATTTTCTGTGACTACATCAAAAGGTGACGACAGGACGAGAAGAACAAAAGGATGAAACAATTAAAGCAATGAAGAGAAAATGAGAATTGAAAAGAAAAATGTTCATACTTACCTCACAGTTCCGATCTGTGAGTGACTCAGAATATCTCCGATGTATTCTTTTTATACTCAACCGACGTAGTGAGATGGAGGGTGGTGGCGGGGTGATAGGTGTTACGGTTCAGTGAACACATAGAAGGAAAGGGGGGGGGGGCGGAGGCAGGAGGGTAGGACGGCAACTTGTCTGGTAAGGGTGTCTGAGCAATCTCAGTGGATGTACTAACGAAGCATGAGTGGGCGCAAGCATGATGGTGGTACTAACCAAAAACACATTGTGCACTCATATATGTTATTTTGAGGCAAGTCCTAAAGACTGGGTGGACTTATATGCGTGAGCGTACATACATACATATACACCGCTCAACAGACATTCATACAGTAGTATACATGGGCATGTGCAAGTTATATATAAGAAGAGAGAGAGAGAGAGAGAGAGACAGACAGACAGACAGACAGACAGACAGACAGAGAGAGAGAGAGAGAGAGAGAGAGAGAGAGAGAGAGAGAGAGAGAGAGAGAAGTGGAGGGAGGGAAAGAGAGAGGGAGGTGGGTATCATTCCTGTGATGTGCCTCATCATTCCACGAGAAATTCCATTATTGAAGAATGGCGTGTCCGTGTGAAGATGTAATACATTTCATAATATGCACTTCATCTCTGACCAGTAAATTATATACCACATATAAACAAACATTGAAATCTGCTGTACAATTTCCAGAGCATTTGTTGTTGATGTTGTTGTTGTTGTTGTTGTTGTTGTTGTTGTTGTTGTTGTTGTTGTTGTTGTTGTTGTTGTTGTTGTTGTTGTTGTTGTTGGGTGGACATAATGATATGCTAAATCTCATTATTTCCCTCAGTTGGTTACTGAGATATGGATGTTTATATGGGGGACAACAAATGAAAAAGGACTATAGACTATAGGTTCACAGCAGACGAGCTATGGAACGTGATGACACAAGTTACAAGGAGAATAAGTGTTGCTCAGTCACAATCTTAAACCTTTACGCACTGAAACAGATAGAACTACAGCAGTCAAAGTACTAAGTGCACGCATACTTCCTATGGCAACATAAGGGTATACCGCTTGGACGCTTCAACCAGTCGAGAAGCACATATACGTCCGTCATTGAATATAATATAAGTGTGCCAGAAAAGTATCGTCAATGCGTGGGTGCGTGTCGTGCGCGTTTGTCGTCACTGCGAGAGCTAACAAGTCAAGTCGCATTATTCTGTCAAGAAGCCTGATCAGAGGGAAAATGTCACGTGGAAAATCCAACAAGAAACACGCTGTTGCCAAGATGTGCAGCGTGGGAGCCGACACCAAGAAGAAGAACGTCGAGAGCCCACCTGCTAGCTGCATCAAAGAGCCTGATATTACAGCCATCACTGAAGCTACTACGAGGGAGAAGATTGACAGCCCAACACAGTCAACCAAGACAGCAGAGAAGGAGGAGAAAGACACCAGAGTCGGAAACACCGACTCGAAAACAGTCCGATGGGTTGTCAAGCGGATTCCTGTGGAGCTGACAGATGAAGAAATCCTGAAGCAGCTACGTGAAGAGAATCTTCACATCAGATTCTTGAAGGCGGAGCGGCTTCTCACCTACTCCAAGGTACCTACAACCTTGGCAGTAGTGACGTCGGAGGGCAGCGAGATGCCGACCACAGCATCATTCAAAAAGAGAATACAGCAACCAGAGAGATTCATACCAAGAATCACGCAATGTTCCAGATGTCAGAAGGCCGGCCACAGTAGAGCTAAGTGTCGCAGCAAGACGGAAATATGCCGATACTGCGCCGATCACCACGCCTTCAAGGAGTGTCCGCTGGCCAAGCTGGACACGGACTTCCGAGCACCCAACAACAAAAGAAAGTGCGCCAACTGCCTGGGCAAACATGGAGCAAGATACCTGGGCTGTCCGTACCTGCAGAGACACAGAGACGTCTTAAAGATCGCCATCATCACAAAGACACCATTCAAGGAAGCAATGCAGAGGGGCGAGACAGCCACGGGTATAGCACAAGCTGAAAGAGATCAACTTCAAAAGCAGATAGACGAGTTGAAGAAGCAAGTCAAGGCACTGCTGACGACGTCTCCGACCAGCGATAATGAGAAGCTGCTGGCCGACATGAAAGAAATCCAGCTCGACATCAAACAAGAGATTCAGCGCATGGCTGAGACGAAGAAGGAGAATGAAGAAATCCTACAAATGATCAAGATCGAAAGAGAATTGCATAGAGCTGAAATGGGACTCTTTCAAAACAAATTAACAGAAGCCACACAAGAACTCACAGAGAAACAGCAAGAAGAAAACCAAGAGACCGAGCCTGAACCGCAAGCTGAAGCCAGCAGCCCAACCACAACGCCCAAGAGGGAACTACTATACCGTCGGATCTCTGAAGGAGGCACAGAATACCCAGTCGACAAGGAGGAACTCAAGCGCGAGGAATTCAGAAGGCGCTGGGAAGAAAAAGAAAAGAAGAAGCCTAAGAAACTCCGGGGGAAACCGATGGTATACCCAGTAGTACTCTACGACCGTGAGAACGACTTCGAGTACTATATAGATGACGGTAAAGTCGTCCCATGGCTGACCACGGAGGAAGAAAACTTTAGGCAGCAGTATCGCAAACGCAACTGTGAAAACATGCACAAGGAGGAAAATGAAAACGTCGATAAGCTCCTACAGAAAATACACAATAAAGGAGAAAAAAAGACCAAATAAAAAGTCCTTTTAAGGACTGCAACCAACAAAGCCAGGAGCCTGCACCACCAAAGAAAACAAGATGAAACATGCACAAAGGACAGCCACGGACCGATCCCCCAGCTGGAGGGGGATTACGAAAAGTCCTTATAAGGACTGCAGCCAGACGAGCCAGGAGCCTACACCAACAAAGAAAACCATAACAACAGAAGAGCACAAAGGATAGCCGCCGACCACTGCTGACGTCACAGACACAAACGCTACATAACCAGTCCGAGATAGGACTCACAAGACAAGAATTAGGGTGAATAAACCCACAAAAACCACAATCCTCAATAATAACCACAGCTGATGAAGCAGGTTAGACGAGGACGAATTTGGAATTTTTGTTTTGAAAATTGGTATCGTCAATGCAATGGACGAGGAAGAGAACAAACAGATGTTATTCAACATGACTCAGTACCAGGGTGACCAGATTGGCTTTTTGGAAGCCAAATTTGGCTTTTTAAAAACAGGTTTGGCGTCAGAAAATCAGTTTGGCTTTTTGGGGGGCTTTTTTACAATGTGTAATGGCAAATGCCTCTTTTTGAATTTTTCAAGTTAATTGTTGTCTTGTTTTACTATTGTTTAGCTAAAACAAATGCGAAACGACAAGCTTAGCGTATGGTTTTCGGACTGTACTTGTACCTGGTCATGTTCTATGCGTACTGACGCACTGCGCAGCTTTCTGTTTTGTTCAGTTTTCAAATTCATTATACCTTCATCTCAAGTATTTCTTCTTATTGAGCCTATCTATTATTATTATCATGCCACAGTGGAAACTATCTTATGATACTAATCTTAAATATAATGATCAATGGGAAAAGACATTTGTGTGGCTCAAGAAATCCACTGACGGTTCTGAACAGGCATATTGCAAATTGTGCCATTGTAATATTTTTCCAAGATTTTCAAATCTCGCAAATCATGCAACAGAAAAACACAAGCGGAGCGCGCAATCTTCTTCATAAAAATCATTTTCAGTGGTTACAATAAGCAAGAAAATTGATGATAAAGTCAAATTAGCAGAGTTACAAATTGCTGTTAGCAACCCCTGCCATAGTGCCATACGCACCATCGATTACTTAGGTGAAAT
Source organism: Cepaea nemoralis (assembly GCA_014155875.1). NCBI lineage: Eukaryota > Metazoa > Mollusca > Gastropoda > Stylommatophora > Helicidae > Cepaea > Cepaea nemoralis. The sequence continues at coordinate 320,700 of JACEFZ010000737.1, forward strand.
AATGGTAGCCCATGGATGTGGCAGCATTCTTGGTCAGATAAAATTGCACCGAACGAAGTGCATATCACTAATAAAAAATGTTATTTCACCGTCTTTAAGATCTGATCTAATTCTAGATCTGCAAAACAAGAAGTATGCACTCATCATTGATGAGTCCACTGATGTCTCGACCCAAAAGTATTTGTGCATTTTAGTTAGATACCTCAGCGATAAAAGAAATGAAATTACTACTAGTTTTCTAGGTTTGATTCCAGTTCAGGAGGCTACAGGAGAGAATATATTTAATTTGATTAACACTGAAATTGAAAAATGTAATCAATCATTAAAAAATTGCATTGGTTTTGCATCCGATGGTGCTTCCAGTATGGTTGGATGCAACAATTCAGTTTGGTCCAGAATGACAGATGTATCTCCTTCATGTGTTCAGTATAAGTGTGTTTGCCATTCATTAGCATTGTGCATCAAATATGCAGTGTCAAAACTACCTTCAAACATTGGACTTTTGCTGACAGAAATACCAAATTGGTTTAGACATAGCAATCTAAGACGAGAAGCATTTAAAGATTTATTCAAAATTATGAACTCATCGACAGAATTTCAGCAAGCTAGAATTGCATCACTTCCTGTTGAGAACATTTCTTCTCGCTGGCTTGTCCGGGGAAAAGTAATGTTCAACATTCTAATGAATTGGGAAGAACTCTAGGCTTATTTTATTTCTGCTGAATTAGCAAATTATGACACTAAATTTAAGTCACGACTTATAAAGGAGATGCTTCTAGATCAAAGAAACTACCTTTATTTTCATTTTGCAACCCCTATTGTGCAGGAATTCGAAAGGTTAAATAGCCTTTTTCAGAAAAGTAAGGCAGATCCTCACGAATTACATGAAGAACTATTTTTGCATTATAAGAGTCTTAATAGTAGGATTTATGATACCAATATTAAGAAAAAAGATATTTCTAATGTTGATTTTGGCATCAAATTCCTGTCAGAGTGTGATAACTACATTCAGAAAAGTTCTGATACGAAAATTAACTGCCAACAAGAGGTCTTAGATCTCAAAGAAAGATGCTTATCCATGCTAGAAGAAGCACTCGATCAAGTTAGAAAGCGGCTTCCTTCAGCAAGAAATATATTTAAAGATCTAACCAATTTTAGCCCTGGAATAATCTTAAACCAGGCTTCTAGACCACTATTTTCGAAGTTGCCCTTTCTGAATTTGGCTGAAGAAAACCACCGCACTATTATTGAAGAACAATACAGAAAATTGCCTTTTATATATTGGAAGGAAGAAGAACAATTTAAAGAAAATTGACTGCCTAAAAAATGCAGAGCAGTTCTGGCAAGGAGTCATGAAACATCCCCAAATTAAAGAGCTTGCTTCTTTTGCTCTTACTTGCTTAATAACACTTATTAGCAATGCTGTAGTGGAGAGGATGTTCTCTCTTTTAACATGCATAAAAACCAAAGCAAGGAATAGACTTCAGCTGTCTCTCTTAGAAGCAATTATTAGAATTAGAGCAGAACTATTATCTTCAAACAAGTGCTGTAATGAATTTGTTCCTTCATCCAAAATGTTGAATGATTCCAAAGCTGGAATTGTATATTCTAATGAATCCTGTACTGAATTTCTCAACAATGAAGAGGAATGCTTATTTGATGAAGAGGTCTTCGTGTGATGTAAGTATATTTTTAATATATCTTTTTACTGGGCAATTGTTGGCTTTTTCTTTGCCTTTTTCATTTTTACTGGGCATGTTTGGCTTTATTTTGGCTTTTTTATTTCGTGACTTGGCTTCTTTTGATCACGGCGATCTGGTCACCCTGCTCAGTACTGAAGAGGAGTGGTCGTCAAAATCAAGACAACTGAGGAAGTTGAAATGGTTTGGGTGTGTTTAAAATTTAAAGACATGCATGTCTAGAGAAAAAAGAAATCGTAGAGGTAGGTGCACCAAGCATGTGGCTCAGTAAACATATTTCTGCAAGCACTGTTTTGATTTTGCTTTCCCTAGTCAAGCTTTCCAGTTAGTTGCATATCCTTTACAGGACATTTGCAGTCAACATAAAGATTTTTACTGTTGTTGATGTCTTGGAAAGTTTACGTTCAGTAGTTTGCCATTGCCGATCTCCCTGGTCTAGACGTTACACGACTTTCTCCGTAATCTCGTATATTCTCGTAAGTAACGTGACGTTGCGCGTGAATCGGTAGCGGTTCTCTCCGCGTCGGTAACTTAAGGGGTATGTGAGCCGGTCGCCCAGAAAGTAATGGCAAACTACTGAGCGTAATCTTGCCAAGATATCAACAATCAGCTGAAAGACGCTGATGTTGACAGCGATGTCTTGTAAAGGAAGGATATGCGAGAAAAAAAAAAGTTTGCCATTGATATCTGAACGACCAGCACCCATACCATTTACGCAAATTACCAGCCCAATTTGGTCAAGCTTTCCAGGGTCAATCTAAAAGACTGTGTCTGGCTCACTTCGTCTGGCCCCAGTGACCCGACCTTGACATAAGTGACCCCACGATCAGCAATGCTACCAATTGCTTAACTGGCGGCAACAACAATAACACAATAATAATAATGATAATAATAATAATAATAATAATAATAATAATAGCGGCAACATTTCACAGACAACCGGTTGTCGGTGGTGGGGGGGGGGGGGGGGGGAGACAACAAGATGGAATATGACACAGACGCACACAGAGGTTGGAATATGACACAGACGTTGGAATATAACACAGACGCACACAGAGGATGGAATATGACACAGACGTTGGAATATAACACAGACGTACACAGGGGATGGAATATGACACAGACGCACACAGAAGTTGGAATATGACACAGACGCACACAGAGGTTAGAATATGACACAGACGCACACAGACGTTGGAATATAACACAGATGCACACAGGGGATGGAATATGACACAGACGCACACAGAAGTTGGAATATGACACAGACGCACACAGAGTTTAGAATATGACACAGACGCACACAGAGGATGGAATATGACACAGACGCACACAGAGGATGGAATATGACACAGATGTTGGAATATAACACAGACGCACACAGGGGATGGAATATGACACAGACGCACACAGAGGTTGGAATATGACACAGACGCACACAGGGGATGGAATATGACACAGACGCACACAGAGGTTGGAATATGACACAGACGCACACAGGGGATGGAATATGACACAGACGTTGGAATATAACACAGACGCACACAGGGGATGGAATATGACACAGACGCACACAGAGGATGGAATATGACACAGACGCACACAGAGGATGGAATATGATACAGACGTTGGAATATAACACAGACGCACACAGGGGATGGAATATGACACAGACGCACACAGAGGTTGGAATATGACACAGACGCACACAAAGGTTAGAATATGACACAGACGCAAACAGAGGTTAGAATATGACACAGACGCAAACAGAGGTTAGAATATGACACAGACGCAAACAGAGGTTGGAATATGACACAGACGCACACAGAGGTTGGAATATGACACAGACGCACACAGAGGTTGGAATATGACACAGACGTTGGAATATAACACAGACGCACACAGAGGATGGAATATGACACAGACGCGCACAGAGGTTGGAATATGACACAAACGCACACAGAGGTTAGAATATGACACAGACGCAAACAGAGGTTAGAATATGACACAGACGCAAACAGAGGTTGGAATATGACACAGACTCACACCGAGGTTGGAATATGACACAGACGCACACAGAGGTTGGAATATGACACAGACGCACACAGGTGTTGGAATATGACACAGACGCACACAGGTGTTAAAATATGACACAGACGCACACAGAGGTTAGAATATGACACAGACGCACACAGGTGTTAAAATATGACACAGACGCACACAGATGTTAGAATATGACACAGATGCACACATATGTTGGAATATGACACAGACGCACACAGAGGTTGGAATATAACACAGACGTACACAAAGGTTGGATTATGACACAGACGCATAAAGAGGTTGGAATATGACACAGACGTACACAAAGGTTGGAATATGACACAGACGCATAAAGAGGTTGGAATATGACACAGACGTACACAAAGGTTGGAATATGACACAGACGCATTAAGAGGTTGGAATATAACACAGACGTACACAAAGGTTGGAATATGACACAGACGCACACAAAGGTTGGAATATGACACAGAGGTTGGAATATGACACAGGCGTTGGAATATGACACAGACGCACACAGATGTTGGAATATAACACAGACGCACACAGAGGTTGGAGTATGACACAGACGTACACAAAGGTTGGAATATGACACAGACGCACACAAAGGTTGGAATATGACACAGACGCACACAAAGGTTGGAATATGACACAGAGGTTGGAATATGACACAGGCGTTGGAATATGACACAGACGCACACAGATGTTGGAATATAACACAGACGCACACAGAGGTTGGAGTATGACACAGATACACACACAGAGGTTAGACAACACAGGAGAGCTCTCCTTTCATTAGCGATGTCCTAGAGTGGCTCGGCCGCCATGAACGTGTGGCTGCCTCACACGAACACCGTGATGCAATCGATTGTTGCAAGCCGGCCGGGGAGTACGTTACGTGTGTAAAGAAGTAGAGGGCAAATTACATTTCGAAATTGAACATACACCCGTGTTTACACACAGAAGGCAGTGATATTGGCCTTTGAAATGTACAAATCGTGCTAGAAATGTGAAAACTAAGGCCAAGGGCGATTCAAACAAAAGTTAATAAATTAACGGAGTTGAATGAAAGAAAAGAAGTAAGTTAAGTAATCAATTTAAATAAGTCATCATGCACACGTATAATAATTTTCATCTTGTTAATTAATTAGCATGCTCTAGTATCAAAGTCAGTAACTAGTTCTGTTATATAATTGAGCCTACAACAAAATACAAAACAATTCTAATTATTTGAATTAAATAATTTTATTCAGTTTATTGATTGAACCCTGTCTGACAGTCATAGTGTCTCCATTGGTAAATTTGAAGCGTAAGTAAAGTCTAAGGTCAGGCTTCTTCTTCAGCGTTCCGAGCCATTGAGGTTCTTTGCTGCAGATACTTCTTCTTCTTCTTCTTCGCTCATCCGGAGTTTTTTTCCGGATGTGACTGCGTTGTGCCTGTTTACAGCAGAGCTGCGTTCTTGCGCCGTTAGGCCGACACATCCGACTTCTGCGGGCATTTGTTGACCGGGTTAACCTTTCCGGGGGTTTCTTAGGACGTTTGACTCTCACTGTTGTGGTGTTATCCCCCATCCCAGCTGGTCCATATAGAACAGCCAAAGATCCTGGTCAGCCCTCAAGGGAAGGCAGGGGCAGACCATGGGCATTCCCCGCCATCCAAGGAGGCTTCCATACTTGCAGAACCGATACATAGCGCTCTGGTACTGGGCTCACCCAAGGAATCGTCACGTCCTGCACATGGCTGCTTAGCCTCACTTCCGTATATTGGGCCTTCCGTTCACCATAGGCTGTTCTTCCGGAAACCAGAAGTATGCAGTCTGCAGATGACATCCACACAGTGAGCTTTCGATTCGGACTTTCCATGTAATGGATTTGCTATCCAAGCAATATTCCATTTCGTGCCACTAGGACACTTTTCCACCTTTTATGAAGTCCACACAGTGGGCTTTTGATTCGGACTTGCTGCAGATACAATCCGTCTCCATTCGTCTCTCTGGTTGACCTTCTCTTGCCAGTCGTTGATTCCAAGTGCTTGTAGGTCTGTATATTATATATAATATATTATAATATCTCTCCACCATCTTCTTGGTCTACCTCGGGGTCTACGGTCATTTATTTCCTGAGTGTAAGCGAGTTTTGTTTCCCTATTAGTATTATCTTCCATTCTTTCTATATGCCCCAGCCATTGTAGTCTATTAGCCTTCATGATACCAGTGATTAGCGGGGACTTAAACAGATCATAAATGTCCTTGTTACTTCTTTTCCACTCTCCACTTTGTGCATCCCTAATGGGTCCAAAGATGCGTCTTAAAACTTTGTTCTCAAAGGTTTGTAGCAAGGCTTCATCTCCTTTCTCCTTTCGTTGTACTCCAGGTTTCAGAGCCATACAGCATAACTCTAAGGTCAGGCTAACATTAATAAATACATTAATGTCTAAGATTCCATAAATAATGCATGAACATTTACTAAACACATAGCAGCTTTTATTTTAACTGGGAAAACATGGTTCTCCCATGATTGGTGCATTGTTATGGTGCAGCATATAACACTAATAATTAGTAATATTAATAATAAATTAAACGCCTTATTCTTCTGCCATCACATGCATTCCCCTGTGGAGCTTATGCCCTCAGGAAAGCCTCACTAAGTCAAGCCCTCCTCTTAGTTGCAATCACCTGCAGCTCTATCATGTCTTTGATCCATGTCCTCCCCTGGCACTCTTCCAAATAACAGTCCCAAATTATTTATTGTATAAAGCATCCCTTACAGGGCCTCAGGTGATTATGCTCGTTCTGGGGCGATATGCTGATTCAGGGGCGATGTGTACAGTTACTGAGTGTGTGATGGACTGCTAAACCGGTCGATGGATGCAGTAAATGTTTCATGGGCCCGGTGGGCCCTCACTGTCGTCGGAGTGTATAGCTATATCTTGTCCGTACATATTTCCACATATAACTGATAGGTATACTACACTCTGACGACATTGAGGGCCTTCCGGGCCCAAAACATTTATTGCATCCATTGATCTGTCTGTCAGTCCACCACACACTCAATAACTGCACATAATAAATACAAAGTGTCTATTCATAGCGCACTATGTATAAAGTATTCCTTTATACATAGTAAACTGTCCCGGCTGGTCACGTGATTTGCCAAGTCATGTGACTTAACGTAAGTTTGTGGCTATATTATACATTTTCGTTGATTGGAAAACGTGTCATCAGTAGCATAGATGATAGTGTCCCCGCCTGATGGGCGGTAGCTCGAGGTTCGTTTCCTTGCCGGACAATTTTGTTTTCTTTTTAATTGTTCAGCAATTAATTGGGTGAAAGTCAAATGTCAATCGTTCGTTTCCTTGCCGGACAATTTTTTAAAAAATTGTTCAGCAATTAATTGGGTGAAAGTCAATCCTTTATCTCTTTGGGTATTTAGAATTGTGTTGTTTAAAGTGAGTGTAAGTTAGTTAGTGTTTCCTCTTGAGCCCTGACTGTACTGGACTTAGGTATCAGTACAGAGCAGGGTAGGTGGTCGCTTCTATAATCCCCAAGGACACTCCATGTTATGTCTGATGCTGCCTCTTTTGATACAAGTACCAGGTCGATGGCCGTGTCAGGGTCCCCCGGTCTCATTGCCTGCCAAGTTGGTGTCCCATCATTTAGACAGACAACATCTGTCTCAAGCGAGGCCTCATCAAGAGCAGTGCCCTGCGTGTTCTCTCCCGACCTGTTCCACTCTTTGGAGCGTGCACTGAAGTAACCACATAACAACAGATAGGTAAATTAAGAATGAGTTGAGTTAAGGACCGACACTACTGCACTCAGGACATTCCCATACGTGCTCCGTCCCCTCGTTCAACCACCAGTGAAAAGTCATACTACTAATCGTTCCCACCGCTATCTGATTAAAAGTTCTCCTGGTCTTCCCTCTCAGTTTTGAGATTCTTCCAGAACCCCTGCCGATACCCCACAATCTCATTCTTTCCACACATGGGTTCTCAATCTGTTCTAAATCATTCTACATGAAACATTCCTTTCCCCGGGAAGGTTAACCCGGTCAACAAATGCCCACAGAAGTCGGATGTGTCGGCCTTACGGTGCAAGAATGCAGCTCTGCTGTAAACAGGCACAACGCAATCACATCCGGAAAAAAAAAACTCCGGATGAACGCAGAAGAAGAAGAAGAAGAAACATTCCTTTCTCCACCTTGCTAAGCATACACTTTGAATCCGTAATGAATACAATGTGTGTGCAGTGGTCTCCTCTAGCCACCGGAATGCCACTGTTACTGCCTCCACCTCCATTCACCATCCAGGTGTAATAGTACAGGGGTCAGAAGTCCAGGAACCCATGCGCAATGCAACCTTACGCTCATAAAGGACTGCCCAACCCATCTAACATGGCAAGGGCAGACCTCCATGTCCAACAGTGTGTTTATACTTTTACCGATCATACCTAACCCTGTTATACGCATCCTCCAGGTACCTGGGGTGTACTAAACCTCTTAACCAGTCCCAACTCTCTCTTCTTATGCAAGATTCCCCACTCACATATATATTTATCAGGTTCCAGCTGTATCGGCCGATTTGTATCCGCATTCCCTGCACCTCTTTACTCTCCTGACCCCACCCACTCATATCCAGTATTGAATGCTGTAAACCTGGGGTGGCCAACCTTTTCAGCAGGCGGGTCAAATTTCAGAAATAATATTTCCTGCCGGTCCACGCACCTAATTTTTTTGTGTTAATTAAAGTAAACAAACAAGCATGCTACAGCTTCAACCACATCGTCGCTTCCCACTCCGCGGGCCGCAATATGACTCCCGGCGGGCCGCAATGATTCTCAATCTCAATGATTGTTGCACTGTTTAAGAATTTCAGCAAGTCATTTCACCATCCTCTGTTGGACAGAGACCATAGATCAATTTGGACGGGTCCGATAAAATGTCTTCCATTGTCTTTTAATAGACTTGTCCATAACCACTGCACCACTTCCCTTGTTTGATTTTAGTATTACCAGTTGTTCATTGCCTTGTAATGATTTCTAAGTGGGAAGTTATGTTTGGATGGTGTTATGTGATATTGATGTTCTATATCTTCTATATCCTCCCCGCGGTAGAGGATGGAAACACACCACGGTGTGGCTAACACAGCTCTGGGGACCGAGTATCCACCGGAATAAGTGGACAACTCTGCAGCTGAGCAGAGCAGGGCACTCACTTGTCCTGACAATCGGAAATGGCTGTCAAATGCAGAGTTAAAAGACCACTGTGTGAATGTGGAAGGCAAGGGGAAACCACCACATTATCTTCCCAAGATTTCATGGCGACACACATTTAAGAAATAGTGAACGACGTTAATGGCTGTCTTAGGACATCCTCGTCCGGTAGGGACAGTCATGAGCCACAGGTGACACCAGACCGTCATCCAGCTACTGATGGCAAAACTAAAACAATAACTAAACTAAATAAATTTAGAGTGGGAACATGGAATGTTAGGACATTAAATGAGCTAGGAAAGTTAAACAATGTTCTAAGAGAAATGGAAAACATGAAAATGAATATACTAGGCATAAGTGAGATGAGATGGAAGGGATCTGGCAAAATTATAACCGACAAACACACAATAATTTATTCTGGAGGGGACACACATGAAAAAGGTGTAGGAATAATATTTGATGAAAATACAGCCAAATCTATGACTGGATACTGGTGCATTTCAGATAGAGTTATAATGGTCAAAATCAAAGGCAAACCAATAGATATAAATATTATACAAGTATATGCACCAACAACAAACAGTAGTGATGAAGATATACAAAACTTTTACGATGAAGTTGAAATGGCAATAGCCCAAATTGGATCACAAGAAATAAAAATAATACTGGGGGATTTTAATGCAAAAGTAGGAAAGGGAAAAATAGAGGATATAGTGGGGAATTACGGTTTAGGTACAAGAAATGAAAGAGGAGAGAAACTAATAGAATGGGCAAATATTAATGATATGATAATTGGAAACACATGGTTTAAACACCATAAAAGACGACTATACACATGGAAAAGCCCTGATATGAAAATATGCAACCAAATTGACTACATACTTATTAATAAAAGATTTAGAAATGCATTAATTAATGTAAAGACAATGCCTGGTGCTGACGGTAACAGTGATCATGTACCACTATGTGGACAAATAAAAGTAAGATTAAAGAGAGGGGAAAAAATGGTTAAAAACTTGAGACTTAATAAAGAGGTTCTGAAAGTAGATAAAGAAATTCAAGAACAATACAGAGTGACTGTGAAAAATAGGTACAATGCAATAGCTAAAATACAGAGTATAGATGAACAATGGGAAATGTTAAGGGACTCCATTCATCAAACTAGCAAAGAAATATTACCGGAGAGAAGCCAAAAAGCTAAGAAAAAATGGATGAATGAAGAAATCTTAAGGTTGATGGACAAAAGGAAACAGAATAAAAATGACAAACAAGAGTATGCTAAGATAAATAAAGAAATAAGAGATAAATATGTGAAGGCAAAAGAAAGTTGGTTAAATGAGCAATGCAGAAAAATTGAATTAAATTCCATTAAAGATCAAAAAAGTATGTACAGACAAATCAGCGAGCTCACAGGAAGAAAAATAAGAATAAATACAGGGTGTTTGAAATCAAAAACAGGACAGACTTTATTGGAGGAAGGTGCTATAATGAAGAGGTGGAATGAGTATATAAGAGAATTATATAATGGAGAAAGGGAAGAATTAACAGAAGAAAGTAACTTAGAAGGCCCACCTATTCTAAAAGAAGAAGTCGCTGATGCTATGAAACATATGAAGAAAGGAAAAACAGCTGGGCCAGATGAAATCACAATAGAAGAATTAGAAGTGTTGGGAGAATTTGGAGTAGATATATTAACCAAAATGTTGAATGATATTTACAGTAGTGGATATTTACCCAGTGATATGCTGAAATCTGTATTTATAGCTATACCAAAAAGACCAGGAGCAATTGATTGTGAAGATTTTTGTACAATTAACCTCATAAACCATGTCACTAAGCTTCTACTCAGAATTATAATGAGAAGAACAAGAAAGAAAATAAAAATGGAAATTAGTGAAGAACAGTATGGTTTTATGGAAGGAAAGGGTACAAACAATGCAATATATATATTACGAACACTAATAGAAAGATCAATAGAGAAACAAAGAGACATATATTTATGCTTCATAGATTATACTAAGGCATTTGATAAAGTAAAACATGATGAGCTGATTAAAATGTTGGAAGATATCAACATTGATGGGAAAGATTTAAGAATAATAAAGAATATATACTGGAACCAAGTAGCAGCAATTAAAATGGGAAATAAAGAGGGTAGTTACGAACAGATAAAGCTAGGAGTACGACAGGGGTGTGTCTTGTCACCCGATCTCTTCTCCCTGTATAGCGAAGTAATAATGAGAGAGATCAAAGAGAAGCCAGGAATACTAATCGGAGGATAAAATATAAACTATATACGCTATGCAGATGACACAGTATTGGTAGCGGATAATGCAACAGACCTACAACAATTGTTGGACAGTGTAGTAACAGAGAGTGCACAGAAAGGACTGTCCTTGAATATCAAGAAAACAGTAACAATGGTGATATCAAAGAAAATGGGGACGCCAAAATGTGACATAGAAATAGAAGGGGAAATTCTCAACCAAGTGGATAATTTTAAATACCTAGGGGCACTTATAACATCAGATGGAAGATGTACAAAAGAGATTAAGAGCAGAATAGGGCAGGCAAAGACAGCATTTCAGAAAATGAAGAGTATCTTATGCAATAAGTCGCTATCAATGAATGTAAGAAAGAGAGTACTAAAATGCTATATAGAACCAGTTTTGCTGTATGGCAGCGAATCTTGGAATGTAAATGAACAAATTAGGAAGAACTTAGAAGCAACAGAGATGTGGTTTTTAAGACGAATGTTGCGAATTCCTTGGACTGCCAGAGTAACTAACAACGATTGCCTGAAAGAGGCTAATGAAACTAGAACACTATATACAACAATAAGAAAGAGACAAACATCTTTCTTTGGTCATGTGATGAGAAGAGAGGCATTGGAGAACATCGTGACAACTGGAAAGATCGAGGGGAAGAGAGGCAGAGGCAGACCAAGAGAAATGATGCTGGACGGACTGAGACGGTGGCATGGAGGAATATCATCAGCAGAGTTGATCCAGAACACCAAAGACCGAGATCTGTGGAGAGCCATGAACGCCTACGCCAGCCGGCACGGCACTTGATGATGATATCTTCTAACTTGGCTTTTAGTCATCTGACCAAATCAGCAGAAGATGGTTTCAGCTTTGAGACTTGGTCAGACAGCATTTGGAATTTAGCCTGTGATTCAACCTGAGTCTTCTTGCTGGGATATGATAAGACGCTTGGCAACATTCTGGAAAGAACCTATTGTATGATAATAATTCTGGGAGTCTCCATGGTGAAGTGGTCAAGCTGTCTGACTCAGGCTCAGAAGGTGTGGGTTCGATTCCCAGCCACGTCCTTCGGTTCACGAGTGCATTTTTTCAAAGACTCCTGGGGGTCATTGCTGAAGCTATGGAGTTCATGCATTGTGCGACGCTTTCCGCATTGTGGAAAGAGACTGAACCATATGGAATAAAACCCGCTGCAATGAAGTTGACCCTGTCCACTTTTAAGTGACTTTAATGCTGGTGAAGGCTCACTTGTATTTATGTATAATGTGCAAATTTCATCATAATACCGGGTGCTTTCTTATGGCATGTTTCTTGTTGCTCTCTTTTCTATTTATGCTGTTATCTCTTGATTAAAAAGATACACTGAAATCCTCTACACCCCTGAACTAATTCTTTTACATTTCTCACTTACATTAATTAATCATTTAAACACTTCATTAATAAGTTAATCAATGATAAATTTAACACAACTAAAATGGGTATTGTCATGACCTAATCCAGCATGCCATAGAATAAGTGGGAATGGACGGTGATCTGTCTCCTTTGACAGATCTGCACTAACTCTTCATAAGTTGATTTCTGAGTTCTGGTTTCTTAAATTGTTCTCACAATGTGTCTACCTATGACCCAGACAAGTCATGACAGTTGCTCAGTTCCCTTCCTCATCACCGTTTCTTCCCAGAAAATTGTCCAGTTCACATTTGTCGACCCCAGAGACTGGTCAGAAAATTCTGGCCTCTACTGGGGATTGATCCCAGACCACTGTCTTGGCAGAGAAGTGTACTGACCACTGTGACCACTTCTCCAGTGATTAGCACCCATGGGAGAGAGCCGATAGATGATGGGACAGGAACAACTGACAGTCATCCAGTGCAAGCTGGACCATCAATTGGACCCTAGTTTTAAGCATACACTTAATGAAGACTGAATAAATATGGGCTGTGACAATATAAACTGCCTTCCAGCCTTCTTTACCACTGACAGAAATTGCAGAGAATTATGTTGTCCAGTCCAATTACTTATTCTTGAGCCAGATGTGACCCACTGTCACATGTTAGTTTGCTTCAGTGTGAAAGGTCTGTACTGTCATCCAGACTTTTGTCTAGCTTTCATTTCCATGAAGGTTTACTAGTGTTGTACAAATGCAGTTTCCAAAACTTCAGTAATAATTTACATACACAGGCAAACCTTCTGGCTTAGAGAAACATCAGTGGAGGATAAAGTCTTTAGACCACTCAGTGAACTAAAAAATAAAGACAGTGAAGTTTATACAAGAGACATCATTGCAGATATAGACAAATTGCCACTGAACGAAAGTCGAAGCAGCAGCAATCTAATATTAACCAAATGCTATAATATATGATCACACTTGTGGTATGTGATTGGATAACCAAGCATTGTTCTCATGTCTCATCTTTTCAGCCATGCTACTAACTTGTCTATTGATTGCTTTCACTGTGGATGATGTATATAAATCTAGAGTTGATGCAGCCGTAGTCTTACAGAATCATCCACGCATCATGGAAAATTGTGTGGAGCAGTTTGAAGGAACTGAAGGTAAGAACTAAAAACAGTGTGAGTTATATCAATATGTGCCTTTATTTATGCTTCTCGGCAGCTTAGCTGTGGTTATCATACTTAATAAGAGCAAGAAGAGTTGGGATAATTAGGCTGCACATTCTGTACATATAAACATGTCAAGCTGTCATAATATTGATTAAAGCACAGCAGACAGAGCCCTTCTGCTGAATATCTTATATTGATTATGTCAGCCCAAAGGCTAGTGTGATATCTTTTGAACATGCACTGCATCATAAATCTAGCTTTTTAAACTTATTGTTGGAAATTAATGCAGTGTTTACCTTGTCTTCCACATATATGGTGGTGTATGCTTGTATTTAAAACTGACGCATTCTATATAAATATTTGGCAACTGAAGGAGGAAGAGTGTTCTTATGTCATACCCTATGCCTTCATTTGTCAAAAGTAGTGTTTTTCCTATTTACATTACTAATTCATTAACTTCTACTCATTCTGCTAATTAATTTTATGTCAACGTATTTAAATTTGTTGAAGAAGAAAACTACTGATTAATTGTATGTCAGTTTATCCGGCCATTCTGCAGAAAGAGACCAAGTCATATGTGATAAAACCTGCTACATTAAAGTCAGTTTTCTTTGCTTTACCCCTTTTAGTCAGTGTATTTAAATGTTTTGAAGAAGGAAATAATTAAATAATTAAACAACCCTTTGGAGACAAATGACCACCAGTATTTGTACGCCACATCTTTGCTCTTACTCTCAGACATTGACAGTAACCAAAGACCAAGAGCAAAGATAACAACATGTGATGTAAAGTGCTTAAGAAACGTTTATGTCACAGGGAGGGACAAATTATGAAAGGGCATAAGACAGACAATTAAAATTTATTTAGGATATATAGGTAGAGAGTTCAGTGGTTTGGTCATCTGCCAAGAATATTGTAAGATTTATCTGCCTGCTATGATGGTTATGGGACAAGAATACTTCCAAGGAAAGCCTAGATTGATGGCATTAAAATGATAATACATAAACATGGCCTTACATTAGCAGTAGCTACACAACTAGCCCATGAGTAAATATGTTTCCCCACAGTGTCTGTTTCCTTTTATAACCTCCAATAGCAAAGATTTATTGCATGAGATGTTATAAAATGCAGTTTTTGTTTGCTCTACTCTCTTCTTTATCTCTATGATACATCTTCTGACTTCTGTTATTATTGTGCCTAAGTAGTTGAATTTCTTTACTAGATACAAATTAATACCATTGACTTAAATTGTACATTTGACTTGATGCATTTCTTTAATAGAACCATTATTTTTATCTTTCTGTTATTAAAATTGAGGTCTATTTTTTACTTCTTCAACCACCATATCTGTTCTTTTGATGTTGTAATTCTTTATGACTTGCTTTCAAGATGTTATATGCATATATATGCATACACTTGCACATTGATGGCCATGTCACTGAGTTCTGGTGTATTTTTTTATAGAGATTGCGACCCACCAACTTGTTCCCCCTCAGTGACCATTGTTAATGTTAGGTCCATGGCCCTTCATGCAACAGAGACTAATCCGTCACCCAGTGGTCTTAACCTGGCAGTAGGAGGGGCTCCTCATATGCCCAAAAATCTTGACTATCTACATCTTATAATTTATCTAACCCAATTTACAGCTTTCTCTGTTTCTTGAAAGACTGCCTCATTCCTTTTTGTGTCCATCCATGGCATTTGCATTCTCCTTAGAAACCACATTTCTGTCTTCATTAGATGTTTATCACCATACCTGTTTATTGTCCATGCTTCACATGAATACAACAGTATAGGTTCTATATAGCACTTAACACTTTTTCTCACGGGTTTTTGTTTTCCATCTTGCAAAGGGCTACCTTTGCTTTGGCAATTCTTGTTCTAATCTTTATAAGGCATCTTCTATTCCAGATTGTTCCAAGATTGTTTTGGTGATTCACCTATTTAAGAATGTTCCCCTTTACTTGGATGTTACACTGTCGTATGTCTTTCTTTTTGAAGAAACCATAATTCCTGTTGTCTTACAATTTAATTATAATCCTAGTTGCTCACTGCATATAATTACATCATCCACACAAATCTGCAGGTCTTGTTCATTATCTCCAATTAATAGCGTATATCTTATGTTGTTGATGTTATATCTTCTGTTGATGATTCCTCTCAGTTAAAATGTTCACATCAAAAGGCTGCCATTTGACCTGTAATATTCGACCTGGCACTGTTAAATATTCTGGAAATGATTTTGATCTTTCCACATCCATAATAATGGCTACATCTCTTTGGTAGCTCTCTGCTCTTGAATGGATAATTTTATAGCTGTCAGATGTCTGGTCAGATGTTGACATTCCTGTCACTTTCTATTTGGTCTTACACATTTCTAAGATGTGTAGTATGTGTATGAGAGGGAGTCTCCATGGCAAAGTGGCCAAGCCGTCTGACGTGGGCTCCGAAGGCTGTGGGTTCGATTCTGGACCACGCCCTTCGGCTCACGAGTGCATTTTTCTGAGTCTCATGGGGGTCGTCACTGGAGCTACGGAGTTTGTGTTTTGTGCGACACTTTCGGCAGTTCACTGCGGAAAGAGACTGAGCCATATGGGATAAAAAGCTGGTGCAATGAAGTCGACAAGGTTGACTTTTAAGCGACTGAGCGACTTGTGTATGAGAAGAAGAGAGAACAAACTTTCTAAGGGTTCTGAGTTGGACATGCAGGCCTGTCTTACAGTCTGTCCTTACTTAATTTATGCATCTGTTTCATGCATTCATTAAGTTAGTTTTTAATAACAGTTATATTTGCATTATAAAGTCATGAGAAATTGACAAAAATTATTACTTTATGGCCAGTTAGTACGCAAGAGAGAGTTTATATTCATTTTCTATCGTTTGGTTGGTGCTAGTTGGTTAACTGATTGATATCCTAATGGTTTATTTACCCTTACTTTCCACTGCTTGTTTATGGTTGAAATCTGATTTGTCTAAAGAATTGAATGTAATTTATTTGGTATTTGATGTGTATATTGTAGGTGCTCCCATAGATGGCTTCCAAGTACAGAAGGTTTTGATTTTCACTACTTCAGGATTACTAACACCTCGTGTCCAAAATGGTGGGGCATCATTGCTTGATCCAGATGACCATTCACATTTCTGCAGCTTCAAACAGATGAGCAAGTATGTAGATATTACAAACTATGCAGACACCCTCACAATGAAAGAGAAACTTCATAACAAAAAGACAAAACAAGCCTTTAAAAATGTGGAGCCTCTGCCAAAAGTAAAAGATTGTGGTAGACATAGCTTGTCATCATTTGGTGTGTTACAATTAATTAATCTTGGAAATTATTTGTTCCAGTCTTATTTTGGCAAGTTACAAAGTCTGGATTCCATGTTTCCCTCTCATAAGTTTGCTAACACTTTTGGTGATCAGACACTGTTTCAGAGTTTAAGTGCATTACTTTATGGGCTATTAAATGAAAAACAGTTTGTCTACACACACGTTGACAAGTTGTCCTCAGATTTCTCCACAGCTTCACAATTTAAAGAACAACAACAAAGTCTCCATTATTTTGTTGAGCAGTCTTTTACAAAAGAAAATCACTTCTTTAAGGATTCTAAAGTGTTTGCATTCAATAGAAGGTATGCTACAGGTTTACTTTCTGGGGCTGATGTATCTTCTAAAGATATAATTAGTTACCTCAGCAACTGTTTATGCTCTGAGTCTCAAAATCATGATAAATCTTTTGGCATTTCGTATGATGATGTCAGCCATATATTTAATGTATCAGATTCTTACAACAATTATTTAACAACCAGTTCATTGTTTTGGTCTTATTCAGTATCTCGCACTGCCTCACTTTGGACATTAGTTAAAAACTGGTTATCACCACTTCATACACCCTACAGGCAGGAGATGGGTAACAGCAATAGTAATGATGATTTAAAACTCATCACAGTTGATGATTTGTTTATGTTTAGTCTTCTTAGAACTCTCAATGTAACTGTTTCCAGGCATATAGCACCAGCTTCCAGATTGATTGTTGAAAGTTTTGTGTTGCAGGATTCAGTTTCTGATTCTGCAGATCGAACTGTAGGACAGCTGAGAGAAGACCATGGCATGAACATGAAGCAAGTGAGAATTGATCAGCACACAAAGTCACTGCCAAAAAACATTGTGCAGAATCAGTTTGCAGTATTAAGTCATGATAATAGTCCAGAAAGAAAAGCATTTAATGGATCCTTGAAGGCAAAGAATTTGAGTCTAGAGAAAGTTGGTAAAGGTGACTCATCATTACTCTCACATAACAGAAATGGAACCATGAAACTACACTCAGAGGATCAGAAATCCCATCACTCCAAGTTATCACAGAAGCATACTTTCCAGACATACATACGCTTGCTTTACAATGGTCACGTCATCACATCTGTTATCCCGGCTTGTAATAGTGATGAGGCAGTCACTTTAGGCCTGTGTCCCTTTGAAGTATTTGAGTATTTTCTCACCAGTATTCAGTCAGTGGCAACACTATCAAAGTAGGGATGAACTTTAGAAGTTCATAGACACTTTTTTGACATCACACAAATCTTTTAAGAAAAAACATATCAAATTTATACAACAAATACTGTTTTATAAGAGTAGCTTTGAGCATTCATTTTTAAAAAAAAACACTTGTGTTAGACTACATTAAAAAAAATATAATGGCTTTATGGAATATCAGATCAGTAGAGAAAAGGGGGAGGCATCATCAGTCACTGTTTTAACATAACTGCAAGCACAGCAACACGCCTTGTATTTTAGTTCTCCCCCAAAAATAATAATACAAAAACACTGTGACATTGGAAGAAATTGATCTGCTCATTACTCCTATATCAGAAACAGCTCTAAGGTAATATGATGTTGGGGTTTCTTAGATTTTTATTAGCACAATTTGACCATAGTTTATATAGCTAATTTTTAACATACTTTTTTTGTTGCAACTGTCATTATGACATGTGTACCAAGAGATTTACTGCCAGTTATTTGATCTCTGGGTATATACTTGGCACGTGACAAGTCTCCATGGACAATGCTGTGTATAATGTATCAGAGGATGGATGACTAGCAAATCACTTGTGTGCATTTATTTGCTATTAGAAATGTTTTGCATTGTTCTTAGAATGAGAGACTTGCTACAAGTATTATGTTGGCTGTGTGTATTTTGAAAATGTATTAAGATTTTGTCATTGCACATTTTATTGCCTGGCACGTTTGGCTGTATCTTGTCAGGTGGACACTACGTAAGTTAATCAACTTACAATAGAGCAAACAATGAAACCTTATGCTGAAATACACAACACACATATCACTGTGGTAATTTTATGCTCCTGACAAAATACAGCCAAACATGTCAGGCAATAAATTGTGCAAACTGTTGTCTTCACTATTGAAACTCATAATGTGAAAACTGTTAGCAATTGTATATTTTGTCATGTTTTAAATTATGCTCAGGGTTTTAAATCGTTGTAAGGTGCAACATTTACCATAGAGCTTTCATGTGTATATTTATGTAATGTTATAATGATACTAATTTACTGCCGGTGTTATAACCATGTCTGATTGACATTGTAATGTAATTATGTATTTTTAGAGCAAGGAAGTTTATTGTTTCAGGGTTCTAAACAAAAAACTTTCAGAGTCAAATACAAAACCATATATGCATGCTACAAATAGGACCCATGGTGGCATAGTGATTGGTGCACTTGACACCTAGACAGTGGTCAGGGTTCAGTCCTCAACAGTGGTGTTATCATTTGTTCTCATCAGAATGGCTCATGGTTGGCCCAGTCTCAGCACATGTGTACAGTTTTCAGTTGACTGGGAAAGGCAGGCAGTGAGGAAGTGAACTGGCCACCCATGTGTTCGTATATTCCATGGGACTACCTATGTGTTATTGTGGCATGCTTCAAGTCATCAATCAAAAATCTTTTCTTCAGGACATGCTGGTGTATTGGGAAATGAGCAGGAGGACAGATTGACTGTGTCTGCACTATTGGGTGGGGTATTGGAGCACAGTAAGGCAGATGTGGTCAGCACTGTTTGGGAGATTGATGATTGTTGTGTGATGTTAACCACATCACCTCTCAAGTGCTATTTGGTCTAGAAAACTATGAGGACCATTCCTTTATGCCACCATCTCAGTTCATCCAGCATAATTTTTCTTGGTCTTCCTCTGCCCCTTTTCTCACCGATCTTTCCAGTTGTCACTATATTCTCCAGTGTCTTTCTTCTCATCATATGATCAAAGAATGATGTTTGTGTTTTTCTTATATCATCTCATCTCGTTCCTCTTGTACATTGCAGTATCGAGGAGAAGTATAAACAGCGAGAGAGTGTCCATCGTTTAATTGATCACCCTCTTTCTGTGCTTCCATTTGGTCTGTACATCATTGCTTGTTGTGGTATACTGTTAGCTAGTAACCTACTTGCATGGCATTTTACTTGCCACCTTCTAATAAAGTCTAATGCTGCTATAACCCCCACTTTAGTCCTGATTTATTCATTTCTGATCTTATCTCTTCTTCATAAATTGAGTATTCTTCTCAGGAATCTCATTTCTGTTGTGATTTTTCTTTTCTCTTTTTTTGTCATTGTCCAGGTTTGGCATTGGTAGCATATAGTTGGTGGGAAGATTGTGTTATAAAGTGCTTTCTTAGTAACTATTCATACATGTTTGTTTTTTATTATTGGTGCCATTTGTCCAATGAGTTGGTTTGTCTTATTGCATCTATTTTCGATCCTGTCTTCTGATTTGCCATTTGATGATATTATACTTCCTAGGTGCTTGAAACTCTACTTGTTTCAGGGGATGTTCGTTTAGGTGAATTGTTGTTTTTTCTTCTTTAGTTATAGTCATTACCTTTGTTTTACTAGTGCTAATTTTCATGTTATGTTCCCTACACATTTCTAGACTATTCATGTGGTCATGTAATTCAGCTTCTGATTTTGATATTAGTGCTTGATTGCAAACAGTTCTCTAATGGTGTAATTTGCAGAATGGCGTAATTTGCAGATGGTTCTTCTTCTGTGTTCTCATCATGCAGTGTTCTTGCGGCCTCTGTTTTGCTGGTTTATTTACATATGTTGTCTATATAGGTTATAAACAAGAGAGGGGACAAGACACAACCTTGTACTCTGGATCTTATGGTGAAGGGTTCTGAGTGTCCTCCAGTTGCTCTCACTGTGCATTAACTTTTTTTTTTAATAAGCTTGTACATAGGTTTATTAGATGTTTACTCAATCCATATTGTTTAAAGATTTCCCACAGCTTGTTTCTATCTACTCTATCAAATGCCTTTTCTTGGTCGACAAAGGCTAAGTAAAGTGTTTCATTAAATTCTATTGATTTTTCTATAAGTTGTTTAAGAGCAAAACTGGCATCTATGCATCCTTTGTTTTTCCTAAATCCAAGTTGTTTCACTTAGCTGGAGTTCTATAGTAGTTCGTAATCTTTTCTCAAGAATTTTGCAAAATATTTTCCTAGTATGACTCAAAAGAGAAATGCCTCTGTATTGTGTGCAATCTCATTTGCTGCCTTTATTTTTTCAAATTATGATAATTATGGCAGATCCCCAGTTTTGTGGTGTCTGTTGTTCTACCCATTTTCCTCTGGTTCTCATTGCACTTATCTTTTTGTAAAAGTTTCTAGGTGGCTCCTTGTAGTTTTTATTTAGGGTTTCTCCATACGCCTCCCAGTCTTTTTGGTTTTCTCTCTTTACTATTCTATTCACATGTCTTCTCGCTATTCTATATTCTATGTAATCAGGTTCCTGTTTGCTCTTAACCACTTTTTAATCTTCCTTCTTGTCTTTTACGGCTTTCTTTACCTCTGCATTTCACCAACTTGTTATTTTCTTTATTCGTGTTTTGTGTTTTTGTGTGGTTCCACATGTTATTTTTTGCAGTATTTAAAATGCTTGATCTGAACACCTCCCATTCTTCTTCCACTGTTTTTCTTTATACAGGTAATTTTCAAAGGTTTCAGTTCTTTCTGATAATGTTTCCACACTGCCTCGTCTTTGAGGTTTTTTAAGTTTACTGGTTCGCATGGCATGTATTTTCCTGGTCTTGTCTTTTTTTATAGCTGTATATAATTTTATAGTTTCATTAGCCTCTTCAGGCAATCATTGTTAATTAATCTGACAGTCCAAGGTATTAGAAATTGTTCTGTGTCTAAGGAACCACATCTGCGTTGCTTTCAAACTTTACCTGGTATGTCCATTAGCATTCCATGATTCACTGCCATACAGTAAAATAAGTTCTATTTTACATTTTAGCACTCTTTTTCTTACATTCAGTGATAGTGACATTTTGCATAAGATACTTTTCATTTTCTGGAATGCAGCTTTTGCTTGACCCATTCTGCTCTGAATCTCAATCATGCACCTTCCTTCTGATGTCATGACTTCCCTGATTTTATCACAGAAGAAGACAAATCATTGCTATGGGTAATGATTGATTTTGTTCAGATCTGTTGAATGGTAGAAAAAATTATAAATATAACAGCCAATGTGCTGTATCTAGTAGTGTGTAGAGTAGCTAAAAGTGTTTAGTATTTTAAATTATTGCTGTGTTTAAATATGTACATGTTTTTGCATGGTGTTAATCAGACTGTATGTAAGTAGTTTTCCTGTGCACAATTAACTGTTTATTTGCACACAAATATGCTGCTTGTTGAGATCTGGCGTATTATAAACTATCAGTGGTCTTCAATATATACACTTCGTTCCTTGTTGTATTCTAATGTTTTGATAAAATCACTGTCAGATGCAGTATTTTACAACTGGTCGTATTTACACATTTTTGAGACATTTACGTTTTTATTACAATGGCCATAAAGTGCAGTGTAAACTAAGATATTACAAATGCTTTGTACTTTTAGCTGTTACCTTTGTAGCAGTTTGGTAAAAGATATATATTTTTTATAAATCGTCGTAAGGTGCGACATTTATATAATCAGCTGTCTTGTGCCATGGCATTATTTCAGTAGAGACCAGCAGAAGGAAAACCAGAATTGTGTACTGTATTCTTTGCTGTTTTGTTTCCAGTAGGTTTTGGTTTTATCTGTAGCCATGTAAAAGCATTCCCACACTTTGTTGTGAAACGTTTGCAATGGCGCTAAATATGCTGAACATGTTTGTTACTTTCTGCTGGGTCCTGGTGATTTTGCATGCTCTTTTATTCTGTTTGTTGACAGAAGCTGATCATAAGATGTGATACTTTTTGTCACAAATATACAATAAAATATTTTATGAATTATGTGTGTTTTATCATTTGTTTTACTTTTTCTCATAATGACCTTCTTGTTTTAAATGTTTGTAAATAATACATCTTACACATTCACCATCATCATCATGTGCTATGCCTTTAAGCATGAGTAGCCATGTTTTGCCACCTTACACACTCAGAGACTTTGATCAGGTCTGTCTTCTTGTCCTGACTATGCAGTGTGCCTAAACCATACATGCAGTTATCTCTCTGCCTTCCCATGCTCCTTTCCCAACAATTTGGGCAGCTGTCACTATGTTTTCTAGTTCATTTCTCTTTGCAATGTGCTTAAAGAATCATGACCGACTATGTCTAATTTCTCTTATTACTTTATTGTTATAATTTCTTTCTTGGACTCATTCAATGTTTTGTCCATGTGTCACATGCATCATCACATTGCATGTAGCATTTTAACACAGTGTTTCTCACGGCCATTGACAACTTTTTAATTGGTGGGCTACATTTCCATCTTTGAAAAGGCTACGTTTTGCTAAGACTATTCTAGACCTAATCTCCACAAGCATCTTCCATCAGAAGCTATAACTGTTCTGATAGTTGTCACCTGTTTAAGAGTGTTCCTATTTACTTGGCTGTTTCATTGTGATATTTCTTTGTTCTTATCCAGATGATTTAGAGCACCACAACAAAACTTAGAATGAACAGATACAAAAAGCACTGCAAGCAAAAATAGGAGGAGAAAAATTATAGTACAAATGATACAGAAGACGTGCAAGAAATGGCCGTGAGTCTGACACTGCAAGCCAGCAGTGACAGGGTGGGTTAGATGCTCTAGAAGAGCCAACAGTTATAATTAGCAGTTTGTAAGAGATCTGTAGGATAATCAGTTGATACACTGGAAACACCAATTGGTTCACACTCGAGACATCAGCAACTGGTTGACTCTCGAGACATTAGCAATTGATTCACACTCGAGACTAGCAACTGATTCACGTTTGAGACATTAGCAACTGGTTCACACTTGAGACATTAGCAACTGGTTCACACTCGAGACATTAGCAACTGGTTCACACTCGAGACTTCAGCAACTGGTTCACACTAAAAAAAAAACTAGCCAAGAGCTTTCAGGCCCAGGAAACAGCCTGCTGTCAGACACGATTTATTAGACCACATTGTTGCATGCATCCTCAGATCGATAAATGCAACCATGCTCTAAATACTAATTGTGCTAGTTGTGGCAGCTGGTCGACTAATTCGATGACAACACATCGATGTCTACCACAGGGATCTCACTTATACTTCCCTCGGGATAGGAGTTTGTTGACAATAAACCAATGAAAAGCCCGCATAGGAAACATGACCTACCCAGGCCTAATCTCACCCAGTCGGCATATTTTGTGTTGTATCATGACCTGATTTCATCTTATTGAGCATCTCCACAGATGTGAACTGCCAGAAACATCCTTGCAAAACACACGGGTTTCTGAGCTTGTAGTTGAGTCCAGAACTGACGTCACAGCACTCAGGATCATACGTGCTCCGTCCTCATCTTCAAGAGCCTATGAAGAGACCCAGTGCTAATGGTACCTGTTGCAGTCTGATTGTGTGTCCGTATGGCCTGTCCTCGGACAACTGAGTGTTTACCCGATGCCCTCGTCACTTCCTGTAGCACATTTCTCTCCAGTCTATAATGATGTGTCTGTTCTTCCGCACAATACACACGATCCCATAGTGCCATGACCAGATCTGCCGTATCCTTGTCCAATACTCCACCCACCTATGCAGACCTAACCAATCTGTCCGTCTGCTCATTTCTCACCATACCAGCGTGTCCTGGGAAAAAGATCCAACGGAAGCTCCCCGTTTTTGTTATATTTTAATTGACCCATGCTACTCTACACAAAACATGCCTGTCTTCACCTTTCTCAGCAAGCTTTGAGTCCGTTACAATCACATGTATGTGCCGTTGTCCTCCTGCGAGCAGAAAGTCGCAGCGACGGCCTCCACTTCCATTCTTGGACTAGATGCTGAAGTATCTATCATTTGGCAAGTTCTCCTGCAATAAACACCGTCGATTGACTCTCACTATAAACTCCCAGACATTGTTGTCGCTTAGCACAGAACTGTCTGCGTAGATGAGTGCATCACCTGGGCAATTGAAGAACTTTGCAAAAGAGTACATGTGAAGATGCTACTTTGGGAAAGGGTCAAGAGGACAGTCTGTAAACCAAGCTGTTATGATGTAAACAATGGTATAGTTTGACATCGAGTTCCAATACCAATGGTGCCCCTTGCAATCTGATTATATTCCCGTCTTGCTTTACCTCTGAGTGACAACTGTCTTCCAAATTCTCTGATCACCCCTTGCTGCCGCATTCTTTCTAGACCACGATAGTCTAACTGTTCTTCTATATTATTCACACGCTTCCAGAGGGCCTTCGCCACATCTGTCTTATCATGCATCAAATCACCCCTGAATGATGCGGCACCAGCCAACCTGACCACTTGTTCATTGCCAACCACACCAGAGTCACATCCGCGAAAAATTTAGAGATACTACTATACACAGTGTACATACATACCTTACAACCAATTCATTCATTCATATTCATTGGCACCTTGCCGTCTTGACAGACGATAGTTTGTGCTTTAAAAAGGCATAATAACTTTATGGCGGTAGCGAATGTGACTGATAGGCCAATTCGCGCTGTAAATGTCCGTTCACAGTGGGTGCATGTGAACACGTGGTCATTTCCACCATCATGCACCATCTTCCGTCTCACACGCTCGGTGTGTGACTTATCTGCAATAATTTCTCCTTTGTCTTTATTCCATTTCTGATCTTTGCCTTCCATTTACACTACGGCAAACGTAACCACAGGGGGGAGGAAGGGTAAATCCAAAACAATGAAATAAAAAATAAGTATACTACGACGCAACGAATCAACGTTTCGAATATAACAATCTTCCTCAGGAACAACACAAACAGATCTAAAGAAAAACATGAAATTAGAACATTTTATAACATTAAAAACACGAACAGAAAAGTCTAGATATTTCAGGCCATTACACATCCTTCGTTGTTAGGAAGGCGGTGCAGAAGTTAAGTTTTTGAAGGTGCCAAATAAGGGAGTGTGGATCCGAAGGTGTGCAAACCGTTAGATAGATATATATAGAGGGAAGTCAGCAGAGATATCAGTTGAAACGAGTGTTGAGGTGCTACATAGAACCTGTACTTTTGTATGGAGGTGAAGCTTGGACAATGAGCAAACAAGCTGAAAAACATCTGATGGCTGTGGAAATTGGGTTTCTGAGGAAAATGCAAACAATACCATGGACAGACAGAAAAACCAACGAACAAGTCCTTCAAGAAACAAATGAAGATCGTAAACTGATTAGAGTCATTAGACGTAGACAGTCAAAATTTTTTGGGCATATTATGAGAAGAAATGAATTGGAGAACTTGGTGACAACAGGCCAGATCAAAGGGAAGAGACCAAGGGGAAGACCGAGATGTAAATACCTGGACGGCTTGGCCACTTGGTATGGTCGAGACAGAAATACGGAGCTGATCCACGACTCTGGTGATCGGGTGAGATGGCGAGACATGACTGCCCACGCTTATCGGCATGGCACATGATGGATGTATCCCAAAGTGTTGATTAACTAGCTTTCTATTTTAAGCCTAATTGTTGTTTGTCCATCAAGAATGATGATGACCATTCATTTCATCCAGTGGGGTTGAAAGTATGCAGCCGTTAGTTCTAAGATGACTTATAAGGCCTATTTTGGCTCGAAATGTTCTTTGACAATGTTAGCAAAGAATGCTTGACATTCCAGGAGGAGGATCTCCTGCAGTTGTTTTTTTTTTCCCTTCTGTCCAGCCTTTTCTTCACATCGCTTGCAGTCCTGGTTGCTTCACAAATGACTGCACCCTTGCGTAATGATGTACGCACGAATTTCTGTCTTTGGCAGCAGTCTCCCAGGTGTCCTGATGAATTCCAAAAGCTTTAACACTTTGCTGACCAGCAATCCGGAGCATTACTGTCTCCCATTACCAAGGGTGTTTGCGGATTTTTTAAAAAATGACTAGTTTTTAAATTAAATTCACTAAAAATTTAAAAACGAACGTAGGATGTTGAAATTTTCAGAGCACTGTTATGAATGGTTGTTAAGCATAAATATATATGTTTTATGCAAATTTGTCACATGATCATGACGGCCATCTTGAATTTGTATGGCTATTTATAGAATAATTAGATGATGTTTTAAAACCATCATCTTTTCATATTTTTTAGTGAATGTTTTCAAAGTAAAAGCTATAAAATGTTAGCAACATGGTTGGCAATGAATAAAATAAGCTCAATATGAGCACTAATCTACACGGAACACTTTGTTGACCAACAATCCGAAGCATTATTGTCTCCGATTACCAAGGGTGTTTGCGGATGTTTGCAAACATGACTGGTTTTCAAATTAAATTCACTAAAAATTTAAAATTGAACGTAGGGTGTTGAAATTTTCAGAGCACTGTTATGAATGGTTGTTACGCATAAATATATATGTTTTATGCAAATTTGTCACATGATCATGACGCCATCTTGGAAAATGGAAAATAAAAAAATTTTCATTTCTACACTGTGTTGTGGTATTTGTTTGGTGTGTTGTGTCTGTGATATTAGTAATTAGTATTTGGTTATATTTATATATATATTGGGTATTTGGGTATATAAGGTTAACCCACTCAACAAATGCTCGCAGAAGTTGGATGTGTCGGCCTAACGGCGCAAGAACACAGCTCTGCTGTAAACAGGCACAACGCAATCAAGTCCAAAAAAAGAAAAAAGATGAGCGCAGAAGAAGAAAAAGTATTTGTAAATTCTGACCTCTAGTTGAAGTCTGAGCTGTCTCCTTCATTACTTGGGGTTGAAGTTGTAGCTGTAGACCTCTGCAAGAGTCTTTGTCTGGAACGTTGATAATCCTCAACCGTGTGGTATAGCTTGAAACATGGTGTCAGGCATAGAGGTGTATTGCAATCTGGGCAGTACATGCAAGTCTGGCTTCTTTTACCTGCAGCCTTACACACTTTACAGTCTGGTTTGTACCTTGGTCTTTCATACTTTTGAATAAAATGGCGCTCAGTAAGTCGTGATGTTGTGACTTGTGGTCTTGAAGGTGTTGCATTGCGCCGAAGAACAGCAGGTCCAATAAGAGCAAGACTGACATCCTGCCTAAACTTCTTTGCAGTGATCTTATTTGTAGAGTTGGCAGTGTTGTAGATTATATGCCCATTGACCAGAGCAGTTTCAACTAGACAATGATATAATGGCAGGTACCATTTATAGGATCTATGTGGAAAGGGGTAGCTTGCGCTCAGTTGGCCGAAGTGATCGACACCGCCCATACTTTTATTGTATTTTTCTGCAAGCACTGTGAGATCTTCAGTGTCTTTAAAGCGTTTCCTCTGGCCGCCTTGGGAGCGTTTACCACAACG
The DNA here is from genome assembly GCA_014155875.1 of Cepaea nemoralis. Classification (NCBI taxonomy): domain Eukaryota; kingdom Metazoa; phylum Mollusca; class Gastropoda; order Stylommatophora; family Helicidae; genus Cepaea; species Cepaea nemoralis. The sequence goes on from JACEFZ010000737.1 coordinate 349,252, forward strand.
CAGCTCGCCGTAAAACCTTCGTTTAGGGAGCATGTGATCTGGCATGCTAGTTAAGTGACCAGCCCAGCGAATCTGATTCTTCATTAGTAGAGTGTGGGTACTGGGCATGGACGGTCTTTCTAGGACTTCAGTGTCTGGGATCTTGTCTTGCCATTCAATCCTAAGGCAGACTGTGTGGAAGTGGTTTAATTTCCTAGTGTGTCGCGGATAAACAGTCCAGGTTTCACAAGCATGTAGCAGTGTAATAAGCCTCATTAAGCTATGAGGTAAGCATTGTTTCAATGCCGTGACCCATACATCGTTGACCCCATTGTAATCAGAAGAATTGCAATGGTTAGAGACAGGTTTGTCAGAGTTTTGTATAACATCATTAAAAGAGTTAGTCGCATGTCATTTACAGGACATGGCAGTTAACCCCAACATTTTTTGGCTGTTCGTGATTCTTGGGCAAGTTTACGTTCAGTAGTTTGCCATTGCTTTCTAAACGACCGGCATCCATATCATTTCATAAAATACCAACGCAAGGCGGTCCGCTGACAAATCGCTCGCAGTTGTGTCGAACCGGTATGCGGGATTACGAACTGTGTCCGTAATGCCTTCGCCACGGAGCAGGCATATAATAATAGTATCCCTAGGGTGTTCCCTAAAACACTCGGCTAGACGTCAAACGGTCTGTCCACTATACTTCATGTCTGATACAGTTTCAGCTTCTATTGAGTCAGTGGAGGCTTCTTCTGGAAATACTTGCACAACATCGAGTCCGACCTGTTCTGATCCTACCAGTTTAGTGTTTGTGTCGGGAAGTGCTGTCTCTGCTGTTTCTGATATAATCCAAGCGTCTAGTGAATCAGTTGAAGCTTACTATGGAAATGCCTGAACAACATCTTTCCGGGATCTGTTCTTGCTATTCCAGCGCGCATCCATGTCTGGATGTACTGTTTGTGCCGTTTCTGATACAGGTTCAGTTTCTAATTTGTAATTTGAAGATTCTTCTGGAAATGCATGGACAACATCTTTCCCGGACGCCCTACCTCGTTCAGGTGCGTATCTGGACATGCTGTTTCTGCTAGTTCTACTGACTTTTGTAGTTTCTTATAGATGCCTAAACAACATTTTCCCAGACTGTTCTGGCTCTTCCAGTTGTGTCTCCGAATCTGGACGTGCTGTTTCTGATGGTTCTGATACAGTTCAAGCATCTACTGAGTCAGTTGAAGCTTAAATCTAGAAATGTCTGAATAACATCTTCACAGGTCTGTTCTGACTCTTAAAGTTGCATATCAATGTCTGGACGTGCCGATTCTACTGCTTCTGACAAGTTCCAGCTTCTGCTGACTCAGTTGAAACTTCATTCGGATATGCACAAACATCTTCCGAGGTCTGTTCTGGCTCTTCCAGTTGCGTATCTGTGTCTGGACTTTCCGTTTCTACTGTTTCTGATATAGTTCTAGGTGTCACTGATTCAGCTGAAAAAATTACTGCAAGTGTAAATTGCGTAAGTCCCAGCTACTATTTCAGTAGTTATAATTGTCGTTGCTTTTGTGATTTTATATGCAGTAGCGTTGTGTGTAATGTTATGATTGCTGCTTTAATAATTGTAAGCATAACTACACATGTTATACTTTCAGCTGTGGTTGTAGTTGTAAGGTGCCAGGGTAGCCATTGTAGATGCACTAATGTTATATCCTGCTGCAGCTGCTGCTGTTTTCTTTCTATTCCATATCACTAATGTTCGCATGGGAGTCTTTGTGATGTCAAGATGATAGAGACGGGAAGCAGTAAATCAATGGCTGTGTTTATAGAAGTAACATATGGTTTACTTTTTGTTGCCATTGAAGCAAGTGGGCTAGATCAGAATTATGTCTTGTGCTGGTTGTTGTCGACTTGCCATCGAAGTATGAGAGGGGATGTTTGAAATCTGCAGTATTTTACCGGCATCATACAAAACACCATCTCACGTTCCAGCAAAAACATTCGTCTATGGCTATTCCTTTTAATTTGTGATAATGACACGTGTCAACATAAAAGAGAGAAAGTAAGAACAGAAAAAAAAAAGAAAGAAAATAAATGGAAAGAAAGAAATGGCATGGGATAGTCGAAATAATAAGTCAAAGGGGAGAAAATGGTCAAAACATTCAAAATTATCAAGGCATGGATTACTTCCCTGCATAGCAAATGGCTATCTCTAGTATTGGAATTCATGAGTTACCTAGCTAGATCGAGAGACTGTCTAACAAGCGAGCCACTAATTTGTTACAAATGAGAGAAGAAACAGAGAGCAGATATCCAGAACATACAATGAAGGCATTAGCACAGATGAGATGTAAACCTGTCCTCACCGAGTAACTTTACTTTGCCGTCACAGGAACAAAGATGTGTCAGTGCTGAATATTCAGTTAACAACACACAATAATACATGTCAGTTGTGGCTATATTATGTCAGAAAGCAATGGCAAACTACTGAATGTAAACTTGTTAAGATATCACAACAGAAAAAAATGCTGGTATTGATTGCAACGTCCTGTAAAGGATTTTATGCTATCAATCCTGAAAGAAATGAAGAAAGAGATAATGAGACAAAGATGTATCAGCGAGGAATATTCAATTAGTGCCACACAAGAGTAGATGTCAGTTGGGTCTATATTATGTCATTAATCCTAAAAGAAATGATGCAAGAGACAATGAGACAAACAAAGTCAAAATTTATGACAGAAGTAATTCAACAACTGCTGTTTGTTAGAAGATAAATTAAGATCAACCAAAATAAATATAAAACAGCACATTAAGAAACAGTCAGACAATGATATCAGCACAGAAAACATGATCCGTGTGTTGAACCAGTGAAGAAACTGCAGTGGGTGGTTTATGTCTGCAGTCTGTCATCAACCTTAGTCTGAATTTCACCTCTCAGTAAGACAAATACCAAAGTGTACGACTACGTGTATGAGTTAGGCGGTAGTCATGTTAGTTTATGGCAATTCAATCACAAATAAAATCCATTCATTGATCGATCATTTGCCATGCCGATAAGCCATCTCACTCGATCACCAGAGTAGTAGATCAGCTCAGTGTTCTTATCTCGACCATGCCATGTGGCCAAGCCATCCAGGTATTTACTTCTCTGCCTTCCATTTGTTCTCTTCCCCGTGATCTTGCCAGTTGTCACAAAGTTCTCCAATTTATTTCTTATCATAACGTGACCAAAAATTGTTGACTGTCTACGTCTAATGTCTCTAATCAGTGTACGATTTTCATTTGTTTCTTGTAAGACTTGGTCATTGGTTGTTCTGTCTGTCCATTGTAATCTTTGCATTATTTTCAGAAACCACATTTCCACAGCCATCAGAGTTTTTCAGCTTGTCTGCTCATTGTCCACGCTTCACATCCAGACAAAAGTACAGGTTCTGTGTAGAACCTCAAAATGCTTTGTCTCGTTGCAATTGACACCTTTTTATTGGTCAGTATGTTTTTCATCTTGAAAAAGGTTACCTTCGCCATGACAATTCTTATTCTAATCTCTTCAAGGCATTTGCAATCAGATGTAATTACTGTTCCGAGATAATTGTACCGATTCACTTGCTTAAGCATATTCCCATTTACTTGTATATTACATTGTGGTATTTCTTTCTTCCTAGTAATGACCATAATCTGTGTCTTCTTACAATTTAATTCTAACCCTACTTGTTCATTGTGTGCAAGAACTGGACCTACTAAATGTTGCAGATCCTGCTCATTGTTTGCAATGCTTGCTTGCTTGTGTTCGTTGACTTGAGCTCCAACTCGAAGTCCTGTATGTCGGATGAAGGCATCCTGTTGTCCAACATCAGTGTGATGTCATACAGGACCTGTGGTTTGCGTGAGTATCCGTTGTCCCATATCTGGCTTATTGGTGTGCAGACTGGTGGTTCCTCGCCGTACAAGCAGACACTCTCCGACTTCGGAGGAATCGGCGATCTTACTGACTTTAGCCAGGACCCCGAAGGGACCTGTTGTACAGGACGCTTGACGAGGACGAGTCAATAAGTCTTGGCCAGTATGTAACCCGGCCCTGGTGCCTTGGAAACATCTCTGCGTCCCATTGTTTGCAATCAATTCTGTATCATCCGCATATGCAATTATTGATGTTACGTGTACACCCCCCGCTTCCCCCCCCCCCCCCCCAGTGATGATTCCTTTCATAACAGCTACACAGATCTACATCTGATCAATTACTACTGTCCAAGTGGCCGCTCACAGACACTGGCCCTAGAGTTAGAGAGCTGCGGTGGTAACCAACAGTTGTGTGTGTGTGAAGGTAGGGTCACAAAAAGTGAAAAGGTCAAAATCGTTTTTTCATTTGTCTATATAAAAAAACAATTGTTGCATATCCCTTACGGGACGTTGCAGTCAACACCAGCATTTTCAGCTGCTGATGTACTAGGCAAGTAGTTACGTTCAGAAGTTTGCCATTGCTTTCCGAACGACCGGCTCCCATACCAGCACGTTATAACACAACGCGACACGGTCTGCTGCACAAATCGGTCGCAGCTGAGCTTCGAACGCTTGGTACCCGGCTCACGAACCGCGTTCGCAAGCCTTTAGCCACGGAGCCGGTTATATGTCTATAGTAAATGTCTATATTATAAAAAAAAAAAAAATTAAGTTGCATGTCCTTCACAGGACGTAACAATCAACCCCAGCATTTTCGCTGTTCGTGATTCCTGGGCAAATTTTACGTTCAGTAGTTTGCCATTGATTTCTGAACGACCGGCTCCTATACCTTTTTCGAAAAAAACCAGCACCTCTGCGTTTCGAACCCGGGTATACAGGCTCACAATCCACGTTCGCAAGCCCTTAGCCACAGACACCGTCTATATTATGTCTATATTAAATGATACAATGATTGTTTATTTCTATATTAAATTATGCCGGTCTCCCGGATATGAGGGAAAAAAATTAATTAAATTATAAACTGACACACAAACACGTATATCTCCCCTTAGAATTGACCTACAGACTTGAATAAGATATCGTTGGATTTGTTTTTTTCAAGAGCTATCCAGCAGGTTATAGAATTAAAAAGCAATTTAAAAAAAAAGTTACTAAAGTGGCTATCATTACTTGACATGCATCTCATAAGTTGAGTATATCCGGCTCTGTGGTGAAGGGGTTATGGACGCAATTCGTAAAAACACATACCGCGTGCAAAACACAGCAGCGGGTGATTTGACAGCTAACCGCCCGTGATTGGGTCGACCTCAGAGCCGTATTGGTGTTAAACATATTCCTTCCTCTGCTGGGGATAATAACCCCAACCGCTGACTTGCAGGCAAGCGCTCTAACCAGTACGCCACAATTGGAGACAAGCTGCATTCTATTAGCGGAGGCCACAACTGAAGATAGGCTGCACTCTATTAGCGGACGTCACATCAAGTTCCCTTTTTCAATAGGGACATATTTGGGGCCATATCACCCGCAGGTGTGTTTCGAACGCGGTATGTCGGATTATGAATTTCGTCCGAAACTCTTTCGCCGCAGAGCCAGTTGAGTGTGTACCCGTGACTTCAAAAGTGACCACTAACCTGTGCAATAGCACCCTGTTGAAAAAAAAAACAGATGTACTTCAATGGAATAACAGTTATACACTCTTGGTTAGTTGGTTGATATGTTGATTGCTTCATAGGTTGATTAGTAGTTAATCTTTCGTTGGTTGATTGGTTAAGTTGGTTGATTGGGTCGTAAGTTGGTTGGTTAGTTAGTTGGTTGCTAAGTTGGTTGGATGGTAAGTTGGTAAGTTAGTTGGCTTGTTGGTAAGTTGGTTGGTTGGTAAGTTGGTTGGTTGGTAAGTTGGTTGGTTAGTAAATTGATTGGTTGGTAAGTTGGTTGGTAAGTTGGTTGGATGGTAAGTTGGTTGGATGGTAAATTGGTAAGTTGGTTGGTTAGTTGGCTTGTTGGTAAGTTGGTTGGTAAATTGGTTGGTTGGTAAGTTGGTTGGTGAGTTGGTTAGTTGGTAAGTTGGTTAACAGGTAAGGTAGTTGGTAAGTTAATTGCTAAGTTAGTTCGTTAGTTTGTAAGCTGGATGATAAGTTGGTGAGTTGGTAAGTTGTTTGACAATTTGGTTAGTTTGTAAGTTGGTTGACTAGTTGGTAAGTTAGTTGGTGAGTTGGTAAGTTGGTTGGTACGTTGTTTAGTTGGTAAGTTAGTTGGTAAGTTGGTTGGTTAGTTGGTAAGTTGGTTGGTAAGTTGGTTAGTTGTTAAGTTGGTTGGTTAGTTGATAAGTTGGTTGGTTAGTTGGTTAGTTGGTAAGTTGGTTGGTTGTTAAGTTAGTTGGTTAGTTGATAAGTTGGTTGGTTAGTTGGTAAGTTGGTTGGTTATTTGGTTAGTTGGTAAGTTTGTTGGTAAGTTGGTTGGTTGTTAAGTTAGTTGATAAGTTGGTTGGTTATTTGGTTAGTTGGTAAGTTGGTTGGTAAGTTGGTAAGTTGGTAAGTTGTTTGGTTATTTCGTTAGTTGGTAAGTTGGTTGGTAAGATGATAACGAATCATCAGGAATACTGAGTGGTAACTCTCAAGTTCGATATACTGGCTATCTAGAGCACCAGGTATGGAGTCAATACACCGGTAGGCTCCCGGAGCTCTGCAAGAGGTACATCGATGTCTGCTTTGGTGTTTCAGACATGCCCCTGTCTGACCTCCAGAACTTCATTGCCTTTTTCTCCAACTGTCATCCCAGTATCAAAATTACCTCCACCATTTCTTCGTAGACTGTCAACTTCTTAGATCTAACAGTTTCTTAAGGTTCCGCGGGTCTATACACGACGGTTTACTATAAACCAACTGACTCGCACGCATTCCTTCTCTATACCTCCTCCCATCCTCCCTCGAGTAATGGTTCTATTCCTTTCTCCCAACTGTTACGTCTCCGACGGCTTTGTCAGGATAACAACGACTCCCATCAAAAAGCCCACAAAATGCTGGATTTCTTTCGCCTTCGAGGCTATCCTGAGAATGTTCTAACTACATCTCGTCACCGCTGGCAGTCTATCAGTCGTGCTCAGACTCTCTCCTCTAGACCGAAACCATGAAATAATAGATGTGTCCTCATACTAACCTACTGTAACACTACGTGTACAGAGGATCAACAAGTAACTTCTGATGTATTCAATTTAAAATAGGCTTTATTTGTTCATGATGGCCGATATAAAATCCAAGTACTAATAAATTATTAAATTTTATATTATATACTAAAATATTATTGTTGACTTCTCTTCTCTCGTCCTTGGTGGTAACTACCCACAACAAACTACGTCACGACTTGAGCATCCGCATCCTTCTTACTGTTCTATCAGGATGCTCAAGCGTGCTGTAGTCTTGCACCCCTAAGCTAATACAGATATGGTATTCATTCTGCTACACCTCCCTTTCTTTAAAAAGACGTTTCTCCTTCAAAAGTCTTAACTCCTAACCCTTTATTCTACACCTTCTCTCTTTCCCCCATAATTTCTCTAAGCCCCAAACTAACTCTACCTTAAGTAAATATTTCCTTCTAATTGTACCTCATTCCCGTGCCACATAGCAAACCATTATAAACATAACCTAACATATATTATTTACATATCCTATCACAAAAACTCTTGTATAGGCATATATTATACCTCAATAACATTTAACACATATATGTAATAATCATAACACATATGGGTACCTTTTTGAAATACTTCTTCTTCTTCTCTTCATAAGCAATCCGCTCAAAAATTCAAACGCTGTACTCTTCTGATACTACCTCAACTCCCTATTGTCATCACTAACCGTATTACCTCCACATTACTACTTCTCCACTTTCAACTAACCTGAGAATCACTCGCACACGATAGGAAGACAAAGAATCGGTGCGCACCGGAGATTCAAAGAAGTAGAACTCTTTCTCACAAAAACCACACTCACCTAAACCACACTCACCTTTACCCCCCTATGTCACCTGAGACTTTATGTAATAAAGTCTAAAACAATTATATACCTTCCACAGTTCACTTATACCACTTATTATGGCAACAGTTTACGCTGCTATCTACAGCATCAAATACCAACCATCAAAAATATTATTCACTCCCAAATGTCTATATATTACAGACAGTACACAATTAAAAAGGTCCATCATCCCTCAAGACCTCTTCCAACATTATACACATCACCTCACATAATTAAGCTTCTCTTATACCTCACTCAGAGTTCTCTCTTAATCTCGCCGAAAATTTCAGCGACCCACTAATGTCCATTTATTATGGGCATATCTACTAAAACCTCTACTTGTCAATTTATGCCGTTATCAACAGCAACAATATACTGCCCCTGAACTCATGTCTGTGACCTTCTACCCCCTCACTGCTTGCAATTAACGTTATTCTTTCTCAATCCATATATTTCGGACCCTCAAAAACCCCATGTCATTTTGTCTCCACAGTGACAATGTTCATTTCTCATTAACACACTTACACCCCTTTACTATTGTACTGATATCCACAGTATATAATCATTCTTCGGAGTCAAACATGGATTCAATTCATGTTTTACTAATTGCCTTCACACTGTCTGTCACATCACGTTACTGACTTCTTCTTCTACAAGCCAGCAATCTCGTGTCTCTTATGAAAGTACATCATGGCTCTAAATCCATGTTCACTTGCGACCCCATGGAAACCATGTTTTATACTTTCCCCCACATTTACCCCACTGCTATAGGCGTTAGTCACGTCAATCTTTTCTTCCCCAATATGGCATATGTTTCTAACACCTCATAGCCACCCTATTATCAACCTCTCCATCCTAAAACACCAACGCTAATTAACACAGTGGCCCTCTTACTCATGAACTTATTATTCATAAAGAGAATGTGTCTCTCTTCTAGTCCTCACTATTTTCTGAACGTAATTCTGCATCTAAAACTCTCTTTTTAATATGGACTTGTTTAAATTTTCTAACTCCCCATTACTGAACGTCAAACGAAAACTAATTTAAACATAGTCAGGGTAACTCAATAAATAACATTATTTTGTAAACGAAAAACTGGCAAACAAAGTAACATGCTAATATTTACCCACAATAAACTAATTAAACTCACAATTCACTAATAACAAGAGTCAAGACAAATCAAGAATAGAACAACAATATCACCCCCCCCCCCCCTTTTGATATTCAAATATGTTTTCATATATCCCCACAAAAATGAATTATGCATCAGTTAAAAGAAAAATATCTAATGTTATCTAACACTACTGGTCTCTTTTACGGACCAGTAGTTTATACGCAAAAGACTAAAAACACAACAATCTTATTCTAAAATCAAATGGTGATAATCATTTTACAAAACCAAGTCAATCAAAAAAATAATATAACCTACCACACATATTCAATCAACATTGGTCTCTTATACTAACCAATGAAATATATATTTATTCACTCAAGTCATGCCTATTCCGTTATTCTTATAACATAGAAAAAAACAACAACTCAATGCTAAGTATATATATCTGTTACCTACAGACTATTCTCATAGAACAATATCTGTTCTCTCAACAAAAGTCAGTAATTGACAATTGACTGTACTTTTTCTGGAAGTCAAGCATTGATTATTTCCCCTCTCAACATTCTATCTTTTGCAAACTAAGTCCTAACACATCACAATATTTGTAATATAACCTAAACAACCGCTGTAAACTATAGCCTAAATCACTTCACCTAGTACTAGTGTGTCGACTATCTCAATGTACCACCAGTCATCTATCTACTAATAGAACCTGTGGCTCGGCACACTAGTTGTTTCCCCTAGATTTGTACAAAGAATTACTACAACTTTCTTAATCATTACCGTTAACTACGGTATCTCCACCATGTTCACCAGAAAAAACTTTTCTATTTACTATAGACCTTCACCTAATACATCTATCTACTTGTACCAACAACTAATTCTACTTTTAAGTCTCTCGTCTACCCGACGCAACTAAGCAACGTATTATTACTTTCCAACATCTCACCACAACTACTCTAAGTTATCCTCAAGTCTCTCCTAGCATTCTCACACCGTGATGATAGTCAAACCAGTTACACTTATCGGAACACGTTTTCTAGTACTCTATTTATAATGCTCAGACGTTCATTTAGCTAATCACTTTCTCTCCTTCTCTTGCTTACTCCTATTTATCGGGACTCTATCAGAAACAATAAACAACACCGCACATGATCTAACGACAAATCTCACTTCGATTGGGCAAACCATATTCTCTCAATTCTCTGTATCAGGCATTCTTGCTTCGACATGTCTCTGCCAACACTACTAAATCTGTTTCATGAAACGTCATTCAGAATGTTAACTCTCTTTCCGTCAGCCTGTCATACAACTTTCATTAATTCTGTCTAACTTCAGACATTCTAAACAAAAGACATCACAAATTTCTAATCATGTTCTTTCCACCTCTCAATTTTCATATACTCAGTTACTCTATGCTCCACGTTTTATCAACGTCACTTATCAGTCACTCTTCGCATATTCACACGGTATTCATATTTTATGTTTGCTCAGACAGTGATACACAACCTCGCTCTCATCTCACGACTACTCTCGCATCGCGACAACCTGACGTGTCCATACCATTACTTGACAAAAAAAATAATTTAGACGCCAATTCAACATTCCAGCAATCACTCACCACAGTCTAAGCGTGTCGATCTCCTCCACACACATTGACACAAGATTTATCAAGCGCACAACTATTACCAATCGCTTGACAACATTTTATCCATGTACTCCACTTAGACGGCGTCTCAAAACCTCACTCCTACTTCACTCATCGCGATGAACACCTGTTTGTCTACAATTATACTCACGTACGGACAACGCATAAGGTGACGAATTACTCAACAGGACTTTCACAATTCAACTACTTTCTTACTTCATTCTCAATCATCATAATGCCACTATTCTCCGTCCTACTTAATTCTCACGTCAACCAGTCCGACAGTCAACTACTCACTCACCTTATCTTAACCTCCTCACCAGTTCATAATACTTCTTCGCGCTATTTTCAGGCTATGACATCCGCATTACCCAATCGTCATCACTATTCTATGACTCCTTTATCTCTCAAAATAACCTATACAATACATCAATTCTCGACATCACACATTACTTATAGTGATTCTCCACTATTTTCCACAGCAACACCACCTTTGAGTCGAAATTTGAGCCTCATCAAACTTGAGTTATTCCACCCAACAAAATATCCTGTCTTCACGTATTAGTTAATTCTTATTTAAATATAACCATGGTCTTATCGACTTCATGAGACTTCTAGCCCCATCCAGCGACGCTTCATACTTCTGCTGTTCTCGTTTTCTACTTTCTACTAGGCAAACATCTTTCTTTTTGGAAGTATCTTTCTCTCTCTCTCTCTTGGTACTCGTCTCCTAGCCTTCCATACTTTCCTGTCATATATACTGGTATCTTGTTCTAAAGAGTCACCAACTAAAATTCTGTCTGTCTGTCTACTAGCAACCACACCGTATGAGGAAACATCACACTTCGAGTCAGGATCTACTCGTAGTGCAATCCTCTCATTCTCTGAATCATCAGTATCTATAGTTGTTTCAGCAGCGCAGTATTTACTACAATATGCGGCGGTAGAGGTAGAAATATCTTCTCCATAACCTGAACTCTCACACCTAATATTTCTACACCATTTAGGGATTAATTTAATGTCTATACCTGAGGAACTTGGCATAGCAGTAGTACCTCTATTAACTATCATACTATCCCTTTCCCTAATACTTTTCCTCACCTGTCTTTTAACATCTTTGGTGCTTGTCTGCCTGTCTTCTGTCTTAGGTTGTTCAACCTCTGTACCAGTGTCTCTCTTTGTCACTTTATCAATCGACGTCTGAGTACTCTTTTCCACACTACTGCCTGGTTGCGTCTGTGTCTCTCTTTCTTGTCTGACACAAAAGACTGAAGATACCTCCTGACTACCCAAAATCTTATCTGTGTTTCTTTCTCTGTTACTCAACCTTGCTACCGCATATCGCAACTGTCTGATCTGAAACCAGTTCTCTCGCAAGGCTTTTGCGTTTTCACTATTTGAAGGCCAAGACCACTGTTTCCTTTTCTGACCATTACTAATTCCTATATATCTCTGTGTCTCACTCTTATCTGCTTTCATATGTATATGGTTGATAACTTTCAAATTGCAACCAGACTGGTTATCATTTCTATTGGACTTGTCTACCTCAAAACGTCTCATACCTGTCTTGTGCTCTGTTCGTTCAAGCGTCTGTCTCTTTATTACTTTTATCATGGACGAAATTCTGTCTACGTCCATTTTTAAGTCACCCATCAACTCTGTCACACGTCCTAACTTCCTATAAAAGACTTCCATAGTGGCTCACCACGCCTTTATGATATAAAGCCTTGTTGTTTTCAATACGTAGGCAGCTTTCCTATCGCTAGCACATACTCTGCAAAAGGTTACTCAAAGATGAATCTTTTAAAAAAAATGCATCAGGTTTTCAATTCTTCAATTCTATCTTAAAATAAATAATTATACACATATGCCTACTCCTTAACTAATTTAAATTAAACCTCGCTTACTCAGCCAACATTGTCCTTTGGTTCTGCAAACTTCAAACGGACAGGCAATGACTTCCAGGGCCTCTCAGGTTTCGTTCTCGTATGCTGAGACTAAGTACTTGAACAAGGATCGACAAGGCTCGATAAGGCTCGATATCAACAATCAACGCCTGTGATCAGAGGACAGCACTGGCCAGCCCTCTGAAATCATCAATGAACGCTAGTGTAGAGCAGCGGCGTTATTCAGGCAAGGAGCAGACTGTGTGACAACGATTCAGCCGCCCTCTCCAATCGACGACGCAAGTTGTAGTTCTAACATTCCTCGTACATATCAGGTTTCTCCACTTTCACTTTCAGCCCCTGGACGGGCCCCTACCAGACTTGCGGCTTCTTTTCACCCTAACAGGGCTCTTCAAGGCGTCGACTTGAAAGCGACTCTAGCTCGATAAAACGATTTAATTTGGGTCCTCTCTTCAGCAGGTCGGCACCCTGTTGAAATGTTCGCTTTTGTTGAAAAACATTCTGATTTCCTAGAGTTCAGGATGAGCAAACGCGACTGTATTTTCTCGTAATTTCCAAACGAAGGAGCAATAGGGTTGACTCAAAATAAGCTCTCGTTTTTCTTCAGGTCCTCAAAGTCAATGTTAAATGAGCATAACGGAAGAAAACAGCTCCTTCAAACAAGTTCTCTATTGAATTCGAGTTGTTTATAGCTGTCTTGAGATTTCTTTGCTAGTATGTAAATGTGTGACCTTCAAACACAAGGTTACTTAACGGCTGTAATAATGCAGGTCAAACCTCATAGCAATTTGACAAAAATCACGTTGCTTCAAGTATTTATGACGAAAAACAGCTTGATAAAACCAACTCCACAGGCAATCATGTTATGTAGATGGCTCCATTCAAAAATCTTGATGCGTATAAGTTTAATTTAGGTAGTCCGAAAAACGCTTAAATTTTGACTTTGATTCAATTAGAGTTGGTCCGATTTTGAACTTTTTTTTTATTTAAATGAATGTCTAAAATTTAGTTCATACCTCAACAAGTTGGTTGGTCCACTTTAGCATGTGGCATGTTGACTTTCGTTCTTCACGTTGTACACGCGACATCCAAGTAAAAAAATCGAATCCTGTGTGCGGCGCCAATAATCCATCTGTAACACTACGTGTACAGAGGATCAACAAGTAACTTCTGATGTATTCAATTTAAAATAGGCTTTATTTGTTCATGATGGCCGATATAAAATCCAAGTACTAATAAATTATGATGTTGTCTTCTCTTCTCTCGTCCTTGGTGGTAACTACCCACAACAAACTACGTCACGACTTGAGCATCCTTCTTACTGTTCTATCAGGATGCTCAAGCGTGCTGTAGTCTTGCACCCCTAAGCTAATACAGATATGGTATTCATTCTGCTACCCTACCATCCATACAATATTGCTGCCAAGAACATCATCCTGAGACATCTATCCATTCTCCAGGCGGACCTGACCACTCGCGATGTCTTCTCAGAGCCACCCCCGCCCCCCCCCCCCCACCCTGGTAGCGTACAGGCGGGATCGTAATCTCAGGGATGTGGTGGTCCATAGCAGTCTACCCCAACATCACGAGTCTCTTCCTGGCACGGTGGCTTGTCTTCGATCGCGTTGCAAGACCTGCCCATATGTACTTCAAACCTGACATTCCTTAAGACGACTTTCCACATCCGTGAGGGTTTCTCATGCACGATTCGCAATGTTATCTATGCGATTACTCGCACACTTTGTGGCATGAGATATATCGGATAGATAGGTTTAAGTCTTGCTGACAGATTTAGTCAACACCTTTCTGATATTAACAGTGGCGCCCAGAAACCAGTATCCATGCACTTCAAAAGTCCTGACCACTATGGCGTGGCTGACATACAGGTCACGGCGATCAAATCGTGCGCATCTCACGAACGGGATCGTAAAACCGTCTCATCTTCCAGTTGGGTTCACTCTCCTCTCACGGCCTCAATGTCCAACACAGTTTCATTTAATTTCCAAACCACCCCCTCCCCCCAGTTGTATAGTCCACTAATAAGGTACTTTCATGTCCTTGCAGGACGTCGCAGTCAACCCAGCATCATTTTTTGCTGTTTGAGATTTCTTGGCATGTTTGCATTCGGTGGTTTGCAATCGTTTTCTAAGCGACCGCCACGCATGTACCTCGATGAGGACCAATGCAATGAAATCATCCGCAGCTGTGTTTCGAGAGCGTAACGAGAAATTGCCAATTGCAAAGTGCGTCGTGATATCTTCGCCAATCCTAATTTTTAACTTTTGCCCACATGGGCGCCTCTCCACCCCGACCCATTCCCGCCGAGTTGTTTAGCCAATACTTGAGCTTCTGACGGTATTGACCCTTGACCCGTTGACCATACATCCGGTTCATACAATCCACTGATAGTCGTCGAACGCGTGTCAGTCGTCAGTCACTCCAAGCTAGGATACAGATTCAGATAAGTATCCTTAATATTGTTATGTAGTGTGTTTCGTGTAGTTTAGTGTCGGTTTGTGTTTGTTTGTTCTGTGCTGACGAAGGCTGTGGCCGCAAATTCCAATTTGTTTCTTGTAATCGTGTTTTAGTAAAGCTCACAATCTACTTCACGGTTATTTGGTGATTCATTCAAGTCCGATATACTGGCTTTCCGCTTGTCTAAGCCTAGACAAGAGCTTGGGCCTGCGGCAGTGAGGTAGCTGTGGACATGTTACCTGCCGACCAGCTACCAAAATACCACGCTCATGGGAACTGCTGTAGGGCTTCCCGGTGTGCTGGGGAATGAAGAGGGGGACAGATTGGTTGGCTCTGCAAAATTTGGTGGAGTATTGATGCATGACAAGGCAGACGTGGTTACGGCCTTGTGGGAGCACGAGTACACCTCGGAGGAGCAAATGGATCACCATGGTATGCAAGAATGAGACAGCGAGGAGTGACGAGGGGATCTGGCCGACGATCGACGCTCAGAGGAAAGGTGAGACGGACATATAATCTGATTGCTACTGGCACTATAGGTGTTGTTACTCTTCGCTGGCTGCTGAGGATGGAGACGGAGCGCTTATGGAAATGCTCCGAATGCTGTGATGTCGGTTCCAAAATCAATCAATCAATCAATCAATCGATCAATCAATCAATTAATC